>CM021101.1:708235504-708563723 GCA_007115665.2 Sequoiadendron giganteum | reverse complement strand
AGGAATTTTAAATATATTACAAAAACACTAAGATTGAATGAGCAATAAATTGTAATATAATTAATATTGTTGAAAATAAAATAATATAACGATTAGGTTTATGTTTTGACGTTTGCTTGAGAAGATAATGATTGACTTCAAATTCATACTCCACGTTTTTGAGACTTTGAAAATAAGAAATGGCGCTCAAACATGATTATTTTGACTCCTCGCATTGGCAGCATAAATAGCACGAACAGCATTACACATGTACACTTGAGCGCAAGCATTGGATTTTGGAGTGCTTCTGCAATGTCTAATTTGAAGGGAGATAACATTTCTTCTGCTTTTGCTAAACCAGATAATGCTTTCAATTACTGGGATGATGATTTTGTCCAGTCTATGGAAACACCATATCTGGTAATTAACTTTTTAGATATTATTTCTATTCCCATCAAAGATTTTCTTCTGTAGTTCGTTTTGATAATTTCCTATTCATTGCTGATTTTTTAAAAATTTCAGGCATCTGAATACCACGAACGTGCTGAAACACTGGTTAAACAAGTCAAAATCTTGTTAGAAGAAATGCAGAGTGGAGATGGCGATCTAATTGAGCGCCTTGAGATGGTCGACGCACTGCAATGCATGGGAATAGATCGATATTTTTGAGGATGAAATAAAAGCTGCTCTTGATTATGTTTATCGGTCTGTCAAATTTCTCATCTGTTAAATTTGGATTATAAATTGTTCAGTAGCAAAACAGATATATTTTAAGATATGATCGTTTTGTCAAGGTTAAAATTTGTCTACAGGCGATAGAGATATTAACATCCTGGTTGTGATATATGGATACAGATATTGGGATGGAAGTGTGGGCATAGGAGTAGGATCCGAAACTTCTACCAGGAATTTGAATGCTACAGCTTTAGGATTCAGAGTACTTCGACTTCATCGTTATGATGTATCTGCATGTAATTATTTTTCACACAGCTCATGTAGTATTTAAAAGATTATTTTTAATCACTTATAACAATCTATTATTCTTTTTCTGATGATAGATCATTGAATGTAAATTCCAATACATACATCATTGATTCCATAAACAATATTTTTAATAATTTTCAAATATTTTTATATAGTTTTAAAATTTATATTCTTTCAATATTTACACTCAATTAATTATTTTTTTATTTGTGATGTATTATGAAAAGATGTGCTGGAAAATTTCAAAGATGAAAATAGACAGTTTTCTAACTGTGGAGGGAAAAATGATAATAATGATAAGAAGAGCACTGGAGAGGAACATGTGATGAGAAGTATGCTGAATCTTTTAAGAGCTTCAAGTGTGGCCTTTCCAGGAGAAACAATTTTGCAAGAGACCAAAGTGTTTAGCTCTCTGTATCTTAGGAAAATATTAGAAAATATTAAAAATTCATATAAAGGCAGATTTCTGAAAGAGGTAATAAAGCTTAAGAACAATGTTTTAAAAATTTGGAAATTATCAAGTTAATAATTAGAAAAGTAGAAATTGAAGTATTGATTATTATTTTTATTATATTGCTTTAATAGGTGGAGTATGCCCTTACATTTGAGTGGCCTCGTACTTTTACTATATGGGAGGCTCAAAATTTTATTGAAATATATGAATTAGATCATTTCAGGTAAAAGTTCTAAAACATTATTATAGAAATAATTTTCTAATGTTTGAATAATAATTTTTGTTTAATGTGGATTAATTTAAGTATAAGATTTTTTATTTTCTTCAGGTTGAAGGATGTGAAGATTTTGGAGTTAGCAAAATTGAATTTCAATATATTGCAATGTGTATACAAGATGGAGATGAAGACACTCTCTAGGTAATTTTTCTTATCAAGTAGATTGGTTTTATAGTAAATTAATCATGTTTCCACTTCTTGAGGATAATAAGTACCAAAAAATAAATGAAGACTTATATTTCTATAGGTACAATGAACACTAATCTAACTATGTGTTCCAACAATCACATTGTTAGAAACAAATAAACTAAATAGATTGACTTTCTATGACCACTTATGAAGGAAGATGGAAGAGAAAGAATCAAATAAGGAAAATTTTAAATGTAATGAGAAATATGGGACAAAACTAGAAAACAAATTTAAAGTGTTCTCTCTTGTGGTAGAAAGGAAAGGAATGGGGAGTTTGGAGAAAGTGAAGATAGATATTGTTGGACATTGTAATGTAAATTATTAAATCTATACATTGGGCTTGGGTTCAAGCCTTGTAATTATAGAGTTGTTTGTTGGGAGTTGTTTAGTTTATCTTACACTATTCATTAGTCGTCTATTATTTATAAGTCTATGACTACTCTTTAGTATTATGTAATATGTTTTCCTTTTATAAAATCAATACAATTAAAAACTATATTCTAAGGTTTGATAAATATCATCATGAGACATGGTAGTAGTTCATGTCACATATGATATTAGATATGGAGAAAGAACTTATTATAATACATCTCCCAAGAGGGCATACCCACTTATGGGCTTATGTACCATTAAACAATAGTAATTTGCATAAGTGGTGGCTTACAAAAGTAAGTTTATTGGAAAAAATTATTTAAAATAGGATATATAATTGAATGGTAAAGTCTATTTTTTCATAATAATGTCATAATAGTGTCATATCCTCGATAGATAATTAGAACCATCCATAATTTATATGCCTTCAAAATAATATATATGGATTTGTGAAAAGGAGTTGGTGTTGTTGCAATTTTGCACATAATGATTTATTTTTCATATTTTAATTTATAATGCTTTTTTTTTTATTCTCTAAATTTATTTAAAAAATACTAAATTAATTAACTTTTATGCAGTTGGTGGCTAAGTTCTGGGATCTCAAAACTTATAGCACTTAGAGAGCGTTCAGTTGAGTACCTTTTGATGGGAATTAGTGTTGTGGATGAGATGGAGTTTTGTAGCACTAGAATTGTTGTGGCCAAAGTAGCAACCCTTGTCACTATACTTGATGACCTTTTTGATGACTACTTAACCCTTGAACAGGTTGAGATTGTTGTTGAGGTCATTACTCAAGGTTGGAATGTTTCACTTATACAAAATTTTCCAAAAAATTTCAAGACAACCTTGGAATTTGTTTCTAAAACAATTCATGAATTGACAAGTGAGGCCACTAAAAATCAAGGGCGTGATATGACACATTTTATTGCAAAAGTAGTACGTATACTTCTCTATAAAAATATTTTCAAAAATATATTATTATCTTCATTCATGCATTATGTAGGAAAAATAAAATCATATTTTTTTTAATTAGATTAAATATTTGAGATTAATAAAAATGTATGTGGGTCATCACACATTTAATTTTGACTCAGTTAACTTTCACAAATACTATATTTTATTCTATGACTAACATAAGTTTGTAAAAATATTGTTTCTTTTTATATAGAAAAAGTTCTAAAAAATGAGCACATTTCAAAAACTTTGTGAGTTGAATTTTAATTCTAACACAATATAACAATTTCACACTCTATTTGATAATGTAGAGTAGCTTAAATATTTTTACATTGTATCCAATCTAAATAAGAAAACTTCTCATAGACACTTTGCCTTGGAAAGGGACTCTACTAGGAAATAATTTGAAGATTAAAATACATAACATAAAACATATTTCCTTTCTTTCAATATTATATATTGTTTTTGTTAAATTTCTTGTCTTATTTTCTAGAAGTTCTTTAAAATTTGGTATTAATTTAAATAACTACAATATAATTACTATTATTTTAGTGGTGCATTAATATTACAAAAAAATTAATAGTTTAAATAATTATTTTCAAATTTTTATACATTATTTATTTAAAATAACTATTATAATTTGTAAGATATTAAAAGTTATTTTCTATAATAAGATTTATAACTACCTTGTAATACATATATGTGTGTCATTTCCTTGTAGAATACTCACATTTTGTATAGTGTAAAGTTCAACACGTATTACTTTTAAAATATTTGTATTTCATATCTATGTAACTCTACCAAAAAAATAAAGAAATTATAAAATCATACTATCCAAATATCTATGTACTTTTAAGAATCATTATTTCTATTAAATGGAGATAACCCTACACAAAAAACATAAAATTTTAATTTATTATTTTTTTTAATAATTATCGTTTATATAGATACAATTAATTTAACACTCAATATCTTTTATTTGTGCCACCAAATCCCTTTTTTGATGGAGGGTTCAGACCTGCGAGGCAGCCCAGCGAGACACGAAACCTGCGAGCTACCAATCAGCGAAGGCCACCACATAGACGTTTTAGGAACCTGAGATGGGCCCACACGTGCCAGAAACCTCTTCGGCTTAGAGCCAAGGACTGAGGGGCATCCACGCTGCCAAATTCGCCTAGGGCACGATCCTATCCTCATCCCTTATGATGTCGGAGCCTTGCACTTAGCAAGACTTGATCCCTGGTGGGCTCATTTCGAACCTTTCAACTTCACCAGTAGACCAAGGGCCCATTTAAAGTCAATTTCTATTACCTGTATGTTACTCATAAATAGTTCAACAACTGATCTCTCCTTTGTTACGACTACCACACTCTCCAATCTCTCGCAGTGTTCCAGGTTGACTATACACAACACATTCTGTGGGAAATGTACTTCCAACTTCTCCAGTGATCTCAGACCTTGTAAACCTTCTATCTTCTCCAATTTGTGGTATTTGTTCAATTGAATTTCTTTTAGATAAGTGATTTCTGAAAGACTTGGAAGCACCTCCAATCCTAGACAGTCACTTATCGCGAGCACCTCCAATGATTTCAAATATTTTAAACTTTCTATTACCTCCTTGTTTTTGCACTTCTGCAATTTGAAAGTTTTTAGAGATGTAAGCTCTGCAAGACTTGGAAGCTCCTCTAGCTCTATTTTCAGCACCCGCAATGATCTCAACTCTTGTAGACCAGCTATTTTCTTCACCTTCCTGCAACCTTCCAATGTGAACATTTCTAATGATGCTAATTCTGCAAAACATGGAAGCCCATCTAACTCTTTACAGTTCACTATCTCCATCGTTTGAAGGTTTTTCAGGCCACGCACACCTCTGATGTCCTTCAAGACATCACAGTATTCAACATATATGGTCTTCAATGTTGCTGGCAGGGTTTCCAAGTCCCTTAAATCCTTATTAAAGTAAAGCTTAAGAGTCTCAAGGAAGGGACAACTATCTCCACTAATTGAAATCTTGGACACTTCCGTTCCCCATAGAGATATCGTCTTGAGCATGCACCCTAACCCAAAACTCAACTCGCTGATTGGGGTGTTTTGTATTACCAGGCTTTGAAGATGGACAAATGATTTTGGTAAATACTTCACTCCTGACCAACTTATATTTAAAGCTCTTAAGCAATTGAGATGCTCGAGAGAATCCGGTAAAGCTTCCAACTTTTTACACCTTTCGATATGAAGTCTAGTTAAAGAGGACAAATTTTCAAGAGAGCTTGGCAAGGTTTGCAAGAACTCACTCCCTATCACCAACTCGGTTAACATGGTTAGCTGAAAGATTTTAGCTGGCAGTTCCTTCAAGCCGATTCCTTCTAAGTAGAGCTCTGTTAAAGAAGGCACTTCTGGGAGGCGCAACTCTTCCAATTTCCTGCACCTGTTAAAATTCAAATACCTGAGCTTTGTCATGTTTTCCAGAACATCCAACTCTGACTTGATGATGATCTCAATGCAGCCATCTAAATTAAGATGTTCTAGGAGTGTCAGCTTCTTAAAAGAATCTGGTAACATCTTCAATGCAGTGCAACCATTCAAATTTAGGAGTTGCAGATTTGTCAACTCGCCGAAATTAGTCGGTAGAGATAACAGGTTTCTACACCCTTGTATCTCGAGGTACTCCAACGATTGGAGATGACAAATTCTTGTGGGAGGGTGCTCAATGTATCCCAGGTAGAGGAATCTATTAATATAATTTTCAAATTCTTGAGATGTCCTATTGACCTTGGAAATTCACGCAAACTGTTGCATCTCTGAATAACCAACTCTCTTAGCTGCAAAGGAGCCTGCAACCAATTTTCGATACAGTTAACATAGGATAAATCAAAACATATTTTCGACAAAGATATTTAATAACCATAAAGAAAGATACTCACATCCGCATCACATTCCTATAAACCTTCTAAGCTCCGAGGGCTGAAAAGTTCCAAAATTCTTAATTTTTTCAGTGAAAGCCACGATGGAAGGTTTTGTGCTCAAATTCATGACATTGAAGCCAGACCAGTTCTCTTAATATTTGGCTATGTTCCTGATTAATAAAATCTCCATTACCAACAAAAATCTTCAATCCAAGAGAGCAAAGCGCAAGATCACGCTCTCCTAGGCTTGTCTGTACTCTGATATTCCCTTTCCGGGGGTAACAATTGTCACCAATTGCGTTTGCTAATCCGCGGATTCGTATTGCTTCCTGAATAATTAAAAGTAAAAATAAGAAACATTTTAAAGCAATTAGAACTTACTAAAGGGCAGGCTAAAGGAGGAGTTGGTTACTATGCCATGATTAACAAAGCCATGAAAGAATGCACTGACTTTACCTATTGAGAGTGAATCTGGATAGACTATTGTGGAGACCAAATTCGATAGGGTGTCTGTATGTTTGCAACTTCCCTTCCCAAATCTCTCAAAGTGATCATGCATTCTTATTCTATCGCCATCCTCCACCTCAACAAGACACTTGTTGAAAAGCCTTTCCCAACCATGCAGACAACTCCACCCTAATCCCTCCGATACTGCAATGGCTACACTTTTACTCAGTCCAATGAAGAAACATGATGTGTCCAGGAACATTTCTTTCTCTTCATGGTCAAGGGCATCATAGCTGACTTTGAGCCTCGATTTGATCTCGTCTGGTAATATTCTGGACAGTTTATCCAATAGAGAATGCCAATAATCTTTGCAAAAATTGTCATATAGTTGTGCCCCTAAGACCTTGAGTGATAGAGACAGACAATTGCAAGCATTTAAAAACTTTTCAACGAGATCCTTAAATCCTGTCAATGGAGGGGGTTGTAAGAATGCATGCCAACAAAAGAGTTGCTTGGCATGAGTGGCATTGAGAGGTTTCATTTGATAAATGACATAGATACCCCAAGCTTTAAGAACATCCAACTCGCGTGTACTAACAACAATTAAACTTCCATGTCCAAGCCTCTCCCTTGCTGGCAAAAGAGCATCGAGTTGGTCTGTATGATCCACATCATCTAAAATGATTAGCACAGACACATTTCTCAAACAATTTTCCAGAATCCTTTTGCCTACATCTACATTGTCAAATGATACACTTTTGACATGAAGGTCCTCTAGAAGCCTTTTCTGTTTCTCAACCAGCAGCCCTTTCCCTGCAGCATCTCGGAGATCGAAAAGAAAACTTGACTTATCCATGGCCTAGCGTCTGTTAAAGATTTTCTTTGCAAGGGTGGTTTTTCCGGAGCCACCCATGCCCCATATTCCTACAATTTGTGTTGAGCCACCAGCTTGAAGTGCAATTGTGTCAAAGTTTTGCACAGCTTCGTCTACACCCACCGGATGCTTGGCAACCTCAAAGGGTAACTTGTTCATTTCTTTCATTACACGATTCACCACATTCTTCACCACCCTCTGCTCGTCACTGAACACGTGAAACCCTACTAACTGAAATGCATGTTAGAGAAGATTTATAAAAAAAAAATCGTCGGACATGCTTTTAATTTGACCTTCACTAACGCTTGTGAAACAATTTTTTAGTGACAATTTTTTTTTCTTTTATAACCATTGCCCTTCATGGAAGACAAGGATACTTGTGGAACAGAAACTTGAGAGAGTTGAATTACATATTAATAAAGAAGGAAATATTGAGCAAACTGCGTAGATAAAACATCATAATCTTTGTCTCCTTCATTGTTTTTTAATTCATTTGGGGGCAAACTATCGTTTTTCATTGGAGATGATTCTCTTTTACTTGGGTTTCGTTATTTTTTTCCCTCATCTCTCCGTTTTTCTCTAGTTTGACAGCCAAAACAGTTTTACAAACCAAAATGAAGACTTAACTGAACACCGATACATATAACAAACAAAAGGACAAGTAAAAAAAACTCCAAAACAAGGAAATTTTGATCAGCTAGCTAATTGCAAAAACAATATTATTTCGTAGTTACTCCTGATTATTAATGATGTCACCAATGAAAAGGGAAGCTTCATGGAGTGCCCATTTCCAGTGTTGAAGCTGTTCTGAGCTGTATCTTCTCTTCTCTTCATGTTTGCCACTAAAAAATCGAGCACCATTAAATGTTTTTGGAATAAACTAAGAATAAAAAGAATCGAAATGCATGCTAATGAAGATTTGAAAAGATAAATAAGGAGGCAGACTTTACATCTAAAAAGACGTGGAAAAACAGCAAGCATTTTACCTATTAGTGATGTCGCAAATCTTAAATGAAACGGTGTGTATTGCCTGTTTCAATACACGACTCGCAGTATTGCGAACAACAGACAAGCATGACAACAAATTCAGCACATCTCTAATATATATGACTAACAAAAAGGGCAAAAAACCAAAAGTTAAGATTGAGAATATTTAATGAGGTAAATGCCGGAGGAAGAGTATTTGATGTGTACCTGCTCTTCATTTCATACTTAGAGAAAGCATCTGCATAGATTCTGTTTCCTTGAATTGCCCACCTTAAAGTAGAGGGCTCAACATAATAGAAAACGGGGATAATTTTGGTGCCAGTTTTTACCATGAAGTACAGCTCGGCCAAACACCAGGGGGATTGTGCGTAATGCTCAGAAAATATGGCTATGTGAAGTGAAGCACTACTCATTGCTTCCTCTAAAACTCTAGGAAAAAAATCCCCAAGCTCCAGCTCATTTTTGTCCAAGAAAACTCCGAGTCCGTTAGCATGTAAGGAATTGTAGATACTGTTGGCCACTGTGTGTTTGGTATCTCCTCCATGATGATTTATGAACACATCGTAGGGCAGGTGTTTCGTTACGGATGAGGATGCAGCAGAAGTAGAAGCAGGAGTAGATGGGCCGATTCTTAGGCCATCAAAAGCAGTGTTAGAAGAGGCTGCCATTAGATTCAGATTTAAATAAAGGAAAATGCTGATAAAAGTAGCTATTAATTGGAACACACAGAAACAAGGAAAACAGAAAAAACTGGTATAATACAGATATGCCTGAAAAAACTGGTAATGGTGTAATACACAGCAGACGGAATTGAACTTCCTACTTATAGAGAAGCAGCGAGCAGAGAAATGAGTACAGAAGATTTGTGTGGATAAGGTGTAGAAAAGCATCTTATTTTTTTATTTCACCGACTTTATGGGAAAGGCCGTGTATGATTGTTAAAAACAGCGCAGTGGGGTGCACAATGATAATAAAAGACAAAATGCACGTGAAAAGAGTAGAAAAGAATCTTGACGACTAAATAAATAAATAAGAATCTTGACGACTAAATAAAAACAAAATGCACGTGATTATGGGAAGCCCGCCTTTAGCCGCCATAATTATTATAGTGTTTTAATATTTAAATTTAAAAATATGATATTATTAAGATCAATTAAAATCAATTTAAGAGTTTTTCATTTAAATTTGTGTGATTTTTCTTTCTTTCAATGATGAACTATGAAGTGTGACATTAAATACTGATAAATTTTTTTTACATATTTTATCTTAAATTTTTTATTGTAGTTGTTATTATTTAAATATTTTTGTCAATTTTTTATTTGTACATATCTATTTTTTAAGATTATTATATTTAATTTTTTTAACATAATTTTGTTCTTTAAATAAATCTATATTCAAAATCTAGTCATCCTAATTTAAATTTTATAATTCCTACTTTTTGATGATGAATTATTAAGTGTGATATTTTTGCTTTTCTTTCATTGATGATGAATTATGAAGCGTGACATTAAATATTGATTAAAAAAATTTACATAATTTTATATTAATCTTTTTTCAATTGATTTAAATTAATCTTAGTTTGAATTATTTAATTATTTTTATCAACTTTTTATTTGTACATATCTATTTTTTAAGATTAGTATATTCTATTTTTTTAACATAATTTTGTTCTTTAAATAAATCTATATTCAAAATCTAGTCATCCTAATTTATATTTTATGATTCCTACTTTTTTATTGACTTTGCACCAAAGATATCCCCACGGTCATGTCTAGCATCCAACTAGCCTTATCTTGGTCTTACTTTTTTTGTCAAGTTGGGGACCGAGATGAGCGAGCTAAGGCGAGACTAATCCTCTGGGGATACACACAAGTTCGTAGTAGCCATATGCATTGGGTAAGGCCATGAGGATTCCAATGAGCTATCATCAAGTCTCATACTTTAATCAATAACATAGATAACAATTTTGTAAAATGGTTAATGGTTCGAAGCTTACTCTATTGTTGGAAATGACTCTACATCTTAATCCGTTATTAGGGTTGGTGAATCAATTGCTTCCAAAATTAGCATTTCAAATATGTGTGTTGTCTTTAACAATAAGGACAAAGTATTGATTGTGGTGAAAACTAATGCTTATATCAAATGCAAAAGTATGTTATGATCTTCATTAGAATTGAATGGGAAGCATACAGTTAAATTGTCACGTTTGGATTTCATTGACTTATTTAATGCAAGTATTAATCATGATGTTGATATTTAAATAGAAATTAAATGATTATTTAATGATAGTTAAATTGAAATTGAAATTGAAAACGAAATGAAATTGAAATTGAAATGCAATTATTATGATTTGAATTGTATTTATATTTATTTCAGGGTTTGTCATTATTGATGATAAATCGAGTGCAAGTGAACAAGGAACAGGTGAACATGATGGAAGGCGAGAACAACGATCAGGTAGAGTTGTTTAACCAATTGACGTTTACGAATAGATGGGATCTCACACACTCACATAGATAATATTTTAATGTATTTTGTGTTTATTATGTTTGCAAATTTTAAATCAAGTTTATATGATTTCTCAAAATTTGGGAAAAGAATATGTCGTTTTAAATGACGATTTGGTTAAATTTGAAGAAATTGATTTAAATTAAATGAATTGGATTCCTTGTTTAGATATTTTATCATTGTGAGAAAATAATGATGCTTGTATTTTGAAATTTAAGGAAATAGACTTTTATTGCGAAATTTAATAAAAGGAAATAAATAAAGTGTTATAAATTAATAGTTTTTAATTCTCATTTAAAAATTATGAAAGAGGAAAATTATAGTTGAATAAATAAACAAATATCTAAGTTGAGTTATTGAAAGTAATTTACGTACAAATTGAAATTGAATTCAAACTACAGTTAAACAAAGTGAAGAAGAATATCTTCAATCAATTGGAAGCAATCAAATTTGGAACTTGGAATCTTGAAAATTTAGAACTGAAAATCACACTAAAATTGTGGATCTTGCCTTGTGAATAACTCCATGAATTGTATGAAAGAGAAGAAATCAAGCTGGGAAGAATTTCAAAATGAAAAGAGGACCAAAAATCTATTTTTTTTTTGGGGATTTGGAGAGAAAAGTATTGAGAGTTTCTATTGTTATTGGCTATTTTACTTTAAAAATCTTACCTTCTAAACTCCACGCGTACAGAGGAGGCAGAGATTAATGTTTATGTTTTTGTATTAGATTTTTGGAGAGCGAGCTTATGCGCATAGGATAAGGGAGGTTATGGTTGCTGACTCCCTTTACCACTCTCCACATATCTGAAAGATAATACGCGCGGCCAAGGAATACGGTTCTTCATTCTCTAACCTTTTCCCATGCAGCCACTCCTCTTCATAGCACATGGAAGGGACAAGGCAGGCGCTGCCAGGGAGATTTTGGGAGAGGGTGCGCAGAAAGAGAAGAGGCCGATGCTCACATTCAATCCTCTTTTCACACGCAGTTGCAGGGACCTCCCCTCTCTACCACATGCCGCCACTGGGAGTTCTCATTTCCCACACTTGGGAGGTAGGATAGAGTCTTGGGTGCATAGGGACCTCCACTCAATCTTACGCAGTCACCCAAGGTTCTATTAACCACGTGTATGGGAGAAGGAAGACTAGGAATAGGCAGCCAGATTGGAGGGTATTCATTTCCCTCTTCTTCATACGTAGCCAACAGATTTCCTCGTATTAACAGAAGATAAGGGTGTAGGAACAATGGAAGATAAGCCACATAAATAAGGATAGCATGCGCAGGGAGGAAGTGTAGAGGGAAAATCAGGAAGAATACAGAAAGATACATCAACAATAGGAAAGAGAACAAGGAAAGATCTGACAAAGGAATCAAGCAATAATCAATTTAATGATCTAAATAAGAAAATAATTAATTTTGTTGATTGAAAATAAATGGGACAATAAACTTCGAATTTTAACACTATTTTGAAAGGAGGTTATTTAAACTTGCAATTTTCACCTTTAAACGAAATTGTCAAAACTAATACTATTAAATTAGTTATTTTGATAAATGATTATAATGTATTTTCTGAAAATAGGATAACCGAAAATAAAACATTTAAACTTGAGATTCGATTCATTTTGAAAACATTCAGAATGATATTGAAACAACATTAATTAATGAGAGTATGAACGAATGAATGTGTACTCTTTTAATTTATGTTTTTATTTGTATTTATTTAACATGCTGGAGTTACACCTTCATAGAAAACTTTATTGAATATTTAAATTACTCAATTTAAGATGTTAATTTTATGTCTTTTATAAATTTGAAAAATGGAAATAAGTTCTTTTTAAAAAAATTTCATTTAAACAAAGTTTCCAGTTTGATGTTTTTAAAAGATTGCAAAAGACTGTATTTGACTAATAGACCATGCATGCTTGATAATGAATTCGCATGTCATGTTTTTGGGGAAAGTTAGCTTCCGGGACGGGTGCCGAATATGGGTAAATAGAGAGTGTAGTTTTTCTTTTCCAAAACTACTTTTATTTGTCGTGCATGACATTTTACTTGGCCAAATAATTTTTGTACCATTGAAATAGATGGATTTTTTGAGCTCTCTACCATATCCTAGTATCAAACTTGCTTCTTTCTTAATTGAATTAGAGAAATGAAAATGCTTGTGGTTTACTAGTAGTACTAGGCATGCACCAGATTCTATCTTGCTCGTAGATTGCTTTTTGCTAAGCAATTCTTGTAGGGTCAGATATTTCTTGATTGACTAAGAAATTCCGAGGAAGCGTAAGCTTCGAGGTTGGGTAGAAAAAGCGCTTGATCCTTGTTCTTGTCTTCTTATGAAGATTTGTTTTGGATGGAAGATCGACAGACTGCATCTCCTTTTATGCTTTATTATTCATGAAATATGTAATGGCGAGCTTATGGTGACTGAATGCCTAAGACTTGAATTGTAAACTGGATATATTATCATTCATTGTTATAATTGGAATTGTGTAATTCGACACTTGTATGATTTAGACTGAATTGTTATGAAATTATTTTATCGTCTTTTAAGTCATCGTATGAAATCGACTAATACTTTGATCTCTAATGATTGAGATGACGACTTTATTTTGAATATAATGGATCTTATTTAAAGTAATTGTCGAATTTTGGTATTTAAGATTTCCGTACTTTACATAAATTTCATGACTACACCCAACCTCTTTTGCAAATTATATATTCTCTCCTATGACCATTTCATACTTCATGCTAGATTGCAATGTGGAGAATAATATCTAGTTCAAATTATTTTCAAGTTTTATAATTTTTTACAAAAATCTTCAAAATTGTATGCCACATTGCAATTTATTGTTCTCTACATATTTCTCTCTTATGTTTTATATGAGCTAATAGGTCATTGAAGATTTTAAAGTGATTCCACTAAACAAAGAACAATTATAAATATCTTATGGTGAGAGATTACTTACTAGTACACTTTTATAATTTATATATTCAAATTATATAAATACATAAATAAATGATTAAAATTCCTTAAATATATTAAAGTAAATATTTTATTTTTATTATTAAATTGAAATTTTAATTTTTTTCACTAGATTGATTTTTAAATTTGATATTTGATTTTTAAAATATTAATAATATACATAAATATTATATTTATAATTTCAAATTTTATATTAATTATTATTATATTGTAAAAACTCTTTATTTTTACTTATTATATTTTTATATTTTTCTTTAAAATAATTTTTTAAAAATGAAAATAATTTTAATGACATTTTATAGATTAAAATTAAAATTTATATAATTAAAAAATTAATTAAATAATTATTTACACAAAAGTAAAGTCATCTACTTTTTCATTATTATATTTTTATAATAAACATGTGAATTATTTGAATAATAATTTATTTGTAGAATTTTTTTTAATGAAAAAGTAAATAAAATTGTTATAAAAATACTTTATACACATTAGTGAAAAAGTGTATAATAGAATGACATGCATTACATTATACACAACATTTCATTCATGTGTTATGTGTGAGAATAATTTTAATTGTCATTTTAATATGAATTTAATTTTATTTAAAAATAGTTACAAAAACTAATCATGATTATTCTACTATAATAATTTTTACGATAATAATTTTAATATGAATGCAATTTCTATTGTTATCTACTACAAAATAAAATTGATGATATTTATTAAATTTTATCTTCATACATGTTTTTGCTCCCCACTATTTCCCAACCATGGTAATGGTTCCACATTAATAGTCCTTTCTGGGTAAAGCTTAAGGGGTAAATTAGATTGAGCATAACTTATTTTCTAAACATTTTTTATTATAAAATTTGCATCTATTATTTTAATATTATAAAATTGGAATTGTATTTCATGATTTTTTTCATCAATGTGATTGGTTACTACAAAAAAAATTAATCAAAATTTAAAAAGATCTCTTCAATAGTTCCATAGATTTCCCCCACTATGGTTTCATAATTTAAAATGGTAATTTAGTATGCAAAACTAAGTTTATAATTGAAATATAAATTTATTGTAAAAAAAAACAATAATGATATAATAATATATTATTGGGGTGGTGGGCCTAGCTTTATTGGCTAAATCATCTTGTTGCATGAAAGAGGTCATGGGGTCTAGTCTCTAAAAAAAAAATTATTAATTTATTTTTTTATTAAAATATTATATTATAATCATTGCATCCCATGATAGCAATCATTAATTAAAATAATTTACATATATCATAAAGTTTATCTTTATAAAATTTGCATTTTTATTTGCACCTCTAAATGATGGAAAATTTGTTAAAAAAATTAATCACTAGTAACAGACATGACTTATATATAATGATATATAAATTGAATGAGTTCATTTATAAGGGCAGGGCCCTGTCTAAATCTAAATTGTGTCATTTGTTTAACCTTTCCTTTCTAAAATGAATAATAAAAATAGATTGCTAGGTCATCCATAATTGTTATATACTCATATTAGATAGTCATAGAAAGTTTAATTTATTTCTTTATTTGACCATTTTTAATATATATAATTTTTTTAGGTAAGTAAGAATTATATATTATAAAATAATTAATATTTAAATTTACTAAATTTTATTGGATGAGTTTAAGTGATAAATTAAAAATTTTAAATAAAAATAAAGATAAATTTTTAGATGAATGATATTGTACTGTTTTGATTATAAGGGAAAAATAGATTTTGAAGGGACCTGAAACCCTTTACAACTTTAGGTACAAAATGCTACTCAAAAGATAAACACTAGGCTATCACAACATCCAAACACCTAAAAACCGCAAAAGATACAAACAGCTGCTCCAAAGATAAACAAAGAAGAATATCCAAATAGCCTCAAGCAATAGTGGGAAAAGCAAAGCTAAACCAAACTTGCAACCACCACCATAAAAAAATTTAACAAGGGACTGAGAGGAACGATCATGCTTAGGGAGACCTCTCTTCCTTCTTTGCACAACCATCCAAGAAAGATCATCCTCTGAAGGAATGGAGCAAGGGGAAGTCGGATGATAAGCCACCAAAGGAAAAATAGGAAACTAACTAGGAGTGTCACTCCGACAACCAACAATAGAAACATGACCTACAGATAAACTAGTAGTCACATCAACAACAAAAAAATATCAACAATAACAACATTAACCTCACCAGCCACAACAACAATTGTAGGAAAACCAACCACATTAATAGCAACTGTAGATGAACCAATAGCTGCAAAAGAACCACCAATATCAACAACAATAATAGTTTCAGAAGCCCCAATAGGGTAAGTGCAAGAAGTTGGGTCTACATTAAGGGGAAGTGTCATTTTTCAGCTTTAAAATAAATATCTATTAATTTTTTAGAATATGCACCCATTTTGAAGTGGGTAATTGTTCCAAAAGGTTTGAAATTCACAAGACATGTTTTTATTTGGATTTAGGCTAAAAAAGGCATGGTACCCCAACACTTAGGCTTAGGCCTGCAAGTACAAGGCCATGGAAATTTTAGGAGAAAAACTAACTTTGGTAATGTAGGTAATGACGTTTTTTCTTAAAATTGTTTTATGAAATTAAAACCCATTATATATGACAATGTATAGTTTTGAAATATGTAATTGTTTTAATAATTTGATTATTTTTCCTATTTTTTAATTAATTTATGAGAAAATAGGTCCACAAACTCAAAATATTAGGTTTTTCATATTTTTTTAAAACTTTTAATTTGTTAAGTTTCTTGTTAAAAAAATTATATGGCATCAATCTATAAATAATTATATACATAATGAAAAAATGAAAAAAATCAAAAAATGATAAGTTTAGGTCAAGTTATGGTGTCAATACACAAGGGTTTTAAAAACAAACAATTTGGGCCAATAAAAAATGAATAAATAAAAAAATATAATGAAAAAAATTAGAAAAAATATCCTCATCAATCTTCATTATAATATACATCTTTCCCAAAAAAAATTAGAAAAATAATTTTATTTATCTCAAACTATGGTGTTCGTAAACATGCATGGTATGGTCTTAAAAAAGTGACTTTTAAAAAGTGGTTTTTATACATTTGTATTAATAATTATTTTGTATCATCTGGGTATTAGAATAAATCACATATTTGAAAAGTAGACTCAAAATACTAACTTTCATATTACTGAACTTTTTTAAGATTCAATGTGTAAGTGCTTCAAACTTTACATCTAGCTGCGAAAAATTATAAAAATCAAGAAAAATAATTCCACTTTTTGAACATTTTGTGGACCCAACTTCTTGCACCTACCCAACAAAAACTATAGGAGGCTAGCAACAATAACAAAAAAAGAAACTAAGAACCTTCAACAAAAGAAGCCACAAATTTAGGGGCTAATTCATCATCCCCAAAATCTTCCCCAAAATCATCACAAGATTCACCCATAATAAGATTCTCATGAAGAGCATCTTTCCACCAAGTAGCATAGCTTTGATGAGATTTCTGATAGTTTGCAGCCAAATGACCTATAGAAAAACATCTACTACAATGGAAAGGAATACCTTCATAATCAAGAATCTGAGACCATGGTCTAATCCCCACCATCAAAATTACCTGCCCAAGTGAATCTTTTGAGACCTATCAATGTCCACAAGAATGCAAGCGAAAGTAGGATGATCATAGATAAGAGAAGACAAATCATCCATAGAAAACCTACCAATAGCATTCCCAATAAACTCAAAGAAAGGATTCCAAAACTAAAGAAGTAGATTAGGAAGTCTACCAAGTAGGAACAACACTAATAGACTCAGAAAGAGGGTTGAAAGAAGGGAATCAAGACTAGAGAGAAAGTGAGTACTTTCCCCACAACCAAACACCCCCCTTCCAACACCTGAGCCCTATCCTTCTCAGATTTAAATGCATCCACAAGAGCATCTTTCCACCAAGTAGCATAGCTCCGATGAGATTTCTGATAGTTTGCAGCCAAATGACCTGTAGAAAAACATCTACTACAATGGAAAGGAATACCTTCATAATCAAGAATCTGAGACCATGGTCTAATCCCCACCATCAAAATTACCTCCCCAAGTGAATCTTTTGAGACCTATCAACATCCACAAGAATGCAAGCGAAAGTAGGATGATCATAGATAAGAGAAGACAAATCAGTCATAACAAACCTACCAATAGCATTCCCAATAAACTCAAAGAAAGGATTCCAAAACTAAAGAAGTAGATTAGGAAGTCTACCAAGTAGGAACAACACTAATAGACTTAGAAAGAGGGTTGAAAGAAGGGAATCAAGACCAAAGAGAAAGTGAGTGCTTTCCCCACAACCAAACACCCCCCTTCCAACACTTGAGCCCTATCCTTCTCAGATTTAAATGCATCCACAAAGAAACCCCTAGCTAAAGGATAGATTTTAGTCCTATCCTCAACAATAGACCTCCAAGACTCCAAAACCCATTTGTGTAGATTTGGGAGAAAATTCCATAAACCATTAAATATACAAATAAGAGAATAATGAGAGTAATAATTTTTTTTATCCAATAGCTCCTACCCACAAATAACAGTAGGGGTAGAAGAAGAGCACCATAAGGGTTTACCCTTAAAAAGAGGAAGAGAAGAAGAAGGGATTTTACCATTAGAATCAACCACCTTAGCAAAGGACTAAGAAGTAGGGCACGAAAGAGGGACATCCATGTGCAATGGCCCAGACCCTAAAGAAGGAAAATCGGAAGCAAAAAACCCACCTAGCACAAGTCATGAACCATCAGGAGACACATCTGAAGATAATGACGACCCAACAACATGCAACAAACCATCTGCAGACACCCGTGAGCCAACAACACATGACCCAGTAGTGAAAAAAATCGATCCAACAAAAGCCAACAACACACCAAAGGCCAATGACACACTAGAAGTCAATGGTGCACCAAAAGTCAATGACGTACTAGAAGCCAATTATGACGCACCATCCACAGAAAGAAAGAGGGTTTCAGTAGAGAGCGAGATAGCCGTTCCAATAGAGAGTGGGAGAGCCATTTCAAAAATCTTTAGTTGAATGATATTTTATTGTTAATATCATTACACTTTTACAATTGTTCTAATATCTTTTTATTTTTAGTTAAAAAGATAAATTTTAAATAAATAGTAATGAAAAAATTAAATGACTATATAATAATAAGATAATTTGTCTCTCATCACAAAATTAATTTAATATATTAGATTTTAATTTAATAAAATATATAGGGCGATGGGCCTAGCTTGATTGGTTAAAGCATCTTGTTGCACTAGGTCTAGTCTCCCCACTGTCCCCATAGTATCGGAGGGTGTGTAATGCCAGCATCACCGATCATGTGAAAAAAGTTTTATCAGACACAGTATAGTTTATAGGGGGTTGAAATTTTTACCAAGTGCACTCTAAAAATAATAATAAAATATATAATGTAATATAATATATGGGTATGTGCAGGATCATCATGGAAAAGACAGGCCCTTAAGTGGCAATAAAAAGACAAAAAATCAGAGTTAGACAACTTGACATAAAATTTTGAATAAGTTATCTATATTATTTTAAAAAAATGTAAAAATAGAATCTGTAGAAAATTGAATGTAGTTTCTAAACTACTAGACCTTTATTTATAAAAAAAAAATTCTATTTAGTGAAAATTTGAAATTTCAATGCAGTAGTATTTAAATTTCAAGGTAAAAAATAAGAAGTAGGTGTCTGTCTGACCACCCTAACCACAATAAAATGATAATATTTTTTTATAAGCTTTTAGATATAAGTAGAGGACTCATGTCCCGATGTGATGCATATTTTTTTA
Organism: Sequoiadendron giganteum; assembly: GCA_007115665.2. Lineage (NCBI taxonomy): Eukaryota > Viridiplantae > Streptophyta > Pinopsida > Cupressales > Cupressaceae > Sequoiadendron > Sequoiadendron giganteum. The sequence goes on along the minus strand of CM021101.1, from coordinate 708,543,973 downwards.
TAATTTTTTTCCATGTAAATAATTAATTATGAATTTTTTATTATAAATTTTAAAAAATATAAAAGCTCGTCTATATAACCACCTTAACTTGGTCAAAAATTCATGAAATTCATTTTTTTATTTTTTAATCCTATAGTATGAAAATCACAGAATGTGACGCATGTTTTAGATTCAAAAAATGTTTAACCATTTAAAAGTTATAGATGTTTTTCAATCAGCCTATCAATTAGGACTTTATTCGTAATTCTAATAAAAAATGAATAATAATTATTTATTAAATTAAAAGTAAAGAATAATTTATATTGGTGGAAATCTGAGAATCTCCTCTAAAAACCATTTTCGTTTCATCAATTTTGAGTAAAAAAAAAGTCGTCAGCCACATGGACCATCATATGACTTACATATCACCACTTTTTGGCCCATCATGATCCTACACATACCCATATATTAAAAATAATCTAATAGTACAACATATTAAATTATTAAAACATATAATCTTATTATCTAATTTATTAAATTATATATGAGATGTATATATGTTACATATTATAATATGATGTTAAAGATAATATACTACATGTTAATCTAATATATTAATATATAGTATATAATCTAATATAATATATTTAAAATAATTTAATAATATAATATATTAAAATATATTAAATTATATAATATATATTAGATTTTATATATTATATAATATAATAAATTAATTATATCTAAAATATAACAAGTAAATAAATATTTAGAATGAAGAATATTTTTGTTTGAATTGTGTAAATAAAATATAAATAATAATCAAGATCAATTTAATAGATTAGATATTAATTTAATATGATATATAATCTAATATAATATATATTAAAAATACATTAAACTATTAAAGAGATAATATTTTACATTATGAAAAATTAATTAATATATTAAATTATTAAAGAGATAATAGTTTACATTATTAAAAATAAAAAATATAATATTATTATTATTATTTAATATAATTAATTATAACTTAGATGTTATATCTATTTTGATTAATTGGGAAAAACAAGTTTTGAAGGGACCTCGAAACCCTTTACAACAAAAGTTAAAAAATTCTACCTCAAAGGATAATCAGAACAAACCACCACCAGCAACCCAACAACCAAAAAATGCCAGACAATGGGTGCTAGACAAAGATAAGAGCATAGACAACCAACAACACCCAACAGCCAACAAACAACAAAAAATAATGAAACCTAAACCCCAACCCAAACAAAAAGAAGGAATTAAAAACTAACTCAGGCCACCCCGAGTATTGACCATCTCTAACTACTAGTTCTTATACTTTTCAACCATATCCAACAATTCTTTTTTCTCAGCATCAAAGGTTTTCTTCCACTCAGCCGAACCTGTAATCATAGGTCCCTTGTCATCATCTCTAGGAGTCTTCTTACCCTTTCCCTTTGCCTCACTTTCCTTCTTCATGAGCTCAAAGAAGTAAACCTGATCTTCTCTTAATTCATTGATTTTCCTAAATAGGATTTCTAAGAACTCTGTACTATTCTTGAAAGAAATGTGGCACGCCTGCATAATATTTTTGATGTTCACATTGATACCAGAAACTTTGTCTTCCAAAGAAAAAATTCTTTCCCCATAGAGAGACTTAAAATCATTATAGGACCCTTCAAGGTCCACCATCCTATCAATTAGGATGTCTGACACAACACCTTTAGGGACACTCTTAAGATTTTCTTTTAAGCCTCTAATTTTAATGTTTATCTTGTTAAATTCCTGTAAAGTCCATTTAGCTAGCTTGAAAGTACCTATAGCCCCAGCTTTGGCCATATCTAATAGATTAAACATGGAGGTTGCATCCTCGTCCAATACGAAAAAATCCTCAGAAAGAGGATCCACTTTCCAAGGTTCTTGATTTGCTTTTGATTTTTCTGCATCCTCCTCTTGAATCCTCTCTTCCTTATCCTCCTTCTCCTCCTTAGGAAACTCCTGTGAAGTGGAGTCCACAATGGTCACCATCTTGTCACCCACACTCTTTCCTGCACTAGTTTCCTTAGGCTCCTTGGTCACAAACTTTAGAGCTCTGCTCCTTAAATTTTCAATGCACAAAGAAAGCCCCTACGGTTTAATTGATCCTACCTCTTTAACCTAGGACCCCACTCGACCACTAGCACCAAAAAAATCCTTTCCACCCATCGCCTCCTTCGGAATAGGAGAGGAAACATCAAACCCCACATCCATCTCATCACTCCCCGAACAGTCAATCCTTTTTGCAAACCTATTTCTCTTCACACCACCTCCTTTCTCTTCTTCGACGAAGTAGCCACAACAGCCGGGGAAAAATCCTCCCCCTCACCATTCCATTCATCCTCCTCCTCCTCTAAATATTCCTCACCCATCATGTAATGCCCCGCCACGCAACCCTAGAGGAAGTTTCAATTCACTATAAAAGCGTACTACTTTTTTTTTATAAGTGAAATAAACATACATGCTCACCTATAATTGACAACCTCCCCTAAGGCTACATAAATGAGATTACTTAAATCTCCACTATCATACATCATCTAAATTACATTGCATTAAATAACTCAAGTAATAACATTCATTCAACATAAGTAAATACAAGATAAGAATAGATTTTCCATCAAATAAATCCATTACATAAATCATTACAAGATTACAATCCTCATTTCTAGAATGAGTCAAAATACAAAGTATAATAATTACATGATCCACATCATAACAACAAGAGAGGTAAATACAACTCATAACAAGTAGAATTACAATAGTGCTAGAAAAGAATAACAAGATCCACGAGCTATCTAGCTGGATGTCTTACTTCCACGAATTGAAGAACAAGGGGGACCCAACGGTTTTGGTGCATGTTCCACCCAACCTAGTGGTACCTGAAGGCCCACCCCCCATGCTAGGAGATAGTAAAAATGCAACATGGACAAGAAATCTAGTACTTCTAACCAAAGGAAAACTCATACTGACACATACTAACTGAACCAAACATATGCATAATATAAATCTAACACTAACATGGTTACATTGCTTCCAGACATATTATAATCAAGTGTGCTAAAGAATCCATACACACAACATAAACTCAAGGTTATCCTAGATAGAGTGTCATCGCAAGGTGTGTCATGAGATCTCCTCTGGGCATTCTTCATAGGCTCCGGTAATCTTGGTGACCTAAACCGAATCTCGGCCCTCATACTCACTCATGCGGAATCAACTACCTTTCGTATGGACAAGCTAGTTGACCTTGCCATTCCAAGCCTTCTCAGTCACCCCAAGTCTAACCAAGCCCTTGTGTCTGCGAGTGAGGTTAATTTTATCTTGGTTTATGTGAATGCATCCTAGTCATCTATGTACTTTACTTTAATTGTCACTTATTAAAACACTTCTGAAGGTTACCTGGTTTACCTCTTTGGGCTCCAACCCCTAACAAAAGCCACTCCTCTAATGGATAACACACTACTCAAATCTAGACTCCAAGGGTGACTCAAGTGTTATAGAACTAAACAACATGCTCTCTCCTAATCTAGGAGACAACAATAAAGAATCCCACTCCAACACTTGGAGGAAAACAAACTCACAAAGAACTACCCAAGGAAAATGAACATTGGCTAACATGGGAATGACCCACATTCACTGGAAGACTTCTCAATGCATAACACGATTACCTTTTCTCAAAGCATTCACAAAAATGGAAATTAATATAATAGTGCATTGAAAAAGAAAAACACTATATTTGGATATCCTAAATCCATATTTCTACTTAATGCTTCTCGCAGAAAATAAAACACTATCATTCTATAATCTCACTAAAATGAATAAATTCTTTCATTAAGATTAAATACTTTCTCTATCTACTTAGCCATGCATATTATTAGCTTCAAATAAAATTACTTATTAAAATAATTTCATATTCTCTTATGTCATAAACAGAATACTAAATATATAGATATATAAATCTACATATAAATATATAAAGAAACAAATAACACAAAATAAAATAAATTAACATCTACATTATTCGATAATTTTAACTTTCTGTAGTATTAAAATCAGCAGTCAGAATATTAATATCCATTACCCAATACGAAAATATATATTTATAAAATAATTAAAACTGATATCACATTAAAAATGGTATACCAATTAAATAAAATCTAAATACGAAATTTACACACCGTATAAATTTCGCATTAAATACATAAGAGAACGGACTTAACAAAATCTGCATTAATGTTATGAATTTTTTTTTTTTAAATAAAAAAAAAATTAGTGACGAGGATCGGACGGACTGTACCGCCGGTACCCCTGCCATGGTTGCCGGTACCTGCACCGTCCGCCTGTACTATGTACAGTGGCGACCAGACCGTGGGGAGGCCGCACTCCCCATGGGACAGTGCATCCCCCCCAATGGGATGGGTGCACTGCCACATGGGCAGCGTGTCCCCTAAGTGTTGGTACGGTGGTCAGTGGGATTTGACCCCCCACCAACTACAATTTTAAATTAAAAAAAAAAAAGTTAATTTTTTTTTTTCTCAGCTCCCAATAAAGCCCGAAATAAAAATACTGGTAAATTTCAAAGACTTTTTTTAAAGCATTACTTTTATATTTTATTTAAAAAAAAAAAAACACATAACCCCAAAAACGACAATAGAATATCCGCCATTAATGCAGATGCAAATTACGAGAAAGGGAATTCTAACCACAAAATTTTAATAGAACAAAGGATGTAACCTATATATATATATATATTTTATAAACTATATGCAACCCATATAATATAAATATAAATATAAATATATATATATATATATATATAATTTTTAACCAGAATTTCTAAGACAGGTAAAATTGAAAAAAAAACCAGTAATAAGAAAATTCCTTCAATTTTCTAGAATTTCTTTCCAAAATTCCAAAAGATGTAATTTTAATTTCCCTCAATCTATTCTTTCAGATTTTTCAATAAATTAGACAAAAGAACTTTGAATAGATCTAATTTTGTTTGATTTTCAATGTAGATTTTCTACGGGGTTTGAATTTGAAATACAGATCTGATTGTTTTCAAAAGTAGAATTTTCATATTAAATCCTAAATGTTTGAAGCACATCATAAATTGAATTGCAACAATGGATCTACGGGTTTTGTTTACTAAATAATTTCCTACAGTAAGTTAATCAAATTTTCACAAACCATAAAATTGAGAATTGAAATAAACAACAAGTACAAAACCTGGAATATGAAGCTACAGAAGAAGATGGAATTTCTTTGATAGAATCCTCTTCCAAGATTTTCCTTCAAATGTGCAACGAATCCAAAAATTGATTCAAACCCTTCTTGTGCAAATTCTTCAAAAATTCCCAATGCTCTGAAAAAATATGAATCCTTCCAAAACTTCTCTCTCCCCAAAAGAAAATTGAAACATGCATTCACATAAAACTAAAATATCTAATCCAACCCTAATTCCGTTTTGCATGCAAAGTAGAGAATTAGATATTTATTTTCTTTTCTAATTTTCGAAAACCCAAAATTGAATTTAAAATACAATTTCAATTTCCTTTCAATTTCTCATGATATAATTCAATTCAATTTAATCCAATAAACTTAATTAATCAATTTTAATTATTTAATAACTAAATTTAACCCTTTTGAGATTAAAATTTAATTAGATTTAATTTAATTATAAACTTTTAAACAAACATCAAAGCATAATTTTAATTTAATATTAAAATAATCACTACTCTTTCCAATGCATCTAATAAAATCATATAACATTAAATCAAGAAAACATGAATCACTAATCAGGACTAACGACACACTAAGGCTAGGGCGTAGACCTGACACATATTATCTAACTACTATCTCCCTTTGAACTCAACTGTTGGATCGACACGCTCAAACCTGTGAGATCAGGTGGAGTCGATGTCATGTACCTGCAACCTGAAACCAAGTAACCAACATAATATAGTATATCTAGTATATAATACACACCATGAAGAGGAAATCACGGATTCACAGGATGCTTGCAAGTGAGTGATGCGAAACCGTCCTCTTCACCAATCCACCCATCAAAGACTGACATTACATCATAATCAATAATCACATAATACAATATCTCAAGCTAACTCCACTAACATCAATAATCCATAATGCATGTGAAACAGTAATCAAACAACCACATCACACAATCATCATTGTTGCTCAATAGTAGTGATCAAAACAAAAACAACAAGGTGTGTCTAGTATCATAGTAGCTGCATCCCAATCATAGCATTAAGCAAAACAAACAAGAAGCAAAACGGAGGGGTATTACACGTTGACCTAGAATCATCTAAAAAACTCTTCTCCTTACCTTTGATGGTAGGGGTCAGGAGAAGGGTCTTAATATGTTTCATTATCAGAAGAATTAGATGTTACATATTATTTTCCATTATCAAAAGAATTATATGTTATATATGTTACATATTATGTAGTATATATATTATAATATTATAATATGATGTTAAAATTATATAATACATATTATATATGTTGCTAATAATAATAATAATATGATGTTATGTTAATATATTAATGCTAATTTAATATATTAATATAATATATAATCTAATAAAATATATTTTTGAATTTGTTATTAGATTATTTTTCATATATTAGATAATAAGTTTTTAACTATATTTCAAGATATAACAAGTAAATAAATGTATAGAATGAAAAATATAATAAGCGAAAAATATTTGAAGAGTTCAAAATAATTCCAAAAAACATAGCTAAATTATTTTTTGATTAAATTCCTTGAAAAACTGTGATAAAAAAATTTATGCTCAACATTCCTAAAATAAGTGTTTATCCTCAAAAAAATTTAACCAAAGATTGAGGAAAAATAATTTTAAAGTTTTTAAAAATTAAAAATCTTGTATTTTACTTTAAAAATTTAAAATATAATGTATCGAAAGAAAATAATGAGTTTTGATTGACTGCAAGTAAACCATTTAATCACTAGTTAAAAAATACCCCTTGCCTATAATTTTATGGAACTAAAAAAATCTCATTTCAAAGAAAAAACAACTTGAAATGAAAAACTTATGATAAGACATGTATCATTGTAGCTTTATATAAAACTTCATATGTTCACATGTTTTTTCCTAGATGCTTTCACATGTTGCAAACATGTACACCAACAATTAAAAAATATTGCATCTAATAGAAAGTCAAGAACTACGAGCTAAAGACAATATTTTGGTACTGGGTTAATTTCATTCACCAATCCTTAAGGAAACATGTGTCAACTCACAAATTAATCACAAAAAACTTTGGTGCATATATGAGAAACTTTATTTATGCCTACATGGAGCCATGTGTTACATCACATAACTACTCATAGACATATTTATCATTATAATTGACTATGCTAATATATGAGAGTCTATGTGTAGGAAAACAATATTTCTAAAATAAAATAATTATTATATAAATAAAATAAAAATTTATATACAGGTATTTAATACATCTATTATAGTTTATTTACTTTCTCGCTATTTTATTTATTTATAAGTTATTTTATTATATTTTAAAATTAATTAATTATTTTTTTATTGATGGCACCCACCTGTAGGTGCCTAAAAACTCACTTTAAATCGAGAAAAAAGGCAGAAAAGGAGATGTTGAGTTGTAAGAAACTCACATGACCTCTACAGAGGTTTAGACACATTATTCAAGCCAAATAATAAGTTTAAGAGGCATAAAATAAGTTGCAGATGCACAAACTGTTGTTGCGGGTACCCTCAGTGCCAGCTGTAGGTAACTATTTTGAATTTCAGCAATGTAACACATTTTAAACTTGCATAGAACAGCCCAAAATTTTAGAAAAACACATTTATATAATATTTTATGCAAATACAGACCTAATATTAGAGAACAAAGACTTAGAAAGAAGTAAAAAAGTTTTCATTAACTTAGAAAATTTACAAATAGTTACAATATTTTTTTCTCAATTACAACTATTGTAATAAAATATGAAATCTATTACCCTCCACTTTGACCTCTTACTGTCTGCTATGAACTTTGACTAATTTCCAAAACATTATTCTAGTATCCCTTGATATTCTTCAATATCCTCTTCTATTCTCCCATTTTTTTGCTGTTATGACCTCTCTTTTTTGCTATTATGTTCTTCTCCTAGATGTCCAAAGTATAGAAGCTTCTCCTCCAAAAATATCTAAAATCCCGCCTAAATCTATTGCAATATTCAAAAACCTACATAAATGCTTCCAACTACCTATTTTTGACTTCAAAATATCCTTCCCAATCCCTTCTTTAATATTTCTCTTATTGCTACTCATTAAATAAACTCACAGGAGGTAGTTGCTGCCTTTAAAACAAAACAAATTGCAAATTTCAAATATTAAACTCCTTACAGCTTCATATACGGTGGCATTAGTTTAGGAAAATTACAAAAATATTTTTAATTTTAAAATCTGATGCCCCTGCATCAAACTACTGGGCTAGAAAAATTTGTGAGCCCCTAATCATTGTGTAAAGCTCTATGTTGACATAGGTTAGAAACCTTATCATTTTGTGCTAACTAGAGTGTTTCCAACTCTATTGGGCTAACCCTATCATGCAATATGTTGATTTTACACTTTCGTTGAGGGGCATATGAATCCTAGTTATGGATTTTTAGGGGTTCAAATGTTGATAAACAGTCAACACAGAATACCCAGAAATTAGGCAAAACCACTTGTATTGGGACTAAATCGCCTAGAGCGGCGTATGAGTCCTAGATTAGGGTTTTTGCACACATTTCAAAAAATTATGATTGAATGTTATGTTTTCTATTTTTAATGATGTCTAGACTAAAATGTAATTACAAATTTTAAGTGAAATTTAAAGATGCAAGATGTAAAAATGTAACCTATATGCACTTTCACTATTAATGCAAGATTTTGAAACCCTAGATGCAAATTAACTGACGTAAAAATTACTGCAACTTTAGTGTAAGAAATATCTAAGACTATGATGCACTCCAAATCAAAAAATAAGGTGTTCTAAAGGCTAGGTTGACCAAAATGAAACATCAAAAATAGTTGTTGTTTTCTATGTTTTGGGAGATAGAACCAACCAATTTCTTTTAAGTTTCACTCAAGGAAACCCTAGATATCTTAATTCAAGGAGGGAGTGAAGGAAAGATATCTACAATAGGATGTCCTAGGGTGTTATAAAGTAATAAAAGAGGGTTCACCACCAAGCAAGAGCTTTGAAAGACTAGGAATGTAAAAGATATGCAAAACCTAAAATTATAACCTAGAAAATGAAACTAAAATACAAAATAAATGACTAAGAAAGTACAAAGGTGCACTTGAAAATTGAAGAGGATTGGAACAAGTTCTGATATCCTGAAATTATGAATTTTGAAGCACACCAAAAATCATATGCCAGTAGGGGCGATTTAGTCCCAATTTAGAGTTTCAGACCAAAATCAAAATCTAGAATTGTTGAATCAAAATCTATAGAAAATATTTAAATTTAGGTATAGTAGGACTCATACACCACTAGTGGTGATTTAGTCCTAGTATTAGGGTTGGGTATATGCAGGATCATGATGGGCCAAAAAGTGGCGATATGTAACTAATATGATGGCCCATATGGCCGATGACTTTCTTTTAATCCAAAATTGATGAAACGAAAAGGGTTTTTAAAGGAGATTCTTAAATTTCCAACAATATAAATTATTCTTTACTTTGAATTTAATAAATTATTATTATTTATTTTCTATTTGAATTACGACTAAAGTCTAGATTGATAGGCTGATTGAAAAAAAAATATAGCTTTCAAAGGGTATCACATTTTTTGAATCTGAAACATGCGTCACATTCTATGCTCTAGATAATATAGGATTAAAAAATAAAATTGAATTTCATGAATTTTTGACCAAGTTAAGGTGGTTATACGTACGAGTTTTTATATTTTTAAAAATTTGTAATAAAAAATCATAATTAATTATTTACTTGAAAAAAATTTACAAAAACATATGCATCACATTGAGACATGAGTCTTCTACTTATATCTAAAATATTATAAAAAAATATTATCATTTTATTATATTTAGGGTGATCAGACATACACCTACTTCTTATTTTTTCCTTGAAATTTAAGTACTACTGCATTGAAATTTCAAATTTTCACCAAATAGAATTTTTAAAAATAAAAATAAACCTAGTAGTTTAGAAACTACATTCAATTTGCAACAGATTCTATTCTTACATATTTTTTAAATAATATAGTTAACTTATTCAAATTTTTACATCAAGTTTCCCAGCTCTGATTTTTTTGAATTTTATTGCCACTTAAGGGCCTGTTTTTTCCATGATGATCCTACACATGCTCGGTTGGTCTAAAAATCTAGTATCCTTTAGTGACTTTCTGTTGCTTCCTTCCCGTTAAATATTTAGTTCTAAGACATTGAATTGCAACCTGTAAGTGACTTTCTGTGATCTTGCAATGATGTAGATGAGAACTTTTGAAAACTTGACAAATTTTCTCCAAAATTTCTCTTCAATGGATAAGGATTTTCCTTAGTCAAACCCTATTTTGGTAATCAAACCTTGAAATGAATAGAAATAGAATGAAGGAATGATGAATGAACAAATATGCAATGTTGCAACTCACCAAACCCTTAAACAAAAGGTTGAAATATTGTAAGTAATGGATAGCTTAAATGTAGATCTTGATTCTTATTTAGATGATATGGATCTTGATTTGAATGCTTTCTTGAATAATAAGAACCTACATCATAAATGTTAGCTCAAAAACAACATGATGCATGATGACTTTGATGTGATGCTTGATACTTGAATAATGCTCCAAAGTGATTGATAACAACTCTTGAATGCTCTTGTAAGCTCTTGTAAGTTCTCTTGATCATAAATTTTCTATATGAATGCTTCATCAACGTGTTAGGTGAAAAATAAGTGAAATAACCTTGTATTTATACTTGTTTATGCCAAATTTATTGAAATTACAAAACTACAAGCTGACATCTGATCTAGGAAAATAAAATCCCACCAAGAATTTGAATTTAAATTAGGTCTAGGCTAAGTGGGACTCATACAACCTTTTATGACTCCCATTAGGCTAATCTTGGGACACATTTTTCAAGAAAGGTTTAATTTTATGTTAAGTTTAGATCAAGGCCTCAAAACCTAGGTGGAACCCATACACCCAAGGTGGTGCATGAGTCCTAGACCATTAAATCTAAGCCATATAATCCAAAATAATTAATTTATGAATGGTTATTTGATATATGTTTGAATTATCCTAAGAAAGATGTATTAATTAATGCTTGTAGATGCAAAATAGGAGCCAAATAATGCGTAAAGAAGCCCAATTTTAGCAGGGAGGGCCCAAACAAGTGTGAAAATAAGGAGGGATACATTTTCTTACACTACACCATTGTTTCATTACAAGATTTAATTATCAAAATAGGTTTTGACTAAGGAAAACCCATATCCCCTAACAAGCAACATTTTTCTCCTCCTGAATCTGTGATTGTAGGTTTTAGGTTGAAGAGCAAGATTTTGAGAAAATTTGTCAAAGTTGCAAAAGTTGCAAAATTTGTCATCTAAATTGCAAGATCAAGAAAAGTCTTCTACAGGATTTGTATCAGAATTTTGGGAGCTGAAAACTTGGGATTTAAGAGTGTGGACATTGAAGAACATAACACAAAAATTTATTTCTGAAACCCTAACGGGGACCCATTCACCACTAAAGAAAAATGAGTCCTCAATGAGGCCTAAAGTAGTGAACATCTAGAATTTGGAGTTGTAGACTGAGAGGAACAAAACCTAGAAAGCACTTTCTAGAAACCCTAATAGGGACCCATTCGCTACCTTGGCCGAATGAGTTCTTAGAGGGCCTTGAAACATCACTAACCCAAATAGGTACACATCATTTGACCCTCTTAAAACCTACCTTTTTGTTATTATAATATTTAGGTTTAATTTATGCACCTCAGTTGCATCATATTGCACACATATTTGAATGAAACAAACATATAGTGAAAATTAGGTTCATCATTGATACCCTATTGATGGTGAATCTCTTTTTCTATATTTCATTTTGGTGAACCTGAGTTTTGAATATTCTAACTTCTAATTTGGAGTGAATTTAAACCCTAGATCTTGGTTTTTCAATAGTTTGCATTAGGTTTGCACTAGTTGCATTAAATTTAGGGTTCCTTAAAATTTCATTAGTTTACTTTACATATATGTGTTTAAATTTCTATTCTTGCATTGTTTAAATTTGAAATTTTCAAAAATTTGTATGCATATTACATTGATTTTGCATAGTGTTTGCATATTAGTGTATTTTTCATCATTCATATTCAAAAATTGTGTGAACATTGCATTTAAAAAAGTTTCATATAGGTCATCATTTCTCCTTCATTTCACTTGCATTTAGACAATAAATTCTGGAAAATATTGCCACTAAAGTTAGAGTTTGAAACTAGGCACAAAAAATACATAAAAAAACTTAAAATTTACAGGTTTAACATTTTTAAAACCCTGATCTGGGACCCATTCTCCATGGGATGGTGATGAATGGTAAATAAAATAGGGCAGGAGAGATCACCTATTTTACCTAGGCCATTTGATTATATCCTATGAGTCTTAATTGGATTGACTAACAACCTCACAAGGTGAGTCAATTCACAATGAGGAAGACCTAGGAGGGGGTTCTTTCAACTTTAAGGGGTTTGCCACCAAGCCAATGCTTGGAAAAGAAAAATGAACATTCAACCTAAAAAACCTAGTTATGCAAGCTAAATGAGAGATACAAATAGTGAAATTATGCAACAGGAGATAGGATATGTGTACCTAAGAAGTTTGGAGAGGTTGTGAGGATTTTGGAAATGTAAAGAAGCTACCAAAATTTGTTGTGGAGGAATAAGATGCCCAAGATGGCGTATTAGTCCCACTGCTGATTTTTTAGGCAAATACAAAATATTCAGATGTCAGAACCAGATCTGAAGGAATCTCTAAAAATTATGCCTGGGAAGACTAGGACACCCAAGGTGGCATATTAGTCCTGATCTAAATTTTTGAAAAATCTGAATGTGATCCCGAGCTCCAAGTTTTGCACTTGCTTCCTTTCCGATCTCAGGTTCTGAAAATTCCAGATCTGACATATAGGTTAGTTTCCATGAAAATGACAACTTTGTAATGCAACTTTTCACTCCAAATGATCATCAAGACTTCAACCTAAATCTGCAAATACAAATATGCAAGAAGGGAAAAACTTATTGATTGTTAGTGAAGGGGGGTTTTCCTTGGTCAAACCGCTTGTTGGTAATTAAACCTTGAAATGAAATAAAGTAATAAAGGTAAATGGCGAATGAACAAAATTTAATGCTACAACTCATCAAACCCTTGTAAAGTCTAAAAACTTGTGTGAAATGGCTACAATGGATGTTGTTCTTGAATATTGCTTGAAGGATATAGATCTTAATTGAAACACTTTCTTGAATCACAAACCCTACATCACAAATATTATCACAACAACACACATGATGCAAAAATCTCTTTGATATGATGCTTGAATCTTGATGATGGATCCAAATGCTTGATTAATTTATTTTGAATGCTATAATAGATTCTCTCACAACTTTCTTAGATTGCTTGTTATCTTTTTAGTTTGTTAGGAGAAAATGACAAAAGGAACTTTGTATTTATACTTATCTATGCTTAATATCCCAAAATTATATCACACCAAGCCAACATATGAATTCATTACATAAAGGAGGATAAATCTCACTAGAATTTGAATTTAAATCTCGAAAATGACTCAAGGAGGACTAAGATGACCTAAGTGGCATCTTAGTCCCAAGTCATGAAACTTGGTGCACAAACACCAAAAATGGGCCCAATTAAGATGCCTCAAAATCAGGGTCCTGAGACCTTGGGGGGACAAAGACGTGCCCTAGGTGGCATTTTAGTCCTAACCAAAAATTAGGGACACGTATCAAAATCATTGGATTATCATTTATGTATTGGAGAATGTTGAGATTAGCCAAAAAATATGCCATTCATAGGGCTTGTGGACAGAAAATAGGACCAATTAATCCATAAATGAGGATAAATAAAGGAAAGAGGGCCCCAAAAAGTGTGAAAATTCAAGGGTATGTATTTTACTACAGTACATTTAGCCCCCACTTTAGTGAGAGGATGAACTTGCTTCAAACTCACACTAAATTAGCTAACCACACAATCAAGATGGGTTCAAATGTAAAAATGTTAGTGAGATAGGATGATAATGATCAAGAGGGATGATCAATCCCCTAGGATTAAGATCCTATGGTAGACCAACATACGCATAAAGGAGCATGCTTGTGGATGATATATGAAGCCAAAACCAAATCAAAAGCATACACCATCAAAGATAGGATAAATGAAAAAGGAAAACAAAAAACTTCAAGGGATCAAGATTTGACTGGCTGTCCAATGCAGTGGACCGGATCTAGTCTTGAAGAGGTTTATAAGTGGAATGGGTTATCATCTATGCAAACAAAACACACACTCACAAGGGCTAGTGGGAGCTAGGTATCCACTAGGTGAGCCCTAGGGGACCATATCAAAGCCATACCTCCATGACTTTAATAAGGTACAAAAATGCATGCTCACATGGACTGGTGAACCTAGTTGCTCACTAGGTGAGCCCTAGGATGTCCATACCAAAGCCTTACCTCCATGAGTTTAATAAGGAAAAAAGGAAAATTAACTTTCACAAGGGCTAGTGAAGCTAATTTTTCACTAGGTGAGCCCCATGGAATCCATGTACCAAAGTCACACCTCCATTAATTTAATAAGGAAAAAAGGAAAATAGAACAAGAAATATTGATGTTGAAAGGAATTTTTATTAATTCATGTGAGTTTTTACTCTTAGGTTACATTATGCTTAACATCTCGAAGAGAGGATATATACAAGGTCACATCCTTGGGAACATCATACCCAATGCTGCCAAGAGAGGAAAAGCACTAAAGGTCTCATATTTTTTCCAAGAGAGGACAAGTGCAAGGTATCATCCTAGGGAAAATTGTATCTAATGTTTCCAAGAGAGGGAAAGGAAATATCACACTCTCGGAGGGAGTCAAACCCAAACACACCACCAAGAGGAAAAATGTATCGCATAAAGAGAGAAAATCACATCAAGGAACATGGAAAGAAAATACAAATGAAATCATGCTAAAATAATGCCAATGTATTCCCCCACTTTAAAGTAATCACTAACACCATACTATGAGAAATTACAAGTTAAAGTACTTAGCAAAAGAATGAAAAAGAAAAGAGGGTTTCCCCAAAAATGCATAGCTCAGTATGTCACATGTGAGCCAACTTAAGGCATGTCATCCACATCCCAAGCTTTATCTTAAATGTATATGAAAGGTGGTCAACTAGCCAAAGGAGACAATGACAAGTGAAATATTGAGGACAATGCTACCTAACCCCTTGCCCCCACTTAGTGCAGGACATGGGTGGGCTGATAAGAAGCAAGCTAAATTGAAAATCAATATCAATTAGAGGAATTGGGTACTCCATAAGGAAGAGCACCAAACTCCTTAATATGTTGAATTTTACTACTCAAATCCTTGCATTCGTTAGTGGAATGACCATGAACTCTATGATATCCACAAAATGAATTCTTGTAATAAAATTTCTTTTGTGTTCTTGGAGGGAGAGATATCAAGCGATCTTGGAGGAGTCTTGCCAAGATACTCTCTTTATCACTAGTAGAAGATGTTTTTTTATTTGGGAAAGATGTCATACACACACTAAATAATAAGGCTTTAGATGAAAGTGGAGATAAATTTGGTAGACCTAGATCTTTCTTGAAAAACTATGGTATGTCAGTTTCCTTCAGGTGTTCATTGTATCCATCTGTGGGAGGGAGATTATTATCCAATACCATAACAATATTTCAATTCAGATGAAGGGTGTTTATTCTTATGAGAAGGATTGGCTTCTTTATGAGAACACAAATCCTTTTTAAAGTTATGTGTTGTCCCCTCATGAGGGATGGGAGTTATATATCCCCCATCACCACCATGGGGTAATGTTGTAGAGCTAAGTTGAGAAAATTAAATACAAGGTTGTTTTGATTTAGATTGTGAGATTTCACACTCTCCTATAAAGGAAGGTGTAAAACCCCAATTGTCAGTAGAACTTGTATCAGAAAAGGAATAATTTGTATATGAATCTTTGGACCTTGAGGGTGATATTTTGGATTCTTTATTAAAAGGAGGCATAAAATCTAACGACCCCTAATTGTCACTAAAGATTTTAGGATTAATAACAACTTGTATTGGCTCGAATTTTGATCTTGGAATGAAATTATTAGGGGAGTTGGAAGTGTTGTGATCATGTGATTCATAGCTTTGTTCATCTTCTTCATCTGTGCATATCTTGTCAAGTTGTACTCAATTTTCATCGTACGATGGAGAGTGGATGGGACCCCTTTCATAGCATGAATCCATGCTCTTCCTAGGATAAGATTGTATGAAAGAGATCCTGGCATGATATGGATAGGGGTAGGCAACACTATAGGTTCGACCTTAATAGGTTATGTCATCATTCCTAGTGGTTTCCTATTTTCATTGTTAAAGCCATGAATATGAATATCATTAAGTTGAATAAGCCTCTTGTCCATGCCAATTTTTCCTAGGATGTCAATGCTACAAACATCAATTTATTCTCCATTTTCTATGAGAGTGCGCCTAACTATAGTTTCATTAATGATCACCTTTATCATCAAGGCTTCATTCTTGTGTTGGATCTCAAGTGGGGCCAATTCGTGTTTAGGGAATGTGATTTCTGATTGTGTGACTTGTGTGGGATGAAAAAAGGATGTCACATTATTCAATTTCATGGAAGCTTTGATCTCCTCCTACTTTATTACAATATTTCTTGAAATAGGAACTTGCATGTAGGTGATAGTAGAATAAGTTGTCATATGGATATATTAACATGAGTATTTTTAAGAACTTCAACTATATTATGAAAAGGTGAACAAGGAGCACTAGGAAAAATATATTGAGGTGATGATAAAGAAATGTGAGTAGTTTTTGGTTGTCGACATGCTTGAGAAAATGTGTTATATATTGGTTGCTATAAAAAATTGTTAGTTTGAATTGTAGATTTCAAGAAATCTCTTATTTTCTTATGTGATTCGCTAATGGGAGGTAACTTAGGAAGCTCACTAATTAAAGGAGATCCAATTTGTGTCATAATCACCTCAAGAATCTTGTCTTTATTTGCATGATCTCTTAATAAAGAGGAGTCTAATTTCATTTCACCTAAGAAAGCCTCATTAAATATGTCAATGTTCAAATTTTATTGTACCACGATATCCTCCCTAGGAGGAGAGTTTCTGGGAGAACTAAAAAATAAATCTTCATGAAATTAAAATGTTGGTTCTTCTTCATTGCAATTAGGGGAATGATGGTTGAACTATCTTGCTCAATAAGGGTTTCCATAGGTGAAGGGGGACATCTAAGATCCTCATGACCTTCATTGATTGTGTTTTCTAATATCAAAGTATATTCTTCACAACTAGGAGAGATACTAGGAGAATAAAAAATTTATTGTCATGATTTCCTATGATTGTGTTGTCTTGTTCATCAATGTATTGTCTACTAAGAGACGTAAGAGGAGAGAAAGAACTAGGATTCTCAAAACTCTCATTGATCGGTTCTTCTAACACCAAAATATCTTCTTTTCCAATAGGAGAGATATTAGGAGAAGAACAAATATGATCATTAGGAATGTCCAAGGTTGTATTCTCTTTCACTAAAACACTCTCATAGGGAGGGGATATGAAATTTTTCTTAGCATGCCTAGATATTTAATACACTAACTTTGTTTGAACAAAAATGAAAAGAACTTGTAACCATTTCATGCAATGTTTCAGCAATGTAAACAATGTATATCCAAAGATGCAAAACACTTTCATCCAATGTATGCAAAATTTTAAGAATGCAAACAATGTATATCCCAAAATGAAAATAACTTTTATCAAACGTATGGAAAAGTGAGAAGTAATTTTATCCATGTGATACAAAGTTTCAGAAATGTGAACATTTTGAGATCAAATGATGCTTGTAACTAATGATTTAAAAAATTAGAGCCCTAAATTGATGTTTTTGACCTAGATACGTAAAATAGATGTTCTCAAAACTTTCTAGACTTATAGTATATGTTACCAGGGGGTTTGGGAAGCACATAAAAGGAGATTTAAATCCTAAAAACTATAGATTCAAACTCAAAATGGACTAAGATGCCAATAAGGGAGTCTTGGTCCTACTGAAGGAATTGGAAGGTTCTTGAAACTGGAACATAATACAATCAACTTAGACAAGGTTCTGATCTGAAAAACCTAAGAGGGAATAGGATTCTAGTAAGGGATTTTTTGTCCCAGGGGGTTTTTTACAGAAAAAATAGAAAATTTTGAGTTGTTTATATAGTGTTTCCAGATTTCCTACCCAGGGACTCGATGTTTGGAAACAAAAAAAATTATGCAAATGAATGTAAGAAAAAGTAACTAATGACAAGAAATTGGATGCAAAAGTGAATGCAATTTTTTAAATTTCAATGCAATATTAATGTTTATAAATGCAATTAGAATGATTAACAATGCACTTTTTAGTTTTTCAATGAAATAAAATGATCCAAGAAAGTAAAAATGGAACCTATATGCACTTTCACTAATGCAAAAATAGGAAACCCTAGGTGTGATATCAATAATGCAAGATGAAAGAAACCCTAGATTCACTTTTTCTAATGCAAGATGTAATGAATGAAATCTAGATCTATGACTTTTATGGACTCTAAATAAAAAAAAGACTACTTAAAAATGTTAGGTTCACCAAAATGAACCATAAATAAAATAAGGTGGGAGAGATCACCTATTTTACCTAGGCCATTTGATTATGTCTTATTAGTCCTAATTGGATTGAGTAAAAACCTCACAAGGTGAGTCAAATCATAATGAGGAAGAAAAAGGATGGGGTTCTTTCAGCTTTAAGGGGTTCACCACCAAGCCAATGCTTGGAAAAGATAAATAAACATTCAACCTAGAAAACCTTGTTAGGAAAGCTAAATGAGAGATGCAAATAATGAAATTATGCAACAGGGAGATAGGATATGTGTACTTGGTAAGTCTTGATATGTTGTGAGGATTCTAGAAATGTAAAGAAGCTTCCAAAATTTGTTGTGGGGGATTAAGATGCCCAAGATGGCGTATTAGTTACATTGCTATTTTTTGGTGAAAATATATAATCTTTGAATGTCCAAAACGAATCTGAAAGAATCTTTGAAAAAATATGTCTAGGAGGACTAAGATAACCAAGGTGGGGTATTAGTACCAATCTTAATTTTAGAAAACTCTAAATGTGATCCTGACCTCCAAGGTCTACACTTGCTTCCTTTTCGATCTTAGGTTCAGAAACTTCTAGATCTAACCTATATGTGAGTTTTCGTGAAGATGACAACTTTATAATGCAGCTATGCAAATTTTACAAATTTTCACTCCAAATGATCTTTAATACTTCAAACTAAATCTAAAAATTATACAAATATGCAAGGAGGGAAAATATTTCCAATTGTTAGTGAATGCAGGTTTTCCTTAGTCAAACCCCTTTTTGGTAATTAAAACTTGAAATAAAATAAAGTAATGAAGGGAAATGGTGAATGAACAACATGGGATGCTACAACTCACCAAACCATTGTAAAGTCTACAAACTTGTGTGAAATGGATACAATGGATTTGATTCTTGAATCTTGCTTGAAGGATATAGATCTTGCTTGAAACACTTGCTTGAATCACAAATGTTATCACAACAAACCCCATGATGCAAGAAGCTCTTTGATACAATACTTGAATCTTGATGATGGCTCCAAATGTTTGATAAATTATTTTTGAATACTATAATAGATGCTCTCACAAATTGCTTAGATTGCTTGTTAGCTTGTTATTTTGTTAAGATAAAATGAGAGAAGGAACCTTTTATTTATACTTATCTATGCTTAATATCTTGAAATTATATCACACAAAGCCAACATAGGAATTCATTAAATAAAGGAGGTTAAATCCTGCCATAATTTGAATTTAAATCTCAAAAATGACTCGAGTAGGACTAAGATACCCTAGGTGGTGTCTTAGTCACAAGTTATGAAACTTGGCGCACAAGCACCAAAAAGGGGCCCAATTAAGATGCCTCAAAATCAAGGTCCCATGACCTCAGGGGGACAAGGATGCGCTAGGTGGCATTTTAGTCCTAACAAAAAATTAGGGGCACATATATCAGAATCATTGGATTATCATTTATGCATTATGGAATGTCAAAATTAGCTAGAAAAAATATACCATTCATAGGGATTTTGGAAACAAAACAGGACCAATTAAGTCATAAATGAGGACGAATAAAGCAATGTTGGCCCAAACAAGTGTAAAATTATAAGGGTATGAATTTTACTACACTACAGGTGAATGAGTTACTGTCCATATATTTTAGGAAAAAATTTGGGTGTTGTGTCACAAAAAAGTGTAGCCTTGACACTTTTTCACTCTTTTGGGCCTTTTCCTATGAATTTTGGCCTAATTTTTCTTAGATTTAATGTTGTAATGTGGTCAACACATTCACATTAGACCTTGAATGCTTGCAAATCAACAAAAACCTAATATTGTCTTACAATAGTGTTGTAAAGTGTTGTAACTCATTTCCTTGCTTTTCTAGGTCTTTTCAACAATAATTCATCTAAATAACACCCTTCTAAGCCTTATTCAAAGGCATTGGAAGGTGTTGCAACCAACTCTCACACTTTCCTCTAGAGGCTTGTCATCAATAAATTAACCCTTTTTCATGATAAAATGGCCCCTTAATACACTTATAGGTGCTACTTAATTGTGTTCTAGGAGATAGTCCCATTAATAAACATTAATCACCTTTTAATTCCCAACAACCACTTGAAATTTTCCAAGTGGACTAAGTCACCACCTTGGGAGAATTAGTCCCATTTGGCATAAAAATAAAATTTTATCTTAATTTCTAGAAGGATTTTGTCTCCTAAACCCTAAGGTTGACCCATGATGTGTTAGTTTTTGGGAATTAGGGAGCAACATGTATAAATAAGGGTTTTCTCCTCATTTTTGATTCTTCATCTTCATAAGAAATCAAGAAATATATCTTCTCAAGTAAGCATCAAGCATTCAAGCACTAAGAACTTCAAAAAACATCCATTGGAGTTGATCACTTGCATATCATTAGACTTCTTCAACAAGGGCTTGGTGAGTTGTGGTAATTTTATGTTATTCAATCATCTTTCCCATTACATTTCATTTCATTATTTAGGGTTTGATTACTAGTATGGGGTTTGACTAAGGAAAACCCCCATTCTCTAACCCTAACCCTCTTTCCCCTCTTTGCATATGTGTTTTGTAGACTTTGTATGCAGATTAGTCAAAGAGTAAGGTGCTAAAAGGTGTCATCTTTCCATGCACATCATTCCAGTCAACAAACCTTAAAATGGAGCTTGAAGACAACTTACATGTCAACATATGAAGATTTACACATGGGTCTCTATAAAAAATAAAATACAAGTGGGTAGTTATTGTTGACCCTTGGCATAAGGTTTTGTCATTGATGTCAAAAAGGCAACTTGCATTTGGCATTGGATGTTGTTCTTCATTTTATCTCCACTTGGCATACTTGGTTGGTTCACATCATAGTTATCTTGGTTTGGTATTTCGGTTGAGGTAAAATCATGTTTATCACACTTTATTGATGGTTTCTTGGCTTGGCATACAAGATTTTGAAGCTCATTAGAGTACATATTGTATCATGGTTTTTCATCACGCATTTGTGGTAATAAGTTAAAGTTGTGACCATTTGCAAGTCTAGATATATGGATTGTTGGATAGTGATTAATATGTTATTTGTGCATGAACAAATATTTACAGTACAATGAGCATCTTTACTTTTATCTCTATTATGTGATGACTAGTATATCTTATTTTGTGATAGGAATTGATGTCTTATGCTGTTATCAATAATAAGTGTTTAATAAATTATTAATGTATTAATTAATAGGTTGTTAATATCTTATTTATATAAGTCATTACATGTCTATTTCCTATAAGGTTTATTAGACTTCATATGGTAAGATGTGGTTAAGATGGATTTCTATACATAAGATGTTTGACTTTTGGGAATTTTGGTATATAACATCGAAATAATGACTTTGGGTATTAGTTTTATTTGTCAATATGGAATTACATCCCATCATAATACCATTCAATTAGGGTTGGAACTCTTGTAAAAGGTGTATTTTCAGGTTAAATATGTTTATGGAATACTAAAGTCTTGCCAAGCTCATTTTGCAAATTCATTGTGTTTCATTCTTTTGAGATAGGGCACAACATGCTTGCTAGGGTTTGTAGCGCAACCATGGGGAATGTTAAAGGGAATAGAGAGTATGGAGGAAAATTCAAAGGCTCCATTGGTATTGTTTTTCATTATCTTGTTGGTTTAAATGCTTTATATTGTTCTCTTCTCTTGTGTTATTGATATCGGGTATGGTTGAAGGTTTATCCTATAATTTTTTTGTTAACCCTCATTTGGGTTTGGTAAATAGCCTGAATATTTGTTATGTACTTGTTAAATAATTTGTTAGTTGTGGGACTGTTATAATGTGCATAAACTGTTAAAGGTAGTTATTTTTTAGAGAAGCATTTTATAGTGCATAAACTGTGATAGGTAGTTATGGAGTTGTCGGTTTTATTCTTGTTAAAAGATGCTGAAAATTATATATACTATGTGGAAGGCACGTTGTGTGTTGGGTTGAGCAAAAAAGAAATATTATTCTCAAATTGGAAATGACATTTATTTAATTCATATTTGAAAGTTGTTTGGATAACACATTCAGTGATTTGTGAAATTGATCAATTATATTGTACTTACACTTCTTCCTCTGAATATTAAGTGATGCAAGATCAGAGGATGTTGTAGAAAGAAACAGAGATGATACTTTGTATATAAATTAAAAGGGTGTTTATGAACAATGAAGTATAGCCAATGAGGTGGTGGAGCCTAATTTTTAAAGCCCTTGGTTTTTCGTTATTTCTGGTTTGTCTTGTTTTTCTATGGGTACCTGAGAATGGATTTATGCCTTGTTTCCATGGGACCTTGATTTTCTATTGTTGGGTTGGGTCTTTTTCGTCATTCCTTTTTGGAGAGGGTCTTTTAAGAACAACTTATGTCCTATGTGATCATCTAGGCATAGCCCCTTTTTTATATAAAATGAAAATTTTTGCCCAACCTTTTATTCGCCTAAGTCTAAACCGATCCATGCTTTATCTGTTAAGAATAACCTTAAGTCATCGACTGTCATTGCCCTAGGCGGTGTCATTTTACCCTTTATTCTCCTGTGTATTTTAAATATTTTGCAGGGGTTATTTTACCAACCATTGATCTTCTTAAGTTTGATCTTGACTGTTGCCCGCCATCCCGCGATGACATCATTGCTAGCTTTTGGGCAATCGTGATATCACGGGCGAGCGCCATGTGTCTTAAGTTGTCGTGCTGAAGGAAGTAAATAAAGTGTTTAATTTATGCATTGAACTTTAGGGAATTATCAAGCAGGTTACTTAACCACATAAGAAATGCACGTGCTTGTAATCAACGACAATGTCTTAATCTTGATGGAAAAGTTTCTCAACAGATATATATTGATGCTACCTCTTGTTTTGATCGTCAAGATTGTAGATGGTGGAGATCAACGGTTGCACGCTATCACGTGATCCTAAACCAAGAGGAGTTTAGTGATCGCAATATCGCAGGCAAGTGCCACATTTACTTTTTGAGGTTGCATTCTATGGTGGGCCCTTGATGATGACATGGAAGTGTTGTCAACTTTTTTGAAGACAACCGTTCGATGATCTGACAGAAAGATGAGATCAACGGTGAGATTTTAAACTTGCATCAAATGAAATTGAAGCCGTTGGCGTGGCACACAAGTAGGCTTTAATGGCGGACGAGACATCTACTTGGCTTTTTTCATCATTTCGGAGTATTTAAGTTCATAATCACATTGCCATAAAGACATTTAAGTGTTTGCGAAGTGATCTAGAGCCAGAGATAGAAGTTTTCAAAGAAATTTCAGCACAGGTTTGTTCACTGTGTAGTGCAAATTCCGTAAGTTGATTTCTCTTACCACTATTTCTGTTTGAATGTGATTCAAGAAAAGGTTGCATTATGTTATCAGTGGTTTTCTTGGTTAAAGTTTTGGGGTTATTGTTCCTTTTGATTGTGAGAAATTTGCAAGACTCTGCTGTAGTTCCATTCTGGGTAATTTTAGTTTGTCTTCGAATTTGTTTTTGAAGAAGCCCTAATTGTTAAAATGGCACCACCAAAGCAACATTTTGGTCGTATGGTGCAGGAGCACCTAGAAGACTAGAAGAACAAGAAGACTAGAAGAACACCTAGGAAACACTAGGTATAGAAAAGGTTTGTGAACTTGGTTTGAATTTAATGAGGTCATGTTGACCATTTCATTGTGTTAGAAGGTTAGGAATAAGGAGTGCTCATAAGCTATCCAGAGTTGCAAAGGTTAGGAGTTTAGTTACTCACTTTGTTAGTTCTAGGAACTTGGCAAAAGGTGGAAAAATGGAACACTTTGTACTTTTGCCACCTTGTAAGTAACATATATGACCAAGGAGGTGGTTACCATATGGGAAACCTATTTAAGGATTGCCTCGACCTATGTGAAAGATTCGAAGGCATTTGGAGTTTTGAAAATCTTGAAAATTTCATGAAGGAGAAATAAGAGCAGTAGGAGTAATTGGTTAACTTTTTGTGTTTGAGTTCTTGGTAGTGAATTAATGGTGAAATAAGGTATCTAGATACGTGTGGAATGAGAAGTAATTGTTTTTCAAAGCTTTGTGTGGTCAGTAGCTAAGCATTTCCATTGTTTCATAGCTTGTTCTTAGTTAAGTTTTGTTTTCTTTCCATTGTTGATCAGTCTGGTAACTATCAACCATGGAGTCTTAGACCTCTATCTTCCACTATACCTAGTTTATAGTCTAAGGAGAATGAGGCTAAGCTCCATGCCGATACATAAGTTAGGTCTAGGATTCTTTAGAGGTCAAGTAGCTATGAGGAAAGTCACTTCCTAGGCGAGCTTGGCAATGCCCGGCTAGGAAGGACAGTTAAAAACAAGAGCATAACTTGCAGGGGTGACCTCAATTTGCTAATACCCATGGTAGAAAGTTGGAAGGGGGTCTTATGAAGGTTTGGTACCAAGGAGGAGGTCCCAATAGGCCATTTAGGTGGTGAACTCTTTGACAGTCCAACCGGGTGGCCAGGAAATGGCAACAAAACCCTACATTTTACTATATTTGGTGAAGCGACCTGTGTACGGCCAGATAAGGCATGAGACATCAGGAATCTTGTAAAGGTTGGTATCAAGACTAAGCAAAGCCTCTGAAGGTTTGGGGTTCTTTGGGAAAGTTTTGTGAAAATTCCATTTTTCTCGGGCTAGGAGGGCTAAAAGGGCTCTAGGCTTGTAGCCTTTTTAACCCTAAGTGAGGGTTTGGAAGAAACAATGATGGAATCAAGTTAGTGGTTGTTCAAGAGACCAAATGGAATGATAGGGATCATGAAAAAACATCTTTACACCCCTGCAAGAATTTAGTTGAGTATTGAGAGTATTTGGCCTTTAGGGATGATTAAGGGTCAAGGGTGAAGCAGAGGCAAAGCACTAAGTTTTGGTTGAAATGTGTGATATGGTTGGAAGAGGGAATGGCTAGTAGAACTAAGGGTAACTGAATTTGTGTCAGGACCTATAGGTTGAGTGGTGGAGGAAGCCACCAAAGGGAATTGCTGAGGTGAGACCCAGAGCATGGAATTGTGATTTTTCCATCCATTCCCCTTTTTACACTAGATTGGTATCAAAGCAAGTTAAAGGTTTGGGATAGTGACTTGTATGTCAAACCTAGAATCAAGTGGTTCCAAAATCATGGTGACAAATGCTGAGTTGGAAAAGAAGGTTGAAGACCAAGAAGAAGATAATAGAAGAATAAGGGAAAGACTAGCATAATTGGAGGAGACATTGAGCACTGTATTAAACAAGGATGGTGAGGATAGTAATAGGGTACCAAAGAAAGAAGAGGTTGCAGAGGAAGACAAGATCCCTGAACCTGACCATGTTCTACAAGAGGAGCCTTTCTTGAAGGCATTGAAAGATTTGAGTGGGAAGGCACTTGAAGGCATACCAATGTTCAGTGGGAAGATGGAAGCTGATCTAGTCATGGATTGGATAGAAGGTATGGAGAATCATTTTGAGTGTGATGGGGTCACAGAGGCACATAAGGTGAAGGTGGATAAATCCATATTGAGAGGATCAGCCTTGACATGGTGGAAATTCATCCAAACAAAGAGGGAGAAGGAAGGAAAGAAACCCATCTCAACTTGGAAAGGTATGGTTGCAAAGGTGAGAGAAGCCTACATGCTTGATGACTATGAGATTCAATTACACAAGAAGAGACAAAGCCTAAGGTAGAAAGACCTAGATGTGAATACCTACACAGAGGAGTTCCAAAAACTTTGTATGAGGTCTAATGTTTTTAGAAGATGAAAGCCTCAAGGTGGCTAGATACCTGAATGGATTGAAATGGAACATTCAAGAGGAGATGGCTCTTTTAAGTCCAAAGACAGTACATCAATGCTATCAATTAGCTATCAAGATTGAGGAGAGAAGCAAGAGGAAGCAAGATCAAGCTTCTAAGGGTAGAGGTAAAGGAAGAGATCATAGAGATCAAAGAGGACAGTGTGGAGGCTACCAAGGTAGAGGTAATGACCAAAGAAACCAAGGAGAGTTTAAAACCATAGATCATGGAAATGAAACACCTTCTAGAGGAGGGTATAATAGAGGTAGAGGTTCTCAAGGAGGATCAAATAGAGGAAGAGGAGCAGGCAAGAGTAATTCCTATTTTGCAACCATGAAATGCTATCATTGTGGTCAAGTTGGACACCCAACCTATAGATGCCTGGAGAAAGCAACTTCATCAAGAAATGAGAAGAGAGTTGTTTATGCACAAGAAGACACCATGAGTCCTAAGGCAACTGAGGTCAGTCATATTGAGTCTAAGAATCGAGAGAGTTTGATGTTTAGAATAGTTTTGATAGACAACCGGTCAAGGACGACCCAAAACAAAGAAGAGCTCTATTTAGAGTAAGATGCAAGATGCTTGGTAAAGTATGCAAGGTCATAGTAGACTCGGGTTCAACAGACAATATAATCTCAGAGGAGGCAGTAATGAAACTGAAATTGAAGAAGGTACCCCACACCAATCCCTACAAGGTCACATGGCTTAACAAAGGGCAAAGTGTTTTGGTGAATGATCAGGTGACAGTGGAGTTTTCCATTGGAGGATACAAGGACAAGTTATTTTGTGATGTTTTACCCATGGATGCATGTCATCTACTATTGGGCAGACCATGGAAATATGATAGGAGTGCCATGTATGATGGAAAGGAGAATACAATTTCATTTAAGAAGGATGGAAAGACTTTTAAATTGTAGTCACTGTCAGAAGAGGATGAAGGATAGTTAAAGACACCAAGTGCACTACTAAGTAGTGGAAAAGAGTTCCTCAACACTCTACATGAAGGTGGAGAAGGATATGTAGTGCTTTTGCAATCCAAGGAGGAAGACAAGACTGAAAAACTAGTCATACCCAAGGCAGTCCAAAATTTACTTGAGAAGTACAAAGACATAGTAAGTGATGGCACACCTGCAACTTTACCTCCTAAAAGAGCTATTAGTCATCAAATTGAATTCATACCTGGAGCATCATTACCTAACAAAGCAGCATACAAGCTTACACCAGATTAGAATTTGGAAGTGGCCAGACAAGTGCAAGAGTTGTTGGATCAAGGATTGATTCAAAAGAGCATCAACCCATGTGCAGTACTAGTAGTTTTCTAAACCAAGAAGGGAGGCAAATGGAGGTTATGTACTGATTCTAGAGCAATAAATAGAATCACCATTAGGTATAGGTTCCCTATTCCTAGAATTGAAGACTTAATGGATTGTCTAGGAGGAGCTCAATACTACACCAAATTGGATCTCAAGAGTGGATACCATCAGATCAGAATAAAGGATGGTGATGAATGGAAGACAACATTCAAGACAACAGATGGATTATATGAGTGGAGAGTTATGCCATTTGGCCTTTCCAATGCACCTAGCACATTCATGAGGCTCATGAATGAAGTGCTCAAGGATTTCACAGGAGTATTTGTGGTTGTATAACTTGATGACATCCTCATATTCAGCAAGATAGCAGAAGAGCATTTAAAACATGTGGAGTTGGCTCTTAGAAGGCTGCAAGAGGAGAAGTTGGAAATCAATCTAGAGAAGTGTGAGTTCTTTAAGCAAGAGCTTGTCTATTTGGGATTTTTAGTGTCTAAGGGATCATTGAAGATGGATCCAAGCAAGGTGGAGGCAATCATAAACTGGCCTACACCAACAATAGGGACTGAGGTAAGAAGTTTCCATGGATTGGCTCAATTCTATAGAAAATTCATAAGGAACTTTAGTGGTATTTGTGCACCGGTCTTAGATAAAATAAAAGGTGGTGTGAAAACCAAGTTTGTGTGGACATAAGAAGCTGAGAGAGGGTTTGAGAAACTGAAACAAGAGGTGGCAACTCAACCCATTCTCTTATTACATAGTTTTGAAAAATTGTTCACAGTTGAGTGTGATGCAAGTGGAGTGGCAGTTGGAGGAGTGCTAAGTCAAAAGGGCAGGCCTATAGCCTTCTTTAGTGAGAAGCTTAATGAATCAAAGAAGAAATACTCAACCTATGACTTAGAACTTTATGCTTTGGTTTAGTCACTTAGGAAATGGAGGCATTATCTTCTACCCAAGGAGTTTGTAGTCTTTATAGACAACCAAGCACTTAGTTACATGAATACCCAAGAGAAGTTGAGCAATAGGCACTTGAAGTGGATGGAGTACATCCAAGCTTTTACCTTCACCATCAAGCACAAGAAGGGACATATGAATAAGGTATTAGATGCATTGAGCAGGAGGTTGTTGACAGTACAAGAGGTACAACTAAAGAGCATAGGGATTGAAAGCTTTAAAGATCTCTATGGAGAGGATGAAGACTTCTCAGAAGCTTATAAGGTATGCTTAGATTTTGAGAATCATTTTCATAGTCAATATGTTGAGTATACATTGCAAAGTGGTTTATTGTTTAAATGTAATCAACTATGTGTTCCAAGAGGGTTAATGAGAGAAAATATCATTCAAGAGAAGCATAATGGAAGTCTTAGTGGGCACTTTGGCATCAATAAGACATTAGAGCTAGTTAAAAGATTTTACTATTGGCCTAAGTTGGCAAGAGATGTTAGAAAGTATGTGGAACAATGTGTTGTATGTATGAAAGCTAAGGGAGGAGCTAGTAATGCTACCAATTCCTAATAGGCCTTGGGAGTGTGTGAGCATGGATTTTGTGGTAGGACTCCCTAAGACCAAGACTGGTTTTGATAGTGTGTATGTAGTGGTGGACAAATATAGCAAAATGAGTTAGTTTATTCCTTGAAAAACCACTCATGATGCTAGCTACATAGCTCATCTTTTCTTCAAGGAGGTTGTAAGGATTCATGGCCTACCTTTAAGCATTGTTTCTGACAGGGATGTTAAGCTCATGAGTCATTTTTGGAAGACTCTATGGAAAAGATTGGGTACCAACCTGTCATTTGGATCAGCTTACCATCCTCAAACCGATGGTCAAACATAGGTGGTTAACAGGGTGTTGGGTAATCTTCTTAGGTGCCTAACAAAGGAATATGGATAGACTTGGGATATGGTCATCTCACAAGCTGAGTATTCCTATAATGATAGTGTCAACAAAAATATAGGGAAGAGTCCTTTTGAGGTTGTGTATGGAATGCACCCAAGAGGCATTTGTGAGCTCGGAGATCTAGGAACCATGGAGAATAGGAGTAGACATGCTGAAGACTTCAATCAAACCATGAAGTTGATTTAGGAGTAGGTGAAGAAGACAGTCACCGAAGCTACACAAAAGTTGAAGGAGAAGGTAGATTTGACAAGGAAGGATGTACAATTTGTAGTGGGTGAGTATGTCATGGTTCACCTCAACAAATCCAGGTTGCAAAAGGGAGTGTCAACCAAGCTACAAATGAAGAGAGTAGGACCATGCAAGATCTTGGCCAAGCATGGGAAAAATGCATATAAGGTTGAACTACCTACTGACTTAGGAATCTCACCGGTTTTCAATATTGCTGACTTGATCAAATATAAGGGATCAGTCAAAGGAATGGATCAGAATAGTCAAGAGATCTTCAAGGACATCAAAAAAATACCCCTACCTTCTCAAGACAAGCAACAAGCTAAAAGGATCTTGGAATCTAGGGTACAAAAGTCTACAAGACACAAGGTGTACATGGAGCACCTTATCAAGTGGAAGAATAAGCATGAATCAGAAACTACATGGGTACAAGAAGATCAGCTCCAAAAGCTTGGCATTGACATGCCATTGCTCTCTCCTTCTACTTCTTAGAGTTTGGCAGGGAGGCGGAGAATGGTGCAGGAGCACCTAGAAGACTAGAAGAACAAGAAGACCAGAAGAACACCTAGGAAACACTAGGTATATAAAAGGTTTGGGAACTTGGTTTGAATTTAATAAGGTCATGTTGACCATTTCATTGTGTTATAAGTTTAGGAATAAGGAGTGTTCATAAGCTATCCGGAGTGGCAAAGGTTAGGAGTTTAGTTACTCACTTTGTTAGTTCTAGGAGCTTGGCAAAATGTGGCAAAATGGAACAATTTGCACTTTTTCCACCTTGTAACTAACATGTACGACCAAGGAGGTGGTTACCATATGGGAAACCTATTTAAGGATTGCCTTGACCTATGTGAAAGGTTGGAAGGCATTTGGAGTTTTGAAAATCTTGAAGATTTCATGAAGGAGAAATAAGAGCAGTAGGAGTAATTGGTTAACTTTCTGTGTTTGAGTTCTTGGTAGTGAATTAATGGTGAAATCAGGTATCTAGATATGTTTGGAATGAGATGTAATTGTTTTTCAAAGCTTTGTGTGGTTAGTAGTTAAGCATTTCCATTGTTTCATAGCTTGTTCTTAGTTAAGTTTTGTTTTCTTTCCATTGCTGATCAGTCTGGTAACTATCAACCATGGAGTCTTAGACCTCTATCTTCTACTATACCTGGTGTATAGTCTAAGGGGAATGAGGCAAAGCTCCATGCTTGTACATAATTTAGGTCTAGGAGTCTTTAGGGGTCGAGTAGCTATGAGGAAAGTCACTTCCCAGGTGAGCTTGGCAATGCTCGACTTGGAAGGACAGTGCAAAACAAGAGCATAACTTGCAAGGGTGACCTCACCTTGCTAATAACATGGTAGAAAGTTGGATGGGGGTCTTATGAAGGTTTGGTACCAAGGAGGAGGTCCCAATAGGCCGTTTGGGTGGTGAACTCTTTGACAGTCCGACCGGGTGGCCAGGAAATGGCAACAAAACCCTACATTTTACTAAATTTGGTGAAGCAACCTGTGTACAGCCAGATATGGCATGAGACCTCAAGAATCTTGTAGACATTGGTATTAGGACCAAGCAAAGTCTATGAAGGTTTGGGGTTCTTTGGGAAAGTTTTGTGAAAATTCCATTTTTCTCGGGCTAGGAGGACTAAAAGGGGCTCTAGGCTTGTAGCCTTTTTAACCCTAAGTGAGGGTTTGGAAGAAACGATGATGGAATGGAGTTAGTGGTTTTTCAAGAGACCAAATGGAATGTTAGCGAGCATGAAAACACATCTTTACACCCTTGCAAGCATTTAGTTGAGTATTGAGAGTATTTGGCCTTTAGGGATGATTAAGGGTCAAGGGTGAAGTAGAGGCAAAGCACTAAGTTTTGGTTGAAATGTGTGACATGGTTGGAAGAGGGAATGGCCAGTAGAACTAGGGGTAACTGAATTTTTGTTAGGACCTATAGGTTGAGTGGTGGAGGAAGCCACCAAAGGGAATTGTTGAGGTGAGACTTGGAGCATGGAATTATGATTTTTCCATCCATTCCCCTTTTTACACCACCATATAGATTACATACACAGAAATTTATATGATGATTTCCTAGACCAATTCCCTTTATCAACAAATGACAGGAAGAAAGTTTTGGTCTTAATGAATGGGACAGCCCTAGGTGAGGGATTAAGATGTAAAAATTATAATATTGTAGATGCCAGAGTACCTGTGATGGGTTTGGAGTTCTTCAGAAGATGGTATGGGCAATGCAATGTGTCTCACCCTTTTTCAAACAGTTGGAGATATGATATGGGAAAACTTGTGGTACCAAATGTGTTTCTAGATTTTGACCTACTTAGGGAAATTGCTACACGATATGACCCTGTCACATAGATTATCAGAGATAATGATGGCGGTGTTCTATTGAGTGTGAATGCAGATACAATTCGTTAGGTCTTTGATTTGAGTGAGTATAGCTCATTTCTGGTTTGAATTGACTTTGAGGAGATGAAGCAAGAATATGCCAAATCTCAGCCTCTTTTTAGTTCAAGATTGCTTCCCCTTCATTTGGCCAAGGCAGGTAGTTCAACAATTCACATCAGCCCAACAGATCGAGAGCCTTTCAGGCTAAGTTGTTTTGTTGATCATTTCTTGGCAATGTTCTATTCACTTTTCCAAATTATTGGTTTCAACCCTAACATTGTGATGCCCATGGCTTATATGTTCATGGGGACTCAGATTTAGCACCCTAATTTTTCTGTGATTTATGACTATGCTTCATTACTTGCCGAAAGGATACATGAGGGTTTGCTGAAGTTGCACAATGGTGATTGTGGTACTCCTTTCTTTTGGTACTCCTTATCAATGCATATGTTTTTGCATGACAATGCTGACTTCTTTTCAGAAAAAATGGAGCTAAGGCGAGAGGTAAATGGAGAGAGACTACCAGTATAGGCTTGGAGTGCAGACATTTCTGGTAACAAGGGAGGTGCTAGTTTTGTGCAGTTTGATAACTGCTTTGCCTCTAGGCTTAGGGCTAAATTGGTGGTGAATGTACCAAGAATTCCTAAGGATTTGCATGATTTTCTCTGACCCAAAATAAGGAAACCTGATTTGAAGGTATGCCACAATTGGGGTGACATTATTCTTTACCCTGTGAGTACTTTTTTGAGGGTTTATGGTTTCCAGGGAGCTCCTCATATTCTCCCATATAATGTGCCATCAATAATAGCATTTGTAGAAGTGATGTGGCAATTAGGCTGCATTCATGAAGAAAATTTGACAGGAAGGGTAAAAGGGACTTTGTTCCTTGATTGTACAGTTGTCTCTAACTTTGTTTTCACAAAGGGAGGATGGGTCCATTTTGACCGATATTTTGATGAATACCATTTGAAGAATGGATCTAGAAGATAGCATGAACCTGAGGGTTTCTTTGCCCTATTTAGGAAGAAGATTAAGGGTGGTAAATTCATTCATGTTTTTAACTTCCTTGAGGATTTAATAAGAAATGAATTTGATTTGAATCAACAAGAATTAAATAAAGAGAAGTTGATTGCATATGAGAAAATGCTAGCCATGGTACATAAATTGGATCGACGGTATGATCCATTGATGGAGTTTACTCCATTTCATAAAAGAATTGATTTTTTGATGAGTAATTTCAAGGAGATTATGAACATCTTGAGGACCAAGAAGACTAATTTAGAATTAGACTTGGGGATTCAAAAATCAGAGGTGAGGCCTAAGGAAATAAGGCCAACTTACCAACCATCAGTGGATAGACCTAAATATAGGAGGAAGAAAAATAGTAGCAGTGATGAAGAGGCAAGAAATAAAAAGGGATAACAAATAATGAAAACATCATCACTGCCGGGTCATGGGATCAGGAAACTTGGAGTGATAAAAATTATAGATTTGGATTCACCATCGAATAATGATCCTATGGAGCTATCATCAGAGCGAAGCCCTAAGGGGCAAAGGATTGAAGAACCATGGGAGGTTCTGGTGGATGAAATAGTCATAACTGACCAAGAAATGCAGGTCGGTATCCCCTCTCCACCTAGATCAGCACAATTGGTGCTCACTGATATGGATATAAAGGGGCAGTATGTGTAAGATGCCAGGATGGAAGCCTACAAGGCATTCATGGATGATGATGCCTTTGTGAGAACTCCTGTATTCTTGCAACTGATTTGGAGAATGAAGCTAGAAGAATATCAGGATAAGTGCAAGAGCAGGAGGGAGTCAAGACCTAATAGGTCAAACCAGGAGAATGATGATGAAGTAAAGGCTGAATTGATGGAGCAATTCAAAAACATCACTCCTGAGGAAGGAAGGAAACTGGTGACCCAAGCAGGTGTCTTACTCCTCCCTAAATGGGACATAGTTGATGCTGTGGCATTCAATGCTATTATGCAATCCAAGCTTCCTATGTAGAGCAGTGAAGAAGAGGTCAAGGCAACCCTGCAGGATTCTGCTTTTAGTGAAGAATATGAGATATTAGCCATATGGGCACTGGCACCTCAGGGTAGAAAACCAAATGTGGCAAATATCAGCCCAAATCTAAGAGGTGGGCTCATTATCAAAAGAGCTTCCGAAACCTCAGTAACAGAAGCCACAAGCCTGACATTGAATGTGGCTAAATTGGCCTAGAGGACAGCAGAAAGGGAAGAGGCTAAAAGGAGGATTCTGATGGAAAAATATAATGCAATAATCGGGGAATACAGTAAAATGCAACAAAGAAATGTTTAGCTACAGTTTGAAGTAGATAGGTTAAAGTATGGGCAGTGGGAGAATCTTCCAATGCTCTTGTTGTCAGATAAATACCTACTACTTTGGGGTCATTACCCCCTATAGTCCCAATCATTTCTATCCTTGGATCCCCAATTCAGACATCAGATCCTAGTCATGTGCCAGAGCCAATTGAAGAGGAAATGGAATACTCTGTGGATCCCACCAAAAAGTAGATGATGAGTAAGATCACAAAGTTACAGGCTGCCCTAAAAGCTAGTGAGAATGATGCCATGGCCAAACACAATGAGGTGGTGGAAACCGTGTTGAGGCATTTGAATGAGAAGGTTGATTCTAGGTTGCCATTTGTTCATTCTTTATATTCTTTATTTTTGACCAATTTACAAAATATTAACAGGGATTGGGATGTTGTCTTACCCTTGGTTGAGAAGTAGATCCCTCGTGCCACTGACTTGGACATTATGTTTAGGGCTTCCAAGTTTGATGTAAATAACATGCCTCAATTATTAAAACCTACTCAAGGTTTTGTGAAATCATTGAAGGGATTCCAGGCCCTACTTGATGACTTGAGTAAGAAAATTGGAGAATTAGTAAAATGTTTTAATGATTGGAGTGATACCTTTTTGCCCAATAGATTGGATGCACAAGGAAACATCAAGGCACTTCAATAGTGGCAAGAAAGGGCAGAAGAAGTTATCACTGCACAAATCAAATTGATTTGTGATGACTCAAATCATGACTTGTTAGTAAGCAGCATGGATAAAATAATTAATACTAGCATGTTTTTGGAGTCATTTGAAAGAGAAGCCAACCAGGTTGTAGTGAAATTCACACCTTACAATACTAGGGTGATTGAGGTGGTGAATTTTAATTGGTCCATGGATGAAGAGTATCAAATTTGGGTAGAAAAGTACCTAACTAATGAGGAATGAAATGGTTTTTCCACTAGCAACTTACAGCTCAGCGGGTATAGTGTAACTAATTATGGTTTTGATTCCATGACAGTTTTTGAGCGTAGATTTTGAGATGTAACTAATGCAATAGCTGTTGTATGGAGGTGAAAGATCAATGGGAAGATGTTCAAGGAATGGGAAGTCTTAATCATTGTTTTGAAGGGGTGCATAGTGGTCCTATTGATTAATGACATGCATAATTTCTGGCATGATGCTTGTTTGCTCCTTCATTTCTATAAGAAGGATTTCCAGGCCAGAAGTAGGGATTGGCAAGCCAAAAATTTTGAAGGTTGAGTCTAGGTCTAGTTACAGAACATATTGTAAGAATTTTGTTTTCTTAATGTTAAGGCAATTTAGGTTTGGGGTTCACTTGTAATGGGTTTTATGTTTATGAAATTCCAAGGTTCATAACAGTACTAGCATTTGAGTTACGATGATATATCTCGAGCTCTTGTCTCACCTGTATATAGACATATCATAATTTTGAATAAAATGATCAAGGATTATGATGTTCATCTCATTGTTGTGATGAGTATGTTTATGTTTTGGCTTTAATTCGAAGAATTAATTAAATGCTTGGATGGAATCATAGAAGGGTATGTTTGTAAAAGGATTTGGTGAGAAGTATTGGGTTGGGATAGGGATTGACAATATTGTAATGCAATATTGCCAAGGATCATATGTGTTATGTGTTTGAATCTGTTGTTGCTTTATGAATGTTTGTAAACTTGACTCCCCAATGGTATATGGCACTGATCTAAATTGCATGAATTTATGAAATCCTGTTTCTGTATGTCTTCACTTAGGGCTTGCCACCAACTTGCAATTAAAATGACTATCATAAGCTATGAAATGATGTTATAACCATCTCATGCTCCAAGTGGTTGATATTACTGATGAATAGCCAATTCATTTCAGTCTTGTCTCATTCTGTTGAGCTATTAAGTGAGATTATCTATGAACTTTTAATAACATGTTTATGAGTTTGGTGCAGAGATCATAAATATGTTATAGGGACCACCCTCCTGGGTCTTGTAGAGCTCGAAGTGTAGGAGGTTACTATTAAAATCCTCATCAGTTGGTCCAGGTCCTCTGAGCTGCCCTTGATTGGAATTGGCAATTCCATAGGTAGAATAGGAGATAAACTTGGTTTACATGAAAAAACACCAACAAAATGGTGACTCTACTGGGGAACTAGCTGGAAATGCTTCTTGTCAGTAGGTCAATTGTCCATTTTGCATAGAGTCCATTATAGTATCTCTGAGATTTGATGGTTGAGCCTTTGGCGTTGTGTTTCTTTTATCTAGATCAAGTTTGTTAATTCAAGAATTTTATATCCCTCA
This sequence comes from Sequoiadendron giganteum, assembly GCA_007115665.2. Lineage (NCBI taxonomy): Eukaryota > Viridiplantae > Streptophyta > Pinopsida > Cupressales > Cupressaceae > Sequoiadendron > Sequoiadendron giganteum. The sequence continues at coordinate 708,506,801 of CM021101.1, read as the reverse complement.
TTTAAAGTGTATTATCAGTACGATAAGTCATGAAGGTTTTTAAAAGTATTGTTAGGTGTTCTGAATAGTGAATATTCCCAAGATAATTGGGTGGCAACTTTGATAGTCTTTGCACCAGTGTGCACTTTATTTGAAGTTTATATAAATTGAAAGATCTTTGGACACGCATAGAGGAATGAAAAATACCAAGTCATTCATGAAGAATCATCTGGAATCCAGATTGGAAGGTGAACTTCCTAAAATAAAGAAGAAAGATTGGATAAAGAAGAAACTAGAGAATAGCAACGCTGCTCCCGCGTCCAAGAATCCTGTACTTCAAGGTACAAGTAAGTCATTACATCCTATCCCTGAAACTTTTGAACATGTATCTAGACATTCTAAATCAGATAGTTGTGGATTTTTTGATATATTGTTTAATACACTAGTCCAAGAGGATGGAACATGTCATAATAAAGGGCCCATTAGTATCCAATATGCCGAGAGAAGAAGTAGGAGTAGAATTCGAAGCCATCACAGGGAATGCACTAGTGATGTGCCTCCTCCTCCCGTTGAAGATGATGGGACACCTTTATTATTTGGACAGGAAGACACAAATCTAATAGATTTGAGTGAGACATCAAGTTCTGACATAACTTTGCCTGATCCTGAAGATGTTTTTGGGGATATTAGTTCTTTAAGAAGAGAAATCAAAAGGCAGGCTGAGCTTAGAATCAAGAAAGATAAAGAAAAGGAAACAAAATTGGTGAATGTTATTGTTGAAAGGGATAGATTGATGAGACGATTGGAAAAAATGAAACTCCTAAACCAAAATGGACAGGACTTAGAAGAGGAAGGTCCTGTTGTACAACAAATTTTTGATAAAGGAGTTAATCCAATGTCTAAAGAAGGTCTTGAAGGTCAATCTAAAGCTCAACCAAAGCCTACAGACCCAATACCTTTGAACCATATTAAGTCACAATCAGATAATTCAAATCCTAAACCTATTGTAGACAAGGGAAAATAGAAGGCTGAAGGAATCAAAATAACTAAAAGGATAGTTCCCCAATAGCTTAAAAAAGATCCCCTCCCATATGTATCATCACACATAGAATCTGCCTTAGGAAAGGTTAGAAGGGAAGGGGAAGCCTTAGCAGAGGAACTAGAGAGGACCGAAATTAAGGATGAAAATGCAAAGAAAAGAAGCAAAATAAGTTTCCTAAGAATGAAAAATTTGGATGGGTTAGCACAAGCCACAACTTCATCAGGTCATCAAGAGATTTTGAAAATTGATCCTAAACCTAGTCAAGAAAATATCAAAAGTAGCTCTGGCCCAAGGATTCGGGCCACCAAGTTGATTAATTCACATCAAGATGGTTCTAAAGCACAGAAAATTGATGGATCATTGCAAAGAAGGCCTATACAATTGGAGAGATATAGACAATTGTTCTTTGATGGTATTCCAGAGTATCCAAACCCTATTCCTGATGAGTTAAGGGAAAAGATGAACAAATTTGCTGGGAATAATGCCTTTTCAACTGAAGAACATTTAAAAGGCTTCATGGATATGTTAAATGATTATGAGGTAGAACATGAAGATGTCATCATGAAATTGTTTGTCTAATCCTTGACAGAAGATGAGAGGGATTGGTACAGGGGTCTACCAAATGCTAGTATTGGTTCATGGGAGGAGTTTGAAAAATGTTTTAAAGAACAATATGGTGACAAAATAAATGCTATTTTTATGTTAAATGAGTTCAACACTATAAAAAGATCAGCTAATGAGCCTGCAATAGAATTTAACCTTAGATTCCAAAAGGCCATGTATAAATTGTTTCAAGTAATGAGGCTTGATGAAAATGTTTGCTTGACTACTTATTTCAATGCTTTTGATGCTAAAATGGCATATCTTCTTTGAGATAAGGACCCTAGAACCATGAGGGATGCTTTTAGAGTAGCTATTAATATTGAAAGTAATAGAAGAGCCTCTGGTAAATGTGGTAGGAGGGAAGAGCCTACTCTTTTGAAAAATCCTAGAGATAGGACTGAGAAAGTCTCCACTGCAAGCATTAAAGATGATGAGAAATGGGATAAGGTCCTTAGCACCTTGAAGGATATCAAATATACTATTGCTAAACAAGAGAAGGGTCTTGGAGGTGACAAGTAGCAATATAAAAAAAATGATAAACCCCCTAGACTGCAGAATTATCCTTATAATACACATTGGAAAGATGGAAAACCAATATTACTTGTCCAAAAGCCTAAAACCGATCAATAGATACCAGATCCTTTGCATAAGCATTCTGTAAATTTGGCACAAGATAGACCATGGTGTGTGGTATGTGAACACCCTCATGATCAGAATTTTTGTGGTGTTGCCCAGCTGCTTGTTGCAAAAGTAAAGGAAGAGATTGTTCATCAGCACACTCCTGATTTCGAAGAAAATGATGTAGATTGTTGCATGGCTTGGTCATATATTGATGAGGTTGAGTTCTCCTCTGATGAGGAATTGCAAGAGCCTGATGTGAATCGTCAATCAAAGAAGAGTGAATTGTACCATCAACAAGTTTTTTCTAATGAAGAAGATGAGTTTAATCACCATGCTTGCAATATGGAATAGGCTAAGGACCAAGTATCCTTACAGAGACCATCAGAAGATGAAATTTCCCAGTTAACTGAAGAGATGGCTGCTCAAATGAGAAGTACATTACAATTGAGGAATAGGATTGTGGGTGGTGAACAAGGCAAGCCTGCTGGTCTTTTCATTAAGGAACAAAAGGGTAAAAGCAAGGATATCAAAGAAGATATTAAAAATGATGTTGTCAAAATCAAGGATGTCAAAACTGACAAGATATGGGCCAAGAAAAATGAGATCCAAAGGCCCAGTGAAGATACTAATCCTCTATTGGTGAAAACCAAAGTGATTGCCAAGTCTGTTGGAGTATTTCCAGAGGAAAAGCACAAGAAGCTTGAAGGAAAACAACAAAGGGAGAAGAACGAGGTTAATGATGGTATGATTCCTAATTTCCCCAAATATACACCCATTGATATATTTCAAATACTATCTCAAGTTAAGGTTACTATACCGTGGCTTGAGATGATGAGAATAGATGAGCATAGAGAAAAGACAATAGCCTTGATTGGTGGAATTCCTAATGATAAATTGGAACAAGGAAATTGTAAAGAAATTAGGGAAAAGGAAGAAATAGAAGTGAAAGAGCTAGAGGGAATTGTAACTCGAATTACCCAATTGTACCTAGGGAATTATATTAATATGTGTTTGGAGAATACCACACCCTTTTTCTTGAGTGTTAATATCAATGGCAAAACTTTGAGAAATTGCATGATAGATTTAGGGGCATCAAATAATGTTATGCCAGTAAAGATTATGGAAGCAATGGGCCTGACAGTTGACACTAATCGGGGAAAATGTTATGCATTGGACTCAAGGGAGGTGCCTGTTATTGGGACAATTAAAGTTATGCCTTATGTGCTTACTCAATATCTTGATAGAGTTCTAGCCATGACTGTTTTAGTTGCAGACATTCCCCCCATTTTGGGATGCTATTATCACGAAAATGGAGTGACTCAATGGGAGGCAACATGCAATGTGATTTATCATTTGCTACCTTTTGCATTGATGGAAAATATTTCAAGATTGAAAGAGAATCAAAGGTGCCTCATATGATTGAGCATAGCCCTACCAAGAATTTGACATGTTTTACTAATTGTGGCATAAATGAGTTCAGAGCTGAGGAACCCCCTAACAATTATGATAAGCTTGTTGCACCGATTGATGTAGAAATTGAAGGTCTGCCAGACTATGATAATTTGTGGACTATGTTTTTTGATGGTGCAAATTCCAAGGAGGGATCTGGTGCAGGTGTGCTATTGAGGTCACCAGGTGGTAAAACTTTTAAATTCTCTTTTACCATGTTATTTGAATGCACTAACAATATAGCTGAATATGAAGCATTGTTGTTAGGATTAAGGTTGGCTCAAAAACATGGGATCAAGAAGCTCAAAGTGATTGGAGATTTAGAGCTTGTAATCTCCCAAGTCAGATCCCTATACATGTCAAAAAACAAGAGATTGAAACAATATAGAAATGTTGTATGGGATGAATTGGAGAGTTTTGATGCTTTTGGGATAAACTGGATGGAGAGAGGACATAATAAGGTAGCAAATTTGTTGGAAAATATTGCATTAAGGCCGGATGATATGACTTATGCTAGAATTTCAAAGGTTGAAGTGCAAACTAGACCATCCGTTCCTGATAACATTAAGAACTGGCAGGTTTTTGACAGTGATGATGATATATTGAGATTTTTAAATTGTGTGGATGAATATGAAACTCAAGAAATAGATTTTGGAGCCTTTGTTGAAAACATTTATGGTAAAGATACTATGTTTGGGAATGAAGTCATTCAATTAAAAACTAACACAATTCCTAAGGGTTTAGTTGTCCTTGAAAGGGTGTTTGATAATCAAGATAGGGTTAAGGTTAATCGTGCTACACCTCATCCTAATGATTTGGAGGAGCTAAATTTAGGGACTAATGCATCACCAAAGAAAGTATATATTGGAAAGAAATTGTCACAAAAGGTAAGAAAGATGTTGATTGACTTGTTGAGGAAATTCAGGCATGTGTTTGCTTGGTCTTATGATGATCTTAAGGCTTATAGACAAGATTTGTTTCAACATGAGATTCCTTTGAGTAGTGATGCTAAACCTTTTAGGCAAAAGAAAAGACCTATTAATCCTACCTTGGCTCAAAAAATGCAAGAAGAACTCACTAAGTTAAGAGATGCAGGAATTATCAAACCAATTAGACATACATCTTGGGTATCTAATTTGGTACTTGTGCAAAAGAAGAATTGAGATATTAGACTATGCGTGGATTTCAGAAATTTGAATGTATCTTCATTAAAGGATAACTATCCATTGCCAAATATGGAAGCGATGTTACAAAGAGTAATAGGTCATGAATTAATGTCCATGATGGATGGGTTTTCTGGCTATAACCAAGTCATGGTTAAAGAATCTAAACAATTTAAGATAGCTTTCACTACACCTTGGGGGACTTATGTCTATGTGAGAATGCCTTTTGGTTTGACAAATGCAGGAGCTACTTTTCAAAGAGCTATGGATGTGGCATTTTCAGATTTCATTAATTTGTTCTTGGTAATTTATCAAGATGATCTAACAACATTTTCCAAGAAAGAGGATAATCATTGTGGACATCTTGAGAAAATATTTATCAGGGCATTGGAATATGGCATCTCCTTGAATCCCAAGAAATGTATTTTTGGAGTGAGGGAAGGAAAGTTGTTAGGACATATTGTTTCTAAGGATGGATTCATAATTGATCCAAAGAGGGTAGATGCAATAGACAAGGTTTTGCAACCTCGAAGTGTTAAGGGAATCTAGTACTTTTTTGGGCAAATCAATTTCCTAAGAAGATTTGTTACAAACTTTGCTGAAACAATTCGCCCTATTTCTAAAATGCTTAAAAAGGGGGCCAAGGTCAAGTGGGAAGAAACATCAACACAAGCTTTCCATGATATTAAGCAAGCTATCAAAGAAGCACCTATGTTAAGAACCCCTGACTTTTCCAAACCTTTGCAGATTTTCTCATTTGCCTCTTTCCACACCATTGCAGCTGTGTTATTACAAAAGAATGCTGAAGGTTTTGAGCAACCTATATCCTTTTTTAGAAAATCCTTGCAGGCGACAAAACTCAAGTATGACATAAATGAAAAATAGGCATATGCACTAGTAAAAGCAATAAAAGCTTTCAGGACCTATTTGATGGGAGCCATTATAATTGCCTATGTGCTCAATGCTGCTATAAAAGACATTTTTACACAATAAGAAGTGTTAGGAAGAAGGTGTAGATGGATTAATAGGATCCAAGAATTCAACATTGAAATTCAGATTACTAAGTTAGTGAGGGGGCAAGGATTGGCTAAGCTTATGACCCAAAGTAATCTAGAGGCTAACCAGATAAATTTACTTAAAGAAGAGGATAGATCACACATATGTGATATGGTATAAAATGAAAATTTTTGCCCAACCTTTTATTCGCCTAAGTCTAAACCAATCCATGCTTTATCTATTAAGAATAACCTTAAGTCATCGATTGTCATTGCCCTAGGCGGTGTCTTTTTCCCCTTTATTTTCCTGTGTATTTTAAATATTTTGTAGGGGTTATTTTACCGACCGTTGATCTTCTTAAGTTTGATCTTAACGGTTGCTCGCCATCGCACGATGACATCACTGTTGGCTTTTGGGCGATCGCGATATCACGGGTGGGCACCACATGTCTTAAGTTGCCATGCTGAAGGAAGTAAATAAAGTGTTTAATTTATGCATTGAACTTTAGGGCATTATCAAGCAGGTTACTTAACCACATAAGAAATGCACGTGCTTGTAATCAACGACAATGTCTTAATCTTGATGGAAAAGTTGCTCGACAGATATATATTGATGCTACCTCCTGTTTTGATCATCGAGATTGTAGATGGTGGAGATCAATGGTTGCCTGCTATTGCATGATCTTAAACCAAGAGGAGTTTAGTGATCTCGATATCGCGGGTGAGTGCCACATGTACTTTTTGAGGCTGCATTCTATGGTGGGCCCTTGACGATGACATGGAAGTGTTGTCAACTTTTATGAAGACAACCATTCAATGATCTGACAAAAAGATGAGATCGACGGTGAGAGTTTAAACTTTCATCGAATGAAATTGAAGCCGTTGGCGCGGCATGCAAGTAAGCTTTAATGGTGGATGAGACATCTCCTTGGCTGTTTTCATCATTTCTGAGTATTTAAGTTCATAATCACATTGCCATAAAGACATTTAAGTGTTTGCGAAGTGATCTAGAGCCAGTGATAGAAGTTTTCAAAGCAATTTCAGCACGGGTTTGTTTGCTATGTAGCGCAAATTTCGTAAGTTTATTTCTCTTACCACTATTTTTGTTTGAACATGACTCAAGAAAAGGTTGCAGTGTGTTATTGATGGTTTTCTTGGTTAAAGGTCTAAGGTTATTGTTCCTTTTGATTGTGAAAAATTTGCAAGACTCTATTGTAGTTCCATTCTTGGTAATTTTAGTTTGTCTTCGAATTTGTTTTTGAAGAAGCCCTAATTGTTGAAATGGCACCACCAAAACAACATTTTGGCCGTATAGATTACATACACAGAAATTTATATAATGATTTCCTAGACCAATTCCCTTTATCAATGAATGATAGGAAGAAAGGTTTGGTCTTAATGAATGGGACAGCCCTAGGTGAGGGATTAAGATGTAAAAATTATGATATTGCAGATGCTAGAGTACCTGTGATGGGTTTGGAGTTTTTCAGAAGATGGTATGAGCAATGCAATGTGTCTCACCCTTTTTCAAACAGTTGGAGATATGATATGGGAAAACTTGTGGTACCAAATGTGTTTCTGGATGTTGCCCTACTTAGGGCAGTTGTTGCACGATATGACCCTATCACATAGATTATCAGAGATAATGATGGCGGTGTTCTATTGAGTGTGAATGTAGATACAATTCATTAGGTCTTTGATTTGAGTTAGCATAGCTCTTTTCTGGTTTGAATTGACTTTGAGGAGATGAAGCAATAATTTGCCAGATCTCAGCCTCTTTTTAGGTCAAGATTGCTTCCCCCTCATTTGGCCAGGGTAGGCAATTCAGCAATTCACATCAGCCCAACAGACTAAAAGCCTTTTAGGCTAAGTTGTTTTGTTATTTTGCTGATCAGTTCTTGGCAACATTCTATTCACTTTTCCAAATTATTGGTTTCAACCCTAACACTATGATGCCCATCGCTTATATGTTCATGGGGGATTAGATTCAACACCCTAATTTTTTTATGATTCATGACTATGCTTCATTCCTTGCTGAAAGGATACATGAGGGTTTGCTAAAGTTGCACAATGGAGATTCTGGTACTCCTTTTCTTTTGGTACTCCTTATTAATGCATATATTTTTGCATTAGAATCCTGACTTCTTTTCAAAAAAAATGGAGTTGAGGTGAGAGGTAAATGGAGAGAGATTACCAGTATAGGCTTGGAGTGCAGACATGTCTAGTAACAAGGGAGGTGCTAGTTTTGTGCAGTTTGATAACTGCTTTGCCTCTAGGCTTAGGGCTAAATTGGTGGTGAATGTACCAAGAATTATTGAGGATTTGCATGATTTCCTCAGACCCAAAATAAGGAAACCTGATTTGAAGGTATGCCACAATTGGGGTGACATTATTCTTTACCCTGTGAGTACTATTTTGAGGGTTTATGGTTTCCAGGGAGCTCCTCATATTCTACCACATAATGTGCCATCAAGAATGGGATTTGCAAAAGTGATGTGGCAATTAGGTTGCATTCATGAAGAAAATTTGACAGGAATGGGAAAAGGGACTTTATTCCCTGATTATATAGTTATCTCTGACTTTGTTTTCACAAATTGTTTTCACAAAGGGAGGATGGGTCCATTTTGATCGATATTTTGATGAATACCATTTGAAGAATGGATCTAGAAGACAACATGAATCTAAGGGTTTCTTTTCCCTATTTAGGCAGAAGATTAAGGGTGGTAAATTCATTCATGTTTTTAACTTCCTTAAGGATTTAATAAGAAATGAATTTGATTTGAATCAACAAGAATTAAATAAAGAGAAGTTGATTGCATATGAGAAAATGCTAGCCATGGTACATAAATTGGATCCAAGGTATGATCCATTGAAGGATTTTATTCCATTTCATAAAAGAATTGATTTTTTGATGAGTAATTTCAAGGAGATTATGAACATCTTGAGGACCAAGAAGGCTAATTTAGAATTAGACTTGGGGATTCAGGAATCAGAGGTGAGGCCTGAGGAAACAAGGCCAACTTACCAGCCATCAGTGGATAGACCTCTATACAGGAGGAAGAGAAATAGTAGCAGTGATGAAGAGGCAACAAATAAAAAGGGAAAAAAAATAATGAAAACATCATCACTGTTGGGTCATGGGATCAGGAAACTTGGAGGGATAAAAATTATAGATTTGGATTCACCACTGAATAATGATCCTATGGAGCTATCATCAAAGCCAAGCCCTAAGAGGCAAAGGATTGAAGAACCACAGGAGGTTCTGGTGGATGAAATAGTCATAACTGACCAAGAAATGTAGGTCGATATCCCCTCTCCTCCTAGATCAGCATAATTGGTGCTCACTGATATGGATATAAAGGGGCAGTATGTGCAAGATGCCAGGATGGAATCCTGCAAGGCATTCATGGATGATGATGCCTTTGTGAAAACTCCTGTATTCTTGCAACTGATTTGGAGAATGAAGCTAGAAGAATATCAGGATAAGTGCAAGAGCAGGAGGGAGTCAAGACCTAATAGGTCAGACTAGGAGAATGATGATGAAGTAAAGGCTGAATTGATGGAGCAATTCAAAAACATAACTCTTGAGGAAGGAAGGAAACTTGTGACCCAAGCAGGTGTCTTAATCCTCCCTGAATGGGACATAGTTGATGTTGTGGCATTCAATGCTATTATGCAATCCAAGCATCCTATGCAAAGCAGTGAAGAAGAGGTCAAGGTAGCCCTGCAAGATTATGCTTTTAGTGAAGAATATGAGACATTAGCCATATGGGCACTGGCACCTCAAGGCAGAAAACCAAATGTGGCAGATATTAGCCCAAATCTAAGAGGCGGGCTCATTATCAAAAGAGCTTCTAAAACCTCAGTAACAGAAGCCACAAGCCTAACACTGAATGTGGCCAAATTGGCCCAGAGGACAACAGAAAGGGAAGAGGCTGAAAGGAGGAGTCTAATGGAAAAATATAATGCAATAATCGGGGAACATAGTAAAATGCAACAAAGAAATGTTGAGCTACAGTTTGAAGTAGATAGGTTAAAGTATGGGCAAGTGGGAGAATCTTTCAATGCTCCTATTGTCAAAGAAATACCTACTACTTCGGGGTCAGTACCCCCTACTATCCCAATCATTTCTATCCCTGGATCCCCAATTCAGACATCAAATCCTAGTCATGTGCTAGAGTTGGTTAAAGAGGAAATGGAATACTCTGTGGATCCCGCCAAAAAGAAGATGATGAGTAAGATGACATAGTTATAGGCTGCCCTAAAAGCTAGTGAGAATGATGCCATGGCCAAAAACAATGAGGTGGTGGAAACTGTGTTGAGGCATTTGAATGAGAAGGTTGATTCTAGGCTGCCATTTGTTTATTCTTTATATTCTTTATTTTTGACTGGTTTACAAAATATTAACAGGGATCGGGATGTTGTCTTACCCTTGGTTGAGAAGTGGATCCCTCGTGCCACTAACTTGGACATTATGTTTAGGGATTCCAAGTTTGATGCAAATAACATGCCTCAATTATTAAAACCTACTCAAGGTTTTATGAAATCATTGAAGGGATTCTAGGCCCTACCTGATGACTTGAGTAAGAAAATTGGAGAATTAGTAAAATGTTTTAATGATTGGAGTGATACCTTTTTGCTCAATATATTGGATGCACAAGGAAACATCAGGGCACTTCAGTAGTGGCAAGAAAGGGAGAAGAAGTTATCACTGCACAAATCAAATTGATTTGTGATGACTCAGATCATGACTTGTTAGTAAGCAGCATGGATAAAATAATTAATACTAGCATGTTTCTGGAGTCATTTGAAAGAGAAGCCAACTAGGTTGCAGTGAAATTCACACCTTACAATAGTAGGGTGATTGAGGTGGTGAATTTTAATTGGCCCACGGATGGAGAGTATCAAATTTGGGTAGACAAGTACCTAACTGATGAGGAATGAAATGGTTTTTCCATCAGCAACTTACAACTCAACGGGTATTGTGTAACTAATTATGGTTTTGATTCCATGATGGTTTTTGAGCACAGATTTTGAGATGTAACTAATGCAATAGCTGTTGTATGGAGGTGAAAGATCAACGGGAAGATGTTCAAGGAATGGAAAGTCTTAATCATTATTTTGAAGGGGTGCATAGTGGTCCTGTTGATTAATGACATGTGTAACTTCTGTCTTGATGCTTGTTTGCTCCTTCATTTCTATAAGAAGGATTTCCAGGCCAAAAGTAGGGGTTGGCAAGCCAAAAATTTTGAAGGTTGATTCTAGGTCTAGTTGCAGAACATATTGTAAGAATTTCATTTTCTTAATCTGAAGGCAATTTAGGTTTGGGGTTCACTTGTAATGGGTTTTCTATTTATGAAATTCCAAGGTTCATAATAGTACTAACATTTGAGTTACGATGATATATCTCAAGCTCTTGTCTCTCCTGTATACAGACATATCATAATTTTGAATAAAATGATCAAGGATTATGATGTTCATCTCATTGTTGTGATGAGTATGTTTTTGTTTTGGCTTTAATTCGAAGAATTAATTAAATGCTTGGATGGAATCATAGAAGGGTATGTTTGTAAAAGGATTTGGTAAGAAGTATTGGGCTGGGATAGGGATTGACAATATTGTAATGCAATATTGCCAAGGATCATATGTGTTATGTGTTTGAATCTGTTGTTTCTTTCTGAATGTTTGTAAACTTGACTCCCCAATGGTATATGGCACTTATCTAAATTGCATGAATTTTTGAAATCCTATTTCTGTATGTCTTCACTTAGGGCTTGCCGCCAACTTGCAATTAAAATGACTATCATAAGTTATGAAATGATGTTATAACCATGTTATGCTCCAAGTGGTTGATATTACTGATGAATAGCCAATTCATTTCAGTCTTGTCTCATTCTGTTGAGCTATTAAGTGATATTATCTATGAACTTTTAATAACATGTTTATGAGTTTGGTGCAGAGATCATAAATATGTTATAGGGACCACCCTCCTAGGTCTTGCAGAGCCCGAAGTGTAGGAGGTTACTATTAAAAGCCTCATTAGTTTGTCCAGGTCCTCTGAGCTGCCCTTGATTGGAATTGGCAATTCCATAGGTAGAATAGGAGATAAACCTAGTTTACATGAAAAAACACCAACATGAGGCACACTATTTGTAGTGAGGCATATTATTTATTGCCAGTGAGGCACATTTAATGTTAGTTAGACACATAACTAGTGAGGCACATGCCAATGAGGCATTGTAAACTTGAAATTTTTCAGCTTTTGTGAGTGAGGCATTTCAAGTGGTTTTTATTCCCTAAGAGGGTTTTCCACTCTAGAAATTCCTTGTGTCATTCTTTTGTGATTTATTGTTTTATATTTCTATTCATTTCGGTTGTGCTTCATTTTTTTTAAACATGCAAGTTGAAAAGTAACATGCAATTCAAAAAAAATGTTTTAAATTTGATTCAATTTCTATGAACACTGATTTACGCCCCTCTTAGTGTTCATTTCAATCCAACAATTGGTATCAAACCCAAACCCTTGAACGTAAGTCTAGGTATTTATTGGTATTGTAGTGCTTGTTATGGATAATTGCAAAAGAAAGAGAGGTCAAAATAAAAACACTAGTATCAAGTTTGGTGAAGTCTTGTCTCAAAAAAAGTCCTTGTCAGTTAAATCTACAAGGTATAATAAAAAAAATCCTATAGATGAAAGAATGTATATTATAGAGCTTGATGAGTTCATGGTCAATGTGAAAGAATCAGATATGGAAGAGTGTGTCAGTGACCCTGAAGGAGTAGTTGATTTTGAAGGAGAGCTTGTCTCTACTGTAGATATGATTAGGAACCTTGAAAGAGAAAACAAGAAACTAAAAGTCCAAATTGAAGAAATGTGTAAAAATTCTAAAGATGAACTCAATTCTTTGAAAAAAAGTGTAGAGAAGAATTCTTTGTTAAAAGGCAATTCAAATAACTTAATCTTAAATATGAAAACATAGGTTGAGGAGGCTATGAGGATAATAGAAATCAGAAAATATTCCTTGGATGTTAAAACTTTTGAGTGTCACAAACTTGATGAAGAGGTTGTTGTTTTAAACAAAGATCTTGAGAATGTCAAGCAACAGTTAGAGAACTACTAGAAGTTTGATAAAATCACAAGCAAGTTAAATCAGATACTAGATAAGCAAAAACAAAATAAGGATCTTACTGGGTTAGGATATGAGATAAAGAAAACCTTTTCAGATGGAAAAGAGTCAAAATGTGAAATAGTTTTTGTATCTACAAATGAAAAAAAACACAAGGTTTTGAGTAGATTTGCGAGAAGAGACAACTGGTATACATGTTCTACATATTTTAGACAGAATCATTCAAAGAGCTACAATCATTTTCAATTTCATGGCTAATGTTATTCATGTCATAAATATGGTCATAGAGAAAGGAATTGTAGAATCTATACAAGAAATGGAAGCTCTTAAAAAATGCTTCGGAGAAATTATTATTCTTTTGGTATGAATAACAATGTAATATGTAATAGATGCAAACAATTTGGATCCATAAAGCATAGTTTTACATAAAAAAAAATTGTTAAATCATCTAAAGATAACTACACTAAGGTGTCAAGTGGAGGATAAGGTGAGACTATTCTTATGGAAACAATGAATAAAATGAAACTACAAGAAATTAAATTTACAGAGTCTTCTATCTTCAATGAGAAATTAGTAGGTTTTGAGGATGAACTAAAAGTTGCTCTAAATAAAGTTCTAGTTTTTAAAAAGGGTATTGCATATCAGAAAAATCAGATAGAGGAAGATACTGAGAATTTGATTAATAAGATTCTAGTCATTGAAAAATAAATTACAGACTTAAAACTAGAACTTGAATTTCTTAAGATCAAAAAGATGCAATTAGAATACAAGGAAGAAAAGTGAACTGTATTTTAGAAACTAAAATCAGTAATTTAAGAAAATAATTTGATAGGTTTACAGATAAGTCAGATCTTGGTTATATGGGTGATACTTGTACCATTTCAAGTGTTTTTCAAGATGCAAGTGTGGAAGTTGAAAAGTGTCTAAAAGCTTTTGAAAAATCCAAAATGAGCTCTAACTCACAAAAAGGAAAAGCTAAGTGTGACAACAGTATTTCTAAGTCATCTATGCCAAACAAAGTTAAGATGGCTTGGATGCCCAAGAAGAACAATGAAAAATTAGAAGGTATTGATAGTCAAACTGCATGGATCTTAGATAGTGGTTGTTCTCATCATAAGTCAGGGGATAGAAGAAATTTTATTAAACTTGAATTTAGTAATTTTAGTTTAGTTTGGTTTGGTAATGATGATTGCATACAACTTCTAGCAAAAGGCACAATGGATTTTGGTAATAAAATTTTCTTTCTAGGTGTTTATTATGCAGCAAGTTTAAAACATATTTTGTTAAGTGTGACACAAATATGTGATCAGATTTTTTGTGTCCTTTTTTATGCTTGTGGGTGTCAGATTAAAAATAAAGTAGGTGAAATAGTTGCTACTAGGTCACAAACACAAGGAAAAATCTATGAGGTACTAGTGTAAAGGTGATTGATCAACTTTTAATAAAATTTTGTAGTTATAGGGTGAGCCTTAAATTTTTATCTTATATCCCTAAAAATAAAAACTGCAATCAAATCTTTACAATTTATTTGTAATAGTTTGCAATTTGATGAAGGTTGGTGTATCTCAATTAGTTGGATTTGGTACATTTTTGGCTTGTTATGATAGTTCAAACAAGTTAAATATATGTTGAGATCTATCTTGGATTCTCTCTTTTTCTCTCTTGTTTTATTTTGGAAAATAATGTCTCTAAACCAATGCATCATTCATTTGAATTGCACATTCAAAATGGCATCATCAGGGGTATTTCAACTGTTAAAGTGATTATAGTATCTCTTAACTTTTTAGCATATTTGATCTCAGCATTATTTTAGCCTTTGTGAAGCTACTGCACTTTACATACAGTTCATTTTTGTTTTGGTTATTTTTCATCTTGGTTTTAGTTCTTGAATTGGTAGTGATGGTTGGTATATCATCATGTTGTATATGGACAAGACTAATCAATCATAGGTTGAATTGTATTCTTTATGATCAAATTTTTTATTGAGATATTTCATTAATGTTGAGAAAATTACTCCAGTCATAGAGTCAAGGAGAGCATCTCATGAATATTATTACCCCTTAAGACACTTATTGGTAGTGGTTTGATGAATTTTCATAGCAGTGGTTTGATAAATGTGACTCATGATGGTATCTTTGGGCATTTCTTTCATGTATTGATGATCAGTGGATCCATTGCATATTTCTTTTTGGTATCTAACTTATTTTATTTGAGGTGATAGGATAGAGGTTTGTGTTGAAAGTAGTGGTATGTGTAGATAGGTATATGATTTCAGTTTTGAATTGGTCTCATTGTTCGCAATCACATCAAGTTGCAACATACTTTGCACATAACCAATTGAGAGTAGCTATTCATCTGATGTATTGGTGTTCTTCAATGATTCTTATGTGATAGTAATGCTTAAGCTCTTGATCAAAATAGAGTTATATTTATTATTGCAATATTCACATGTGATCCCATTGTGATCTTAGTATTCTTTGATTAGTAACATTTGATGTATTCTTTGGCAGTCATTTTGATGATCAGTGATCTAGATAGTGATTTTGACAGAGTTGTGATTTTGTTCAGTGTCATTGCAGTATTATTTTGTTTCATTTTTTCAATTAGTGACAAGAGTGCTTTATTTTCTTAAAATGATAGTGAGTATGATACACTTATTTTTTTGCATACATGAATATGGTATATGGTAGTACTTTATAACTAGTATTCAACCCTTGGTGACAAAGAAATATTTTAAGGTAACATGTATTCAACCCTTGGTGACAAACAAAGATGTCAAGGTAATAGGTATTCAATTCTTAGGTATCACTTGACAAATGGATACATTTATCCTTATTTGTTACATGGACATAGTATACATTGTTACTTGTTTGAAAACACATCCTTGTTTAATGAACATAGCATATGATTGTTGGTGATTGATATGACATGCTCATACATTCTCATAGGTTACATGTTGTATTTCCATGTTACATGGTACTATGATTGTATTGGCATATAGTTACATCAGTAACATTCAATGAATTTCAATGACATCTTGAATTAGTGAACATTCACAATACAGTGATCATGGACAAGTATTCTTAGGTATATATGTGTCAAGTGACAATTTTTGAATAGAAAAGATCATATATGGAAAAACAAATTTGGCACTTGTAAACGTTGTGATCAAATGCATATTTCTTGGTTGATAATATTTTAGACAAGCTCAAACAGATTATATAATTTGATTGGTATAACAATTTGGCCAGATACTTGGATAATTTTTGGTTCTCTCAACATTGTCCTTTGTCATTTATGTCAAAAAGGGGGAGAAAGAGTGATGGGGTGGATCATTTTTAGATTGGTTTTGACATCAATGCCAAAGGGGGAGTTTGTTTACCCTTGGTGTAAGGTTTTATCATTGATGTCAAAAAGGGGGCTTCATTTGGCATTGGATTTTGTTCTTGATTGCATCTCCACTTGGAATACTTGGTTGGTTCACATCACAATGGATCTTGGTTTGGTATTTCGGTTGAGGTAAAATCATGTTTATCACACTTCATTGAAGGTTTCTTGGCTTGGCATACAATATTTTGAAGCTCATTACAATACATATTGTATCATGGTTTGTCATCATGCATTTGTGGTAAGAAGTTAAAGTTGTGATCATTTTCAGGTTCAAATATATGGCTTGTTCGACAGTGATTAATATGTGATTTTGGTAGGAACAAATATTTAGAGTACAATGAGCATCTTTACTTTTATCTCTATTATGTTATGACTAGTATATCTTATTTTGTGATAGGCATTGATGTCTTATGTTGTTATCAATAATAATTATTTAATAACTTATTAATTTCTTAATTAATAGGTTATTAATATCTTATTTATATAAGTCATTACATGTCTATTGCCTATAAGGTTTATTAGACTTCATATGGTAAGATGTGGTTAAGATGGATTTCTATGAATAAGATGTTTAACTTTTGGGACTTGGTATACAACATGGAATATGTGACTTTGGGTATTAATTTTATTTGTCAATATGAAATTACATCCCATCATAATACCTTCTAATTAGGGTTGGCACTCTTGTAAAAGTGGTATTGTTAGGCTTAAGATGTTTATGGAATACCAAAGTCTTGTCGAGCTCATTTTGCAAAGTCATTGTGTTTCATTCTTTCGAGCTAGGGAACAACATGCTTGCTAGGGTTTGTGGCATAGCCATGGTGAATGTTAAAGGGAATAGAGAGTATGGTAGAAAATTCAAAGGCTCCATTAGTACTGTTTTTCATTATCTTGTTGGTTTAAATTCTTTTTATTGTTGTCTTATCTTGTGTTATTGATATCGGGTATGGTTGAAGGTTTATGCTACATTTTTTTTGTTAACCCTCATTTGGGTTTGGTAAACAACTCGAATATTTTCTATGTACTTGTTAAATCATTTATTTTTTGTTGGGAAAATTATAATTTGCATAAATTATTAAAGGTAGTTACTATTTAGAGAAGCATCTTCTGGTGAATAAACAATGACAGGTAGTTATGGAGTTATCAGTTTTATTCATGTTAAAAGATGTTGAACATTGCATATACTATGTGGAAGGAACATTATGTGTTGGGTTGAGCATAAAAGAAATATTATTCTCAAATTGGAAATGGAATTTATTTGATTCATATTTGAAAGTTGTTTTGATAGCACATTTAGTGCTTTGCGAAATTGATCAATTATGTTGTACTTACACTTCTTCCTCTAAATATTAAGTGATGCAAGATCAGAGGATGCTGTAGAAAGAAACAAAGATGATACTCTATGTATAAATTAAAATGGTGTTTCTGAATAGTGAAGTATAGCCAGTGAGGCACTTGCCAGTGAGGCATATTCTTTATTGCCACTGAGGCATTGTAAACTTGAAAGTTTTTAGCTTAAGCCAGTGAGGCATTTCAAGTGGTTTTTATTCCCCAAGAGGCTTTTCCACTCTGGAAATTCCTTGTGTCATTCTTTTGTGATTTCTTGTTTTATATTGCTATTCATTTCAGGTGTGCTTCATTTTTTCTAAACATGCAAGTTGAAAAGTAACATGCAATTCAAAAAATATGTTTTAAATTTGAGTCACTTTCTATGAACACTGGTTCACCACCCCCTCTTAGTGTTTATTGCACTCCAACAACTACAAATTGTAGTCTTGAGATCCCCGAAAGTCTTAGGTGGACTAAGTCGCCATCATTAGTGAATTAGTCCCACTACCAAGCCTTAAAAGTGATATCTACGGATTTGGACACCCATTTCCCTGAAACTAGTTCCAACAAAGTTTCCACAAAGAAAAACAAAGTTGCCCAACTTGGTGTAAGTGTTCTAGTCAGCATCAACAATAAAATCTAGAAGATTACAGATCTCCTCTTCATCAAAATTCAGTTTCTAGGTGCACCACTTCTGTCTCATGCAATTATATTACAGTTTGCATGCATTTTAGGTCATTCTTAGGAAATTTTACATAGTGTTGTTAATACATTTGCATTACATTAGTTTACACTTCATAGCTAGTTCATTTCATTACTTTGCATCACTTAGACAAATTTCACATCACACACACATCACATATGAAACCCCTAATCTTGAATGAACCCAAACATTCCTTGGAGAAGAAAGAATACTCTCTAGCTTCTAGGTGAAAAACCCTAGGAGTTTTTGGGGAATACTCTTTCACATAAAATTTTTGGTTCATTTTAGTGAACCCATCCTTAGAACACTTCTTTTTCACTTCTTATTTTGCATTTTCATTCTAGGAAAAGCTTGCATTGCATTAGCATTTTCCATTGTCTTGGATTCTATGGTTTTTAAAGGTGCATTAGTGAAAATTTCATATTAGCTTGCACTTTGCATCGCATTTTCATTGAAAAAATAAAAAAATACTGCATTTTCATTATGTATTTGCATTGGAAAAGCCTAAAAATCATAAAAATCATTCAAAACTTTTAAAAATTGTCAAAAATATCACTATTGGAACTAATTCACCACACTAGGTGACTTAGTCCACATGCATATTCTACACTATAATTTCTAGCATTTTCAGAGCATTTTATACACTTCTTCTTTTTGTTTATGCATTTTTGTATTGTCTTCTAGAATTTAGTTATAAGCATTTTGGTATTCTTTGTTTGCATTGCATTTTCACCTACCCTACATTTAGAAACATTTGTATGAGTGTTTGGTGTCCTATTGCTGATACTTTGGTGAGAAGAAGTTCAAGACTCATGGCATCTCATGGCAATACACTTGTTGTAAATTTTGGGTTATCTCAAACTTCCAAACCTAGTAATGAAACTAGTACACTAGGCTTGGAAACTACCCTTAGTAACTCTTTGCATTTAGGAAACATGATTACTGAACCTAAACATGATGATTTCCCACATGAAAAGATATTTCACATTCATGCAGATTTAGCAGACCTTCAACATCAAGTAAGCTTTGAGATTTTTTTTGCCATTGCTATTCCCACTATAAAAAACATCCACCATATGCTTGACAGTGATGATGGACTAGATGTTGTGAATAAAATAGTTTAGATATATCAAAAGCATGTTCCTTCCACATCTAGGTTCTCTCAACAAGCCACCCCTATGGTTAGCCAGGGAGGACCTCAAACTCCTCCCCTCTCAACAGTAGTCTCCATACCTACCTATGCTTCCCCTGATGTTACGACTACAATATTGCAGCCAGTTAGAAATGTGATTCCTTCCCTTGGTATTCCTACTAGTATTCTTATCTCCTTTGTGGCATCACATGATTTATCTTCTTCCACCATACCATCCATTAGAATTCCATTCACTTTCCCTACCCCTACATTCACCCCATCACCACTTTCCCTTCCACCTAACACCACTTATAATGATCCTCTCTTAACACAAATTTTCCACACAGTCTCATCCATGCAACAACAAATTTCTACCGTCAACCAAAACTAGCATGGTTCACCCACATACTATGTTCGTAGCAATACTTTGTCCTTAGAAATCTTGCAAACCCTAATGCCACAAGGAATATAAATACCTAGATTTGAGAAATATGGAGGAAAGGGTGATCCTTCTAACCATTTTAATGCTTACAATGCTTTCTGTAGTGATTTTTCTCTTGATGATAAATTGTTAGCTAAACTTTTTCTAAGGACCTTAAAATACAGTGCCTTGGATTGGTTTTCTTCTTTACCAAAAAATTCAATTCATTCATTCAATGAACTTGTTGATGCCTTTATGAACCATTTCCAAGTGCACATGACCTCTAGAAATACCTTGGCCGACATGATGAGATTTAAGCAAAAAAATGATGAAAATATAACATACTTTATCTCATGTTATCAATCGCTTTATTCCCAAATTGATGTCAAGATCCCCGATCCACATCTTCAAAATATGTTTATTTAAAACTTATTAACACACCTTCAAGACAAGCTCACCATGATGAAATTTTCTTCCTTTATGCATTTATGCACAGTTCACTATGTGATTATCACAATTCAACTAGTAGTCATGATACATGATCCACCTCTAGTCAAGTTAAGAAATCCAACGCTACCAACCAAACCACCTCTCAGCCATTTTGAAAGAGAAATAAATGGTATTTACAATTTAACCCTCCTCAATCAACTTCTCCACCTATCAATAATCAAATAGCCATTATTAAGACCATGGTTCCTTTCAGTTATGGAGATTCGAAATGAAACTTCACACCTTTGCCTCATACCCTCCATAACATAATGACCCAACTTTTACAACAAGAAATAATTACCTTACCTGTTGTCCATGCACCCGATCCTAATAAGCCTTTGCCTCCATCCTTTAACTCTAATGCCTACTGCTAATTTCATAGACAAAGTGGACATGACACTGAACAATGTAAGCATCTTAAGCACCTTGTTCAAGACATCATTGATTTGGGTCATCTATCTGTTGCTAGTGTTAATGATAAAGGAAATAAGTCTATCACCCCCCCCCAAACAAAAATTTACAAATCTTCACTAATCCTATGCCCAAACATAATATATCATTTGTCAAAGCTAGTGAAATTCCACAAAATGATGTTATGAATGTTGATACAAAGTATGGACATTATGGTCCTATTCCACATGCGACCCATGCCAAGCCTATTGATGAAATGGTAGGCATGATAGATGTAATCCTTCATAAGGGGCAACCTAAAATATCTCTTGATATTAATTTTTCCCTCAATACATACTCAAAAATATCCTTGATGGTCCTCTCTACATAGCTGGTCGAATCTATGACAAACGCACTAATGGGATACTAATAGATCCCGCCTATGGAGAGAATGTGATCACAAAAGAATTTTTGGTACTACATGATCTTTATCAAGATTTTTATGATAAACCTAACACATGGGTCAAAAAACACAATGGTTTTTCCTACCCTACAATCGAATCGATCACCCTTTTGTTACAAATATGACCCAATACATTGGATGTTACATTCTCTATCATCTTGTAGTTAGACCAATTTTGTTTGTGGCTAGGCCATCCATGGATTTACTCAATGAAAGAGGTCTCTTTGGTTCTCCACAAATGCTTGAAGTTTCCCTTTGATAATGATATATTCACTATCCACCATAGTGGCTTTAACCCTTTCTCTTCCAAAGGAAAAAATTCCTTAGAAGCCTTTTGAACTGAGCCCATGGAACCCATTAGCCCCCAAAGAGATTTATTTTTCATCGCTTATCAAAAGTTCAAAGCTAAAAAATGTCTGAATTATCTCTTCGCAACATGTCCCCATACACTTTTGAAACTCCCATTCTTGATGAAACTATGCTACAATGCAAATCAGATCTACCTAACCAACCAACACCTAAAACTTCCTCTACATCGTCCAAGAGGCCTAGAGATTATGAAAATAATCCCATCCCGCCTCCTCACATAAAACAAGTTTATATAGATAAAGAGAAAGTGGCTGAATAACCTATAGTAACTTCCGTTCCTCCCCCAAGGGATGACAAGAAACCTATGACTAATCAACCTATTCCTTCCCAAATGCAACTTGATAATAGAATTAAAAGAAATAGAGGAGCTAAGGAGTGTAGATGTCACCATCATGCTCTTGGTTGTCAGTCACGTGATGAAGAAAATAATGAAAATAATAATCCACACTTGTCAGAAGCAATACATGATGACCCTCCTCCCCCACCATCGCAACATGATCCTATACCTCCATCACAATCACCATTACATGCTTCAAATGACATTGTCATTCACCCTCCAATTATCATTAATTTGGATGATGATGATGAAGATATTCCTAGAATAGACAAACAGATACATAACAACTTGAACACATTGTTCTCTTCTTCCATGACCTTGCATGAAATATCTCCTAAGACGAGCATTGATCTTGATGCTAGTTCTTCAATTGTTGTTGTCCCTCTAGTCAATCACCCACCTGCACTTTACAATGAACAAGATTGGGAGGCAGATGAGTTGCTTGATGGTTGACGATTATTTTCCTTACTAGTCTCTTTCTTTTTATTTTGTGTGCTTTTTTGTGCATAACGTGATCCTCGTACAGTTCTATTTGATGTTCTCTCTCTCTCTTTGTGACATTCTTCTATATGTCTCTTCATTATTCTATATGTCATGAATTTTTCTTTCCTTTTCCTTTTTCTTTTTTCTTCCTTTTGGGTATGATACAAGGCATTGAGACCACAATGCCTCCTTCATGTTGACCCAAAAGGCCCCTTTCCTTTTCCTTTTTCTTTTTTCTTCCTTTTGGGGATGATGCAAGGCATTGAGACAACAATGTCCCTTTCATGTTGACCCAAAAGGGCTATTTTCCTTTGTCATTTCCTTTTGCGTTTGTTGTCCTTTTGGGGATGATGCAAGGTATTGAGACAATAACATCCCTTTCATGTTGACCCAAAATGACTCTTTTTTTTCTCTTTTTTTTCCCTCTTTATGTCCTTCAATTTCTATTTATTTGGGGGTATGATGATAGTTTTGAGCTCTCTAAACAAAAAATGCAGCAACAAACATACTAACCCCAAATCCATAGATCCCTTATGTGTGGTGTTTTTCATTTTGGGGGCAACCCCTTTTCCTTTTATTTTTATTTCTTTGCATGATGCAGTATTACTAGGAAATATATCACTTGGCATAGGGCCTTCCAAGTTGGCTCTCATGTCCTTGCTTTCTTTTTGCATTCTTTATTTTTGCTACTTTAAAGTAATTGCTCACAGAATAGTGTGTAGAAATTCCTTTAAAGTGGGGGCATACATTGGCATTATTTATTTTTGTGTTTTTCTTTTTCTTGGTTCTTGGTGCAACATTACTACTTCATACGATGTGTTTATCACTTTGTGGATGACATTGGGTGTACTATTCTTCATGAAAGTGATCTATCTCAACATATTACATTCTTCTTAGTGGCCTGATGTGACACAATGCATCCCCTAAGTTGTGAAATTTATTTTCTTTGATTGGTCCTCTCTTGGATAACTTTGACATGATGTTCCCTAAGCTAAAAACCTTAGATGAACTAAGCAAGACTCCTTTGAACTTACCCTTTTACACTTTTTATTTTGCACTTTGCATACATGGCCACCTTGCATAGCAAAACTTGCATGCCTATGGTTCCATACTGCACTTGTTCATGAGATCCAAGTACACAAAACTTGTCTCATGAAGCATGAAAAACCTTGTCTTTTGTGGTTCGTTATTAAAGTTATTAGGAGGTATAACTTTGGTATGGTTAATTAGGAAGCCCAACGAGTGGCATGAATTTCTCCATAGCCACATTTGTGTGTGTGAGTACATACCAACCATTAGTGTATGTTTCTCACCTTTTTGGGCCTTCTCACCTAGTAGACAATTGAAAGTTTCATCACTCTAGAGTGACTACACATCTTTTCAGACAAACATCCTAGATTTGATCCACAACTAGTTGAAAAAATGGTCAAAAGCTTTATCTGACTTTCCCTTTCTCTTCACTCTTTCACATTACTTTCTTGCATAATATTATGTGCTCATGTTTGGTTTCCCATGGGATCTTGATCCTAGGGGCTTGATCATCCCTCTTGATTATACTTGTCTCATCTCACTAGCATGAGTGCATTTGGATCCCTCTCGATATGCATTTTTTGGCTACTTTAGTGCGAGTTTGAAGCAACTTCATCCTCTCACTAAAGTGGGGGCTAAATGTGTTGCAAAA
The DNA here is from genome assembly GCA_007115665.2 of Sequoiadendron giganteum. Classification (NCBI taxonomy): domain Eukaryota; kingdom Viridiplantae; phylum Streptophyta; class Pinopsida; order Cupressales; family Cupressaceae; genus Sequoiadendron; species Sequoiadendron giganteum. Next base: position 708,482,635 of record CM021101.1, on the reverse strand, counting down.
AAGTGTAACCTTGACACTTTTTCACTCATTTGGGCTTTTTCCTATGAATTTTGGCCTAATTTTGCTTAGATTTAATGTTGTAATGTGGCAAACACATTCACACTAGACCTTGAATGCTTGCAAATCAACAAAAACCTAATATTGATTTACAATAGTGTTGTGAAGTGTTGTAACACATTTCATAACTTTTCTAAGACTTTTCTACAATAATTCATCTAAATAACCCCCTTCCAAGCCTTATTACAAAGTGTTGTAAGGTGTTCTAGTGAAATCTCACACTTTCCAAGGCTTGTCATCAATAAATCAACCCTTTTCGATGATAAAATGGGGCCCCTTAATGAACTTATAGGTCATACTTAAGTTTGTTTTAGGAGACAATCCCGTTAATAAAAATTAATCACCTTTTAATTCCCGACAACCACTTGAAATTTTCCAAGTGGACTAAGTTGCCACCTTGGCTGACTTAGTCCCATTTCGCATAAAAAAATAAAATCTTAATTTCTAAAAGGACTTTGTCTCCTAAACCCTAAGGTTGGCCTATGATGTGTTATTTTCGGGAATTAGGGTACAAAATGTATAAATAAGTTTTTTTATCCTCATTTTTTATTCTCCATCTTTATAAGCAATTAAGCATTCAAGCACTAAGCACTTGAAACAACATCCATTGGACTTGATAAATTTCATATCTTCAGACTTCTTCAACAAGGGATTGGTGGGTTATGGTACTTTCATGTTATTCAATCATCTTTTTGTTTACATTTCATTTCATTATTTAGGGTTTGATTACCAACATGGGGTTTGACTAAGGAAAACCCCCATTCTCTAACCCTAACCCTTTTTGCCCTCATTGCATGTGTGTTTTGTATACTTTGTATGCATATTAGTCAAAGAGTAAGGTGCTAAAAGGTTTCATCTTTCCATCCACATCATTCCAAGCCAATAAATCTTAAAAAAGAGCTTGAAGACAACTTATAGGTCAACATCTAAAGATTCAAACACAGGTCTCTAGTTGAAATAAAATCTTAAGTGGGTAGCTATAGATTCTAGCCTCGAGATCCCCAAAAGTCCCAAGTGGAATAAGTTTCCATCATTTGTATATTAGTTCTATTGCTAGGCCTGAAAAGTGATCTTTGTAGATCTGGACATCCATTTCCCTTAAATTGGTTCTAGCAAAGTTTCCCCGAAGCAAGACTAAGTCACCCAGCTTGGCGTAAGTGTCCCAATTAGCATCAATAGAAGAATTTGAAAGATTCTAGATCTCCTCTTCTTCAACCTTTAGTTTCTATATGCACCACTTTTGGATCCTTCAATTTTGTTGTAGTTTGCATGCATTTTAGGTCATTCTTAGGACATTTTACATAGTGTTGTTAATAAATTTTCATTAAATTAGTTTACACTTCATATGTAGTTAGTTCATTTCAATACTTTGGAGCACTTAGACACATCTCGCATCACACACACACATCACTATCAATCCCTTATCTTGAATGAACCCACAAATTCCTTGGTGCGGAAAGAACACTCTCTAGCTTCTAGGTGAAATACCCTATGATTCTTGCAGGGAATACTCTTTCACATGAAATTTTTGGTTGAGGTGTGTTGTAGTCTCTGGTTTGCATTTTTGTTACTATTTTTTGATCTAAGAAACCAACTTTTGAAAAAACTTGTTTGTGCATTCAAATTATTTCTCATTTAGTAATATTTTGGATAATTGTGGAGAAAATTTTCATGCATATTTTAGTTAAAATTAGTGTTACATTTCTGAACTTTTCTTTCATTTCCAACATCATTGTATTATTAGATAGGTTAGTTTACATTTTGCAATAATTAAAAATAAATAAAAAATGGTTAACCTTGGAGAAAGCTTATCATTCAAACCCTTTAGTAGTGATGAATTTGAAATGTTAGATGAAGCCCTTAAGGACTTCATCTCCCCTACATCATCCACTGAATCTTTGATGCAAGCGGATGCACACATAGAGAAACATGACAATCATAGTTGCTCTTCTCCTAATAACTCTCCTACTTGTGATGTATGTATTTTGGTGTTAGGAGACCCAATTATTTAATATCATGAGAATCTTGTTTGTCCCTCTTCTAATGCTACATTTTTATCAACAAACACTAAGGTGGATTCCATAGATGAAGATGTTAAGTTCACATTAGGTCCCCCCTCACTAGAAGGTCATCTAGGTCACTTAGTTGAGGTTATGACTACACAAATTGAATATCCTTTAATTAGTGAGATTCATAAGTCACCTCCAGTCATACAACCATCTAAACATTAGCTCCAGAAGTTACCTCAAACATTATAAGGAAAATATGTAGTAATAATATTTTTCATAAACCGAGTTACAATATTGTGTTTTGCACATACACTATACAACAAAAAACCATCCTACCCCATTACCTTTCCTCAGCCTATCTTTCCTATTTCTCCTAGTTTTCCTTCACATAGCAGAAAAGAGATTAATCTTGTTTGGAAACTTCATCATATAAAAATCACCCTTTTGAATTTAACAAAACCATCAATTCCACACTATATGATGCTCCAATAAATTTTTCAAAAGAATAACATGCAACCCTCTATGAAATTGAATGATGTAGAAACCTCCTCTGATTGTATGAAAGTAAAAATTTCAGAAATCACATTCCCTTCACATGAATTACCCTCACTTGAGAGACAACATAAGAATGAGGCCTTAATGATAAAGGTGATTATCAATGCAACTGTAGTTAGGCACACCCTTATATGTAATGGATCAAGTCTTAATTTTTATAGCATTAATCTCCTAGATAAAATTGGAGTGGATAAAGGCCTATTCAACTAAATTAAGTTAATATTCATGGCTTTGACAATGTTAATAGGAAACCATTAGGAGCGATCACATTACCCATCAAAGTTGGACCTGTGATTTTTCCTACCCCTATCCATATCATGCCAAGACCTCTTTCATACAAACTTATCTTAGGGAGACCATGGATTCATTCTATGAAAGGATTCCCATCTACTCTTCACCATGCAATGAAATTTGAATACAACAACAAGATATACATGGTTGAATTTGATGAACAAAGTTATAAATCATAAGTTAAACATGATCATAACACTTCCAACTCCCCTAATACTTTCATTCCAACCTTAAAAGTAGAACCTATAAAAATTTATGTTACTCCTAATTGTCTATCACCTACAAAAAACTCTTTAGTGATGATTGGGGATCATTATATTTTACACCTGTTTGTAATGAAGAATCCAAAATATCACTCTCAAAGTCCAAAGAGTCATATAAAAATGATTCATTTTAAGACACACGATTTAGTTATGAGTTGGGTTTATTTTATTTTACGCCATGCTCCTTTATGGGAGTGTGAAATCTCACAATTTGCACCCAAACAGCCATGTGCTTCATGTGCTCAACTTGGTTCTACATCAACACCATCACCCCATGGTGGTGATAGGGGCTCTTCAACTCCCATCCCTCATGAGAGGAATATGCATAACTTTAAGAAAGTTATAAAGGATTTGTGTTCTCATGAAGAGGCCAATCCTTCTTTGAAGCATAAAACATCCTCATTTGAGTTAGAAGAATGTTGTGTTCTTGGATAAAAATCCCTTTATAAGAATGGATATGATGAAAACATTCAGAAAAATGATAGAGAAAAAATGAATTCTATACCATACTCTTTCAAGAAAGATCTAGGGTTACCACCTCTATCTCAATATTCATCTAAGGCCTTATTATCCATTGTGTGTATGCCATCTTGTGCTATGAAGGAAACATCCCCTACTATCGATCATGAGAGTATCTTGTTGAGACTCCTCCAAGATCACTTGATATCTCTCCCTCCAAGAACATGAAACAAATAGTACACAACAAGAGTTTAATATTCTGTGCATATCATAGAATTCGGGATCATTCTATTAATGAATGTAAGGCTTTAAGTAATTAAATTCAACATCTTAAGGGTTGTGATTCTCTTCATTGTGTTGTGGCACCTAGTTGTTTCTCTAACTGATACTGGTTTTCATCAATCATCTCAACTCACCCTTGTCTTGCACTAAGTGGGGGAAAGGTGTTAGGTTAGCCTTTTCCTTGTATGACACTTGTTCATTGTCACTTTTGGCTATTTGACTGCTTTCCATGTATATATAAGAGAAAGCTTGGGATGTGGATGGCATGCCTTAAATTGGATTGCATGTGACATACTAAGATATATTTAGTATTGAATTTGGTGGAAACCCCTTATTAATGATGTAGTTTTATTCAGGAACATATGATTCAGTATAGGGCTTTTCGAATAAGCTCTCGTGTATTATTCTACTTTAAAGTGCATTTCTCACAACAATGGTGTTCGTAATTACTTTAAAGTGGGGGCATACATCGACACTCATATTTCACTGTGTGATTTGCTTTATTCTTGTGATGCATTATTTTCTAGGTGGTGTCATTGGGTTTGATTTCCTCCAAGAGTGTGATATTTATTTGGCTTTTCCTCTCTTGGAGACATTAGGCACGATGTTCCCTAAGAAGAGACCTTACACAAATTAAGCAAAGTCACTTTGAACAAAAACCTTTACTTGCATGATTGTTCATAAGCTCAAAGTTTCATTTTGTGGTGCCCTATTGAAGTTATCATACAAATATATTTGGTATGGTTAGTACAATGAGAAGCCGAAATAGAGGCATGTATTTCTCATTTTACGGTGAGAAATTGATACAGAGGCATGAATTTATCACTAAACCACCCTTTTTGGATACTCACCTAACAAACAACCTAAAATCTTGTTTCCATAGAGAGAGCATGCATTTTGGAAAAATAGATTAGATCTTATCCACGTCGCATTGGAAAAATGATCAAGGATTGATCTACCTCTTTTTAGGTTTGGATTTTCTTTTTTTCCTTTCTTTTAGTCTTTGACAATGTATGTTTGTGTATCTTCTTGTTGCATATCATACACCTTGCATGAGTCCCTTTGTGCTTATGTTGGTTTGACGTAGGATCTTGGATCTTGGGGGCTTGATCACCCTCCTTGATCTTAGTCATCCTATACTAACGACATTGGTACACTTGGACCTAGGTTTTGAATGTCTACTTTAGTGTGATTTTGAAGCAAGTTCATCCTCTCACTAAAGTGGGGGCTAAATGTAGCATAAAAAAATGTAACCCTTTTTCACAATTACTCTAGGAATTAATAATTAATGATTTAAAATGGACTTAATTGTGCCTTCATTATAGTTTTGTAAAGTGTCTTATTATACTTTCACATTAACCTAAGGCCTTATTAAATAATTGAGGTTAATTAGAGCTTGATTGGCCTCTTTAATTCATATCCAATCCTTATTTATTACAATTTACAAAGGATAAATCCTGACAATCATTAATAATATTTAACAACATTTAATTTTGAAGGCTTGTGTCCTAGGTTTTTGACCTAGGACCCATATGCCACCTTAGGGGAATGGGTCTTGGTTAGGTCCTAGGACCCCCTTTGGACATGAAAATTTATAATTTCAAAAATTGGTCTTTGTAAAGTGTGTTAGGACCCATTCACTGCTACTAGTGAGTAAGTCTTCCTTAATACAAATCCCTTTTTTTAACATATTTGTGATGTATTTTTAGTGAAATTTCACCTCCCCAAAGCTTGGTCCTTGAAAATTGTGCTAGGACCCATTTACCCAAGGTGGCGATTGGGTCCTCCTTACCTAGGAAACCCCTTTTTGAATTTATTTGTGCTGGGATTTTAGTGATTTCAAATTCTAGATCTAAGGTCAACTTGTGTTATTTGAATTTTGAGATTAAATATTAAATTTGGTATAAATATAAGGCTATTTTCACCTAGTTTCATCCTATATCTTCATGAGCAATCAAGAGTACAATTACAAGAGAATTTTAGAGCACTTCAAGAGAATTTCAAAGGAATTCAAGGGCAGATTATTGAAGTTTTATTGTAGCAATTCAAGGTCATATCATCATGTCAAAGGCATAGTGCATCATGCATGTTGGTGAGCTAGTATGTTGATGTAGTGTTGGAGATCCTATTCAAGCATTGTTTCATGTCAAATTATATGATCAATATCTACATATATTGAGGCTACTTCATGCAAGATTGTTGATTTTTAATCCAAGGTTCAATTAAGGATTGGTGAGTTGTGGCATTACATTTTTCATTCATCAATCCTTCATACATTTCTAAAACCTCGAAAATAGTTGTTTTTTTCTATTATTTGGGAGATAGAACCAACCAATTTCCTTTAAGTTTCACTCAAGGAAACCCTAGAGATCTCAATCCAAGGATGGAATGATAGAAACATATCTACAATAATATGTACTAGGGTGTGAGAAAATACTAAAAGAGGGTTCACCACCAAGCAAGAGCTTTTAAAGACTAGGAATGTAAAAGATATGAAAAACCAAACAATATAACCTAGATCATGAAACTAAAATACATAATAAATGATTAAGAAAGTATAGAGGTACACCTTAAAACTTAATAGGCTTGGAACAAGGTTTGAAATCTTGAAATTATGACTTTTGAAGCACACTGGGACTCATATGCTAGTAGGGATGATTTATTCCTAGTTTAGGGTTTCAGATCGAAACTGAAATTTGGAATTGTTGAATCAAAATCTACAAAAAAATATTTGAATTCAGGTATACTTGGACTCATACGCCATAACTGGTGATTTATTCCTAGTATTAGGGTTGATCCAAAACTCTTATATCCTTTAGTGACTTCATGTAGCTTTATTCCTGTCAAATCTTTGGGTCTAAAACATTGAATTGCAACCTATAGGTGACTTTTCGTGATCTTGCAATGTAGATGACAACTTTGACAACTTGACATATTTTCTCCAAACTTGCTCTTCAATGTATCTTCAACCTAAATCTTCAAATCACACATCAAAGAGAGGGGAAAATGTTGTTTTTCTAGTGGATAGGGGTTTGCCTTAGTCAAACCTTGAAATGACTAGAAATAGAATGAAGGAATGATGAATGAACAAATATGAAATATTGTAACTCACCAAACCCTTGAACAAAAGGCTGCAATCTCGTAAGCAATGGCCAATATGAATATACATATTTATTCTTGCTTAGATGATATGGATCTTGATTTGAATGATTTCTTGAATAATAAGAACCGACATCACAAATGTTAGCTCAAAAATAAACATGATGCATGATGACTTTGACATGATGCTTGATACTTGAATAATGCTCCAAAAAAATTGATAATCACTCTTTAATTCTCTTGTAAACTCTTGTAAGTTCTCTAGATCACAAAATTTCTATAGGAATTCTTCACCAACTTTCTAGGTGAAAAATGAGTGAAATAATGTTTTATTTATACTTGTTTATGCCAAATTTCTTGAAATTACAACACTATAAGCCAACATTAGATCTAGGGGAATAAAATCCTACCAAGAATTAGAATCTAAATTAGGTCTAAGCTAAACGCGTATGCCAATTGAGGCATATGAGTCCTATTAGGATAAGCTTGGGACACATTTTTCAAGAAAGTTTTAATTTTATGTTAAATTCAGATCTAAGCCCTGAAACCTAGGTGGGACCCATACACCCAAGGTGGCATATGAGTTCCAGATCACTAAATCTAGCTCTTACAATGCAAAATCATTAATTTATCATTGTTTATTTGATATGTGTCAAGATTATCCTCAAAAAGATGTATTAATTAAGGCTTGTAGATACAAAATAGAACCAAATAAGGCATAAAGAAGCCCAATTTTAGCAGGGAGGGCCCAAATAAGTGTGAAAATGTAGAGGGATACATTTTCCTTCACTACATTTAGCCTCCACTTTAGTGGGAGGAGGAACTTGCTTCAAACTCTCACTAAAGTAGACAAAACTGGCATCAAGAGGGGTCCAAGTGTACCAATACTAGTAAGATACAATGACAACAACCAAGAGGGTTGTGCAAGCCCCCAAGATCAAGATACCATGGAAAACCAACATAGGAACAAAATAACACATATGAAAATAATGTAAGGAGCAACAACAAGGCACAAGCATGCATTAGCAAAGATAGGAAAAATAAAAGAAAAAATAAAAGGGGTGGAGTAAGCTTCAATCATTTGTCTCACACATTGTGAATTAGATCTAAGTTGTTTATTCAAAATTTTTACAAGTGGAACACACTGGCCACTATGCAAACCAAATGGATGCTCACAAGGCCTAGTGGAATCTCAAGTTATCCACTAGGTGAGCCCCCAATGAGACACATAATCACATGACTGATATGTGCTCACATAGAAAAGAAAGTAGCTATGGGAAATTCATGCCTAAGTTTGGCTCCCACACATACAACCATATCAAATTTATACCTCCTAATATCTTTGATAAGGTGCCACACAAAAATGAACTTTGATCTTCATGAGGCAAGAAAATCTTCATATGCTTGATACTCATGAGCAAATAATATGGCACCACAATCAAGAAAAGTGTATTGTGCAAGGTGGCCATATAAAAAAAAATGCAAAAGTATTGTTAGGTACATTCAAAGGAGTTTTTCTTAATTCATGCAAGGTCATAAATTAGGCAACATTATGTCTAGTGTCTCCAAGAGAGGACTAATCAAATAATAGAAAACTCACAACTTAGGGGATCATGCAATGTGTCGCATCAAGCCACTAAGAGGAATATAATATGTTAAGAGATATCACACTCTAGAAGGAAATCACACCCAATCTCACCACAAAGAGAATATGAATTTCATGAAGTAATAAGAATACACAATGTAGCATGAATTGAAAAATGAAAATGCCAATCTATGCCCCCACTTTAATAAAATTGATAAACACCATGCTATGAGCAATTAATTTAAATTAAAAAATGATAAATACTTACAGTAAAGAGGACATGAGAGCTTATTTGGAAAGCCCTATGCCAAGTCATATGTTTCCAAATAAATCTATGTCATGAAAAGGGGTTTGCCCCAAAATTAAATCTCAAAATTACATGAGGGATCCATGGATTCGAGGTTAGTATGTCTTTGCTACTATATTTTTAGAGAGCTTAGAAATTTCATCATTCCCCAAATACTCATAGAACATGAAGAATGAAACAAAGATAGCAAAAACAAATAAATGATATAAGATCAAAATGGAAGAGACCTAAAATTTTTTGATGCCTTACATCATCTACAAAAGGAAAATACAAGCAAAGAAAATATAAAGGAAAATATTTTGGGTCAACATGGAAGAGACGTAAATGTCTCAACGCCTTGCGTCATACCCAAAAGGAAAACACAAGACAAAGAAAATAAAATTGTTAAAAACTTTTGGGTCAACGTGGAAGAGAAGTAAATGTCTAGACGCCTTGCATCATTCTCAAAAAGGAAAACACAAGATAAAGGAAAGATAAAATATTTACGACATAGAGAAGAATGTAGATAAAAATAGAGGAATGTCACAAAGAGAGATATACATCAAACATAACAATATGGGGAATCACATTACGCATATGCAATCACACATAATATGAAAAAGAAAATAAAGCAAAATACCGGTAAGGCACATTTGAGTCAACCTATTAGTAGATAATTTGCATCCCAATCTTGTTCATCATATATGAAAGGAAATAAACTAGCTAAAGGGACAATATCAAGTGTCGAACTAGGCTCATCACCAAGTTCAACACTCTTCATAGGACAATTATCATTTAAGTTCATAAAAGAGGAAAAAATGTATTCAATTCATTATACACTTCTTCATCAATTTTAGCAACCTCATCATCATCATCCAAGTTAATCACAATGGGAGGTTGAATGATAATGTCTAAAGAAGGATTTGCCTCCTGTTGTGGTATAGGATCTTTTGGTAGTGGTGAAGAGGGAGGCTCGTCGTATATTCCTTTAGTCAAGTTTGGATGTTGATTTTCTTTGTTTTTTTCTTCATTTATCCTTTGATCAAGAGCATGAAATCTACGCCAATTCTCTCAAGCATTTTTTTTTCTTTTAGTTCAATTTTCAAGTTGAATTTTTGTAGGAGATTTTTATCAACTATAGGCTTATTTTATTCCCTAAGAGGAGGAATGGAAGGAACCATAGGAAGCCATTCAACCACTTTCTCTTTAGCTTTGTAATCTTGTTTGATTCTAGGAGGCATAACATGATTTCTTTGGTTGTCTCTTTGTATTTTATAGGAGATAGGAAAAGGTTCTTTCTTAGGTTGGTCTTAGTTATTTGGAATGTCTTTAGGTTCAATCATAGTCTCATCAAGGATAGGAGGCTTAGTCATAAGTTGAGGCATGTTTGTAAGGGATAATTTTTCTATGAATTTCACCTTAAACTTTTGATAGGATTTGAAAAAGAGGTCTTATCAAGTTTTAATAGGTTCCATATGCTCGGGCCAAAATAAATCTAATGAAAAGATCCCTCGAGAAGAAAAAGGATTAAAGCCACTAAGGTGTATAGTAAAAATTTCATTATCAAAGGGAAATATTAAGCATTTATGCACGATTGACAGGATAGATTCCATGGAGTGTAGTCATGGATAACCAAGCTTCACATGGAATTGATCTGACATCAAGATGATGGGGAATGAGAAATCTAATCTTTTTGGTCCTATTTGTAAAGGAAGGGTGATCAATCCCATCGTAGGGCAAGCGAAACCATTATGTGGTTTTATCCATTCTTTCAATTTATCATATGTTTCTTGATAGAGTTCATCCACAAGTAAGAATTATTTAGTGATCACATTTTCTCCACAAACAGGATCAATTAATATCACATTAGTGGGCTTATTAGTGATTCAACCAACTATGTAAAGAGGACCATCAAGTGCATTTCTAATTATATCTTTAGAGAAGAAAGCAATGTCGAGAGTATTTTTAATTTAGACATTACGAGGTTGAGTTTCGATCAACGTGGTTAAATATTTTTTAATACTATTCATAGGACCTTGTTTAATAGTATCCATAGGACCTTGTTCAATAGTAAATTCACGCTGTCATTATCCGTGTCAACATTTGAATCACATCATTATTCTTAGTTTAATTAGCTTTGACAAATGAAATGTTATGATTCAACATAGGGTTGGTAAATATTTGCAAGTTTTGATTGGGAGGGGCAATAGATTTAATTCCTTAATCATTAACATCTCCAATTTGAAGTCGGCCAAAATCTATAAGGTCTTGCACAAGATGTTTAAGATGCCTACAATGTTTCATGTCGTGTTTGTTTTTCAGTGATAATGGAAAAAGGAATTGGATCTAAAATTATGAGGCAAAGGCTTATTAGGATTGGGAATTTTAATGGGATGCAAAGTGATCATTTTCTATTCTAAAATTTGTAACATTATGCTATGGAGGGTATTAGATAAGGGAGTGATTTTCCTAGTTAGATCCCAAAATATGAAAGGAACTTTGTCTTCTTTATATCAGCCACTTGGGTATCAACATGTTGAGTTGGTTGAGGGGGGTTAAGTTGAAGGAATCCTTTAATCTATTTCCTAAAAGGTAGATAATTCTTTTGGTTTGCAAATTCAAACTTTTCAGGATGGCTAGAGGTGGATTTTGTGTCACAAATACTAACCAAATTTTGATAATCATGAAGGGCAGTACATGAGTCTACAAAGGAAGAAAAAATCATCATGGTAAGCTTATCTTGTATCTTTGTTTAAAGGTTCTCAATCAACATTTGTTAAAGGTGAGGATCGAGAATATTTACGTCAATTTGGGAATAAAGTGATTGGTAATGTGAAATGAAGTTAGTAACTTTCTCATCATCCTTTTGCTTATATCTCATCAAATTGACTAATGTCATCTTAGGAGTCATGTGCACTTGGAAATGGTTTATAAAGGCCTCAAAAAGTTCATTGAATGAACGAATTGAGTTGCTTAGTAATGGGGAAAACCATTCTAAGGTGGTATCCTTCAAGGATCTAGGGAAAATCTTAGCCAAGAGCTTACCCTAAAGGACAAAGTCATTGAATAATGCAGTATAAGAGGAAACATAGTTAGAAGGATCTCCTTTCTCCCCATATTTCTCAAATCTAGGAATCTCTAGACCTTGTGGTCACGGTGTTCTCAATATCTCCAAGGATAAGGGATTGATTTTTCAACATATTATGTGGGTTGGCCATTTTGATTTTGGTTTATTGTGGAAATTTTCTTTTGAAGGGATGTTTTTTTTTGCAAAAGTGAATCTTATGGTAAAATGTTAATTTGAAGCATGGGGTGAATGTATTGAAATGTGTGAATAAAGCTAGATAATTAACTAGTAAATGAGAACAAATTTATGATACTAAGGCTAAAAATAGATAATAGATACATATAAAATTGAATTATAAACTAAACACAACACAAAAATATGTCATGCATAAATATATATTTACATTAAAATATTTTCATATATTTTCATCGAACTAAACTAAATATTATAAACTAACCTAAATATTAAATGATACAATGAACACTTATTTCACCATTAAAATATATTACAAATAACTTAAGATTAAATGAGAAATAAATTGTATAATATGATTGATATTGTTGACAATAAAATAATATAATGATTAGATTTATGTTGTGACATTTGCTGAAGAAGATAATGATCAGAAAATATATACGTTGAAACTATTTATTTTCACTAAATATATAATTACGTTTGAGACTTCAAATTCATACTTCACGTTCTTTGAGACTTTGAAAATAAGAAATAGCGTGAAAACATGATTATTTTGACTCCTCGCATTGGCAGTATAAACAGTATAAATAGCATTATACATCTAAACTTGAGCGCAAGCATTAATTTCTTTGCGATCGATTACTTTAGATTTCTGCAATGTCTAATTTGAAGGGAGATGACATTTCTTCTGCTTCTGCTAAACCAGATAATGCTTTCAATTACTGGGATGATGATTTTGTTCAATCTATGGACACACCATATCTGATACTTAACTTCTTACATACTATTTCTATTCCCATCAAAGAATTTCTTGTGTAGTTCGTTTTCATTGCTGATTTTTTTTAATTTTTCAGGCATCTGAATACCACGAACGTGCTGAAACACTGGTTAAACAAGTCAAAATCTTGTTAAAAGAAATGCAGACTAGAGATGGCGATCTAATTGAGTGCCTTGAGATGGTCGACGCACTGCAATGCATGGGAAAAGATCGATATTTTCAGGATGAAATAAAAGAAGCACTTGATTATGTTTATCGGTCTGTCGAATTTCTCATCTGATAAATTTGGATTATAAATTGTTCAGTAGCAAAACAGATATATTTTAACATATGATGGCTTTATCAAGGTTTAAATTTGTATGCAGATCTTGGGATGGAAGTGTGGGCATAGGAGTAAGATCCGAAACTTCTATCAGGAATTTGAATGCTGCAGCTTCAGGACTCAGAGTACTTCGACTTCATTGTTATGATGTTTCGTACAACTTATGAAGTACTCAAAAGATTGTTTTAGAAGATGTCTTGAATTGAGTTGAATCAAATATAGTGATTTATCATTTTTTTTTTCTGATGATAGATCATTGATTGTGAATTCAATACATACATTATTGATTCCAAAAATAAAATTTTCAATAATTTTAAAATATTGTTATATATTTGTAAAATATATGTTCTTTCAATATCTACATTCAATTAATTATTTTTTATTTGTGATGTATTATGAAAAGACGTGCTGAAAAATTTCAAAGATGAAAATGGACAGTTTTTAAACTGTGAAGGGAAGAATGATAATAATAAGAAGAGCACAAGAGAGGAACAGATGATGAGAAGTATGTTGAATCTTTTAAGAGCTTCAAGTGTGGCATTTCCAGGAGAAACAATTATGCAAGAGGCCAAAGTGTTTAGCTCTCTGTACCTTAAGCAAATATTAGAAAATATTGAAGATTCATATAAAAGCAGTTTTCTGAAAGAGGTAATAAAGTTTAAGAACAACGTTATTGAACAAAATAATTTTGAAAATTATTGAGTTAAAAATTAGAGAAGTAGAAATTGAAGTATTGATTATATTTTTATTATATTGATTTAATAGGTGGAGTATGCCTTCACATACGAGTGGCCCCAAACTTTTATCATATGGGAGGCTCAAAATTTTATCAAAATCTATGAGTTAGATCATTTCAGGTAAAAGCTGTAAAATATTATTATAAAAATACTTTCCCAATGTTTGAATAATCAAAAGATTTTAATGTGGATTAATTTAAGTATAAGATTTTTTATTTTCTTTAGGTTGAAGGATGTGAAGATATTGGAGTTAGCAAAATTGAACTTCAATATATTGCAATGTGTGTACAAGATGGAGAGGAAGATACTCTCTAGGTATTTTTTATTATCAAGTAGATTGATTTTATAGTAAATTAATCATGTTTCCACTTCTTGAGGATAATAAGTACAAAAAAACAAATGTAGACATTTATACTTATATAGGTAATTAACAATAATCTAACTACGTGTTCCAACAACCACATTGTTAGAAACAAATAAACTAAATAGATTTGCTTTCTATGATTACTTATGAAGGAAGATTGAAGAGAAATAATCAAATAAAGAAAAAATTATATGTAATGAGAATGGGAAAAAACTAGGAAACAAATTTCAAGTATTCTCTCTTGTGGTAGAAAGGAAAGGAATGGGGAGTTCAGGGAGATAGATATTGTTAGACACTATAATGTAAATTTTTTAAAATCTATACATTGGGCTTGGGTTCAAGCCTTGGAATTATAGATTTTTTGTTGAGAGTTGTCTAGTTTTTCTTACACTATTCATTAGTGGTCTATTATTTATAAGTCTATGGCTACTCTTTAGTATTATGTAACAAGTTTTCTCTATATAACCTCAATACAACTAAAAACTATATTATAAGGTTTGATAAATATCATCATGAGACATGGTAGTAGTTCATGCCACATATGATATAAGATATGGAGAAGGAACTTATTATAATACATCTCCCAAGAGGGCATACCAACTTATGGGTTTATGTACCCATTTAACAATAGTAATTTGTGTAAGTGATGGCCTCCAAAAGTAAGTTTATTAGAAAAAAATATTTAAAATAAGATGTAAAATTGAATGGTAAAATCCAAATTTTCATGATAATGTCTTGATATTGTCATCTTCAATAGATAATTAGAACCATCCATAATTTATACATTGTCAAAATAATATATGGATTTGTGAAAAGGATTTGTTGTTGTTGCAAATTTGCACATAATGATTTATTCTTCATACATTAATTTATAATGCTTATTTTTTTTCATTTTCTAAATTTATATACAAAATACTAAATTAATTAACTTCTATGCAGTTGTTGGCTAAGTTCTGGGATCTCAAAACTTATAGCACTTAGAGAGCGCTCAATTGAGAACCTTTTAATGGGAAATAGTGTTGTGGATGAGATGGAGTTTTGTGGCACTAGAATTGTTGTTGCCAAAGTAGCAACACTTTCCACTATACTTGATGACCTTTTTGATGAATATTTAACCCTTGAACAAGTTGAGATTGTTGTTGAGGTCATTACTCAAGGTTGGAATGTTTCACTTATAAAAAAAACTCCAAACAATTTCAAGACAACCTTGGAATTTGTTTGTAAAACAATTCATGAACCGACATGTGAGGCCAATAAAAATCGAGGGTGTGATATGACACATTTTGTTGCAAAAGAAGTACATATACTTCTTTAGAAAATTATTTCTAAAAATGTATTTATTACCTTCATTCATGCATTATCTAAGAAAAATAAAATCTTGTTTTTTTAATTAGATTAAGTATTTGAGATTAATAAAAATGTATATGGGTCATCACACACTTAATTTTGACTCAAATAACTTTCACAAATACTATATTCTATTTTATGACCAAGCTATTTGATCACACAAGATTATAATAATATATTTTTTTATATGGAAAATTCAGTTTCATTATTTTCCAAGTTGACAAAAAAAAAATGAAATGGATTTAACTTTTTCAATATATTTTGTTTTAGTGGGTAGATTATGTTGAACCTAATTTACAACAAGCGCAATGGAATAAAAGTGGATATGTTCCAACCTATAATGAGTACATAAAGGTTGCAACAACAAGCGTAGTAATTGGACCAATTTCATTGCATTTTATCCTCTTAAACCCTATTTTAGCAGACAATGATATTGAGAAGATATTCCTTACTCGATCCAAATTATGTGATCTCATATGGTTATCTTTACAATTAGTTGATGATGCACAAGATTTCTAGGTTTTGTTTATTTTACTTAATATCACCATTAGATATATATGATTAGGTTGTTATGCCCATGATATTAACACATCTCTTATTGTTTTGAAGGATGAGAAGATCCAAGGATAAACAACCTCAACCATTTCCTCATATATGAGGGATCATCCTAAATGCTCATAACATGATGCATTTTGTCAGATTAATAACCTTGGTGATCAAGCAATTAAGGAATTAATATGGGAATTTCTAAATCCGAATAATAAATTTACTGGATATGATAAGTGTTTCAATCTGAGTAGAGGAATACATTTTTTCTATGTACTTGGAGATGGATTTACATATCCTGAATAGGGAGTCCAACATCAAGTATTAAAAGTTCTTTTTGATTCAGTCTAAATATAGAGTTCCTCTCATCTAGAAAATAAATTCCAACTTTGAGATAATAATTTTCTATGCACTTAATTTTATAGTGTGTTATGGGTTATGAGTAGTCATCTTGTGGCTACCTTAACCCTAAATCAAGTCATATGATCATTATTATATTACTATCTAGTTATCAGGCTGGCATAGGTGTTATGTTTTGGTATATAAGTTGGCCTGGGTGATATCCAAGTTATAAGTAGCATATATATAAGAGATAGTAAATGTTATTTCACCATCATATTGTCAATTGTGTTCTTATTGGATGTATTTGGAAGCTTTACACCTCAAAGTGCCTTTTTATTCTCAATTATATCAAGTATCTATTGAATATTTCATATTATACTCCTCTTTCATGTAATTTATTTCATTACACATGTTTAATTCATAAGTGATAGCCTTACAATATAAATTCCTAATAAAATGTATATGCGTTTATAGTGTGTGCCTATTTTCTTCTATTAAAATATTTTCATTGATTTTTTTTTTTTATATTGGTAAGTGCTACCAAGGGGGTAGGTCTCGTTTTTGTAAAATAACAAATGGAAGCATACCCTAGCCAAAAGGGATGCGCCAAGCCAGCACTGGCCAGAAATCCTACTTAACACTCCAAGGGTTGTGCCATGCCAGCCTTGGCCAAAAATCCTACTTGACAAACTAGACAAAAAGACTATATAAACTCCAAAACCAACCGCTGCTCAGGAAAGGATGTGAGCCAAGAAACTTAACATCAAAATTTCACACCACGCTTGTCTGATTTGGGATAGGAATATTTTTTCTTTTTTACCTCTGTCCACTGTTGCTCCAACATAGAATTGGTAATTTTTTGGATGCAATTTACCATCATTGGCAAGCCACCAAATGATGGAGTAGGAGGGACCACTTCAGGACCAAAGGCTAACGAGAAGTCCATTGGAACTGGAACTGATTTCATAAGTGGTGGAGGAGTGATACCCCCATCCTTAGAGCACAAAACTGATGAACACCCATGAGCGGGAGCATGGGAATGCAAGACAGACTCATTTGAAGCATTTGAGGCAGGAAAGTCAACTTTCTCATTCAGATCAACAACATAATGACAAGATTCAGCCCCGATCCACCAAGTGGGTTGATTGAGGGCACCATTACCATGCCAATAGGACTGATTCATGTTGCACTATGAAGAATAATGAGCAATTGAAAAAAAAATTCTACACCTGAATGGGATCTTTTCATAATCTACAGGTTGACACCAACTTTGGTTCCCAATCTTCAGAGAGATTCCAGCCGGTAAACCTTTGGAAAGGTCAAACTTGACACATAGACGAGCATATGTTGAGCTTTCAAAGTTGATTGTTTCTTTGGAAATGAAGTGATATTTGCCAAGACCATTGGCGATTGCTTTCAGGCTCCCAATTTCCTAGAATTATAGAGGTAAATAGGGCAATCTTACCCAGAGAAAGGTAGAGGAAAACGTTTCCAACCGAGGATCAAAGGAGGGATGCCAAAGCTTGATGCAGAGGAAGTCACCTTGATAGAACCATGGGCTAGTGTTAAGAATCAGTTCCTTATCAACCAATGATTCAAATTCTAGAATGAAAAACCCCCTGGTGTAGGGATAGATATAGATTTCTTCTTTCAGGTGTGATTTCCAATTTTCTCTTATCCAGGAATGCAAATCACACAATTTTAGCCAACTATGCATGAATTTGCAAATTAGGGCATGCTCTTGAAGGTAAGATTCCTTGTCAAAATCCGTGTCATCCAGGTGAATCTCGGGAATTGCAACAGATCGATGAAAGGGAGGCAAAAGGGCCAGGGGGCGGAGGGGGGAGCGACCACGGACGCTATCGTTTGGTGATGTGTAAGAGCCAAATGGGATTGTGTTCGCAACATGGGTGCCCAAAGCCACCTTGAAGTCGAGCAGAGGGGTGACCAAAGAGGCCACTGGATCCAATTTTCCAGCCACAAAGTCGCGGGAGGCTCCAAACGCAGGTGTGTTGTGCGGAGAGGTTTTGCCGAGGAAAGATGCAGGAGGGGTGCTAGGGAGTTTCAGAGCAGAGGGAGCCATTTCTCCTTCATTGTTATTATATTTGATACATATGTTTATTTAGACTTATTTGTGTTCTTATTACAATAGATCTATTTGCTGATTTATATTGCTTTACATTTCTATTGCACTTGGTTAGTACAATTATTAATATTATCTTTTATTGATATTACATTTTATCTATCTATCTTATTAGAATAATTAAGATTGGTTAGTATAGTTATTAAAATTGTTTTAATTTGATTTTTATATCTACCTTGAGATAGATATAAGATTATATAAATTTCATATAATCTTATATAAATTATACATAAATAATCTTAACATTTGATTGAATATGGGGAATCATATATCTAAACTTTCTAAAAGTATTTTGAGGAAATACTAAAATTTAACCACATTCACGGTTTATATGTAACTTTTTTGTTTTTAAAATCCATTTACTTATAGTAAATTTATATATATTTTTTCATACATATAGGAAGGATTTTAAATCATTGAGCTACTAAATTTTTTGTGTCAAATTTAAGATAACATAGAAGAAGATCTTGTTCAAGAAAGAATAATCTAAGTTGTGTTTCAAACAACTGTATATGCAATGTCTACTTTATGTGAATAGATATATAGATGGAAAAATAAATAAATAGGGCTCCAAACATTTAAATAATGTTTTTTTTAATAGCTACATAATATCCCCAAATATTAATAATGTGAGATAATTGAAGATTTTTTTCTTGAATTTTATCGTAATATAGCATAATATTTAAGTGATAAATAAAAATATAAATTGAGATATGATTATTAACATGTAATATTAAGTATATTTAAATAGATAAATATATAAACATGCATCCATACATTTACTAAACACAATTACATAATATCACACATAACAAAGATGTGAAATATTTGAGTAGTGAAAAAAATTATTTTCAAATTTACTTAACATGGGATAAGTTTTCAAGTTTGAAAGAATAATAAAAAATTGAGATATTTATATAACACATCCAATTTCTATAGATATATAGATAGAGAAAAAAATACACATCTAGATAGATTGGTGGATAGATAAATTGGAAGACAGGTAGATAGAAAAAGATATATAGATAGAAAGAAATAAAGAATAAAAGAAAAATACGAGAAAAGCTTACAATGATGAAACTCCCTTCCTTCATGCATCTATGCACTTCCCTTCATGATTATCAGAATTATGTAGGTAGTAGTGAACTAAAAAAAACTTCTACCTATCCTAAAAAGTCCAAATCCTCAAACCAAAATACCTACCAACCTTTCCAAAAAAAAAAAAAGTTTCCTTCAACTAAACCCTACCTCCCAACCCACCCAGAAAATTGACACCCAAGTAGCTTCTATCAAAAAGAGTAATCCTTATATATTTGGGGATCTGTAAAGACAATTCACACCTTTACACAACACCCTTTGTAAGTGTGAATATGTGAATAAGATCTAAAACACTTCTTAATACGACATTATATCAATGATTAAACAAATTGAATCAATTCAAAATAGTAATCAAATGAAAGCATCCTATTGCTCTCTATCTCCAAAGATTTATTAAATCTAAATTGCTTTTAGACTATGTAAGCAAATAAGACTGTTAAAATGACTATATGAAGAACGAGATGATGATAATGTGATGCTAAATGATAAATCAATTAAACTAGCATGACATAGACATGAAACAAATAATTGTAGCTACAGGAGGTAGCCATGGTTGAAGCTTGATTGTTGGATATGCTTGATGTGTGAATGCTTGATGCTTGATGTCTGGATTCATGCAGAGTAAGAGTGTAAAAGCTTGATTATCTGGATCCTTTCTTGGTTGAACGAGGCTTGTATTTATAGATTTCCTGGCTGTAGAAATGCACAGGGAAAGCTTTGAAAGGCTTGGATTCAATCTGGAGGATTGAATGGTGAGAGATGGAGGATATTGAGAGAAAGATGGAGATTGTCTCTACCCATGAAAACATCAGGCAAGAGAAGAGGAAGAATTGATAGAGGAGGATTGAGAGATCAAATTCCAAATTTGTCTCCAATTTGTCTCCAAAACTTCTCGTGAAGTTTCAATCAATTAATTTGACATAAATTAGACATGGTTTAGACATATGATATCTAATTCATTTTTGAGAGAATATAGATGGAATATTCCTTGTGCAACAATACAAATATTTGGATTTATTTAACTTAACAAAGGAGATAAATAATTTAATAAAACGAACTATAGGATAGTTGTTTATTAAATCAAACAGAAGAATATGGCAATTAATCAATAAAGTGTTTTGATCTTTATTTAATTAATTTAGAAATGATGTAATAGATTGGAATAGATATTTGATAATTAAATCGAACAAAGTATTTAATTTTGTTTATTTAATTAAGACGAGATTTAGAAGAAATTATGAAGAATGTGAATGTGAACTATATTAAATAAATATTTCTATTTATTCAATAGTAGAGGAAATTAGGATAATTAATTAAATAATTCATATTTAATTAATCGGATGCTCCAGACCATTTTTAGGTGTATACATTTTGCCCCTCTTCAAAGTGGTGTGTTTACACGTTGCTTCGAAGAAAAATTTGTTGTTACTGCCAGGATCGATGATAAAAAAATAATTTCGTGTGTCCCAGACATGATTTTCAGATGATAATAATTTCATGTGCCCCAGACATGATTTTCAGATGATGATAATTTTGTGTGCCCCAAACGTGATTTTCAGATGATAATACCCAAGACATGATTTTCAGATGATGATAACAATATCATATGATAATACCCCAGACATGATTTTCAGATGATTTGCTGATAATATGCCCCCTCAGGAGATAAATTAATGATTTGATGATTTTTATTTTATTTTTTGAAATTTTCAAAAATTTATGATTTTCTGATGATTTTATATTGTTTTTATTTTATCTCCTGACAAAATGATGATGAAATAGAGCTATCAAATGAGTTTTGATTAATTTCATGAATAAAATTAATCAAAATGTAATAAAATTCACCAAAAATACCTTTTCAAAATTATAAATAGTGCAAAAGGTCATTTTCAAAGTCATTATTTGATTTTTTGAGTTTAAAAATCATAGCGATAAAGACTTTTCTACCAACTAGAGCGAGATGCCTATCCCATACCACAGTCACCGATTCGAGCGACTTCGATGTCACAGACAGCCGCCTGCATATAGACCTCTGATATGTACCCCTCGACCTCCTCGTAATTCATGCACTTTTGTTTTTTTATGCTTTTTAGGTCCTAGGCGTGTCTAGCTTAGTTTTAGCACTTTAAAGTCACATTGTAGCACTTCTGGTAGGTAATTTAGCGCTTGCGTTGAAAACTCTAGTGCTTCAATGTTGTAATGTAGCACTTCCAACGTTTTAGTGCTTTGAAGCCAAAGAATAATGCTTTGAAGCTGAATTTTAGCCCTTTGAGACTTTCAGTGCTTTGAGTCGATGAATTAGTGCTTTCAAGGTCTATTCTAGCACTTCTGGTAAAGTGGCGTTTTGACGGCCTATTGTAGTGCTTTGATATGAAAAAGTAGCGCTTCGGAAGCCTGTTTTAGCCCTTTTGGTTGCTGAAATAGCACTTTCATGGTTTTAACGCTTTGGGTCCTTGATTTAGCTCTTTTGGATGATAAAGTAGTGCTTTTGGGAATTAGCACTTTGGAAGCCTATTTTAGCACTTCCATGTCAGAATTGAAGTTTTGACATAGTGAACCTTGATTTCGTCAATTCCGATCATGTCCATTCTTCTAATTTTGTTTGATTGACAATCCACATTCTTGATGTTGGATTTGATGATTTAAATAAGACTAACTCTCATGATAGGCGAGAAGAAACCCCATTTATTGATGATCCTCATGATAGGCGAGGACATGATTCAATATCTGATAAAACTCATGATAGGCGAGATCTAGATAATGTTTTGATGAATCTCATGATAGGTGAGGTTTGTTGATGATTTGAAAACCTCATGATAGGTGAGGTTTGATGTTCGCCTATGAATTTTGATCGAAAAATTCTTACCAAAGCTTTTGAAATAGACGGATAGTAGAATGACCTTTGATTTTTTAACATAGTTCACTGATTGTAGATATTTTTGTTATGATTATAGGAGGATCTGGGTACTCTCCAGATGCGAGAGAGATTTTCGTAGGCGACCGATTTGATACTACACTTGACACCAGATGAGCTTCAGGTGATTGGCCAGTGTGGTCTTACAAGTTTACTTGATATGCCCTAGATTAGGATTAATCGGGGTTTGTTGACCGCATTGGCTGAGAGGTGGCATAGCAACCACAACACCTTTCACCTACCCACCGGTGAGATGATAGTCACACCAGAGGATGTATGGCATATATTGCACATTCCTTTCATGGGGGAGATTGTGACATATGATTCGCATGGGACCAGCAGTAGAGATGCTCTCCACAGAGTATTTCAGGATCAGGACATAGCGGGTCCTAGCATTCGATGGCGGAGGATTGCAGATTCTTATGCTACACTACCAACACTGTTAGCTGGATTGATTGGAGGATTCCTCTGCCCTGATCGCAGGTCAAAGGGATTTTTCGTTGGCTAGGGTAGGACACTTGAGAGCATGATGGTACATGGTACCAAATATGCATGGGGGATGTGCATGTTAGCACATCTATATCATGATCTACACTCAGTGGTGTACTTAGATGCACGTAGTCTATCCGTAGGGATGACATTGCTATAGGGGTGGGCTTGGGAGCATTTTGCCATTTGTCAGCTGTTTCCAGTTGTAGACAGACCAGCCAACAGACCATATGTTTTCTGATATAGTGGTCGATTCACATAGGCCCAAATGGGAAAATTAGAGCATTGGAGGTGAGTTTTTGATGACACGGAGACAGTTATCTAGCACCCATACCTTGACTATGAGGAGTGGGATGAGGATGGTGTAGTGTTGGGATTTTTGTGTGATTCCATGTACCTCATTGGCCGGACTCCCTTTGTTTTAGAGAGATTCTTACTCCATCAGGTATACAGATAGTATGGCATTGGTTAGTGCATGCCACAAGGAGTAGCTCACTATGCCAGGTGCCAGATGGATGTTCCTGATTGGGGTTCGACACTGTCTTACGATGTTCTTGTAGAGGGTTACAGAGCTTTATAGTCATCTGCTTGGGACATGCGAAGAGATATTTTTGAGGTAGCTATGACAGAGGATTATGCAGCTTTCCTGTCCTTGGTCCCCCATCCTCATATTACTATCCCCGATGAGTGAACACCTTTACCTGTAGTGGAGAAGGTAGCCGAGGGTTTTGCTGATAGTGGGGGTGGAGAGGATTCCTCATCCAACTGTAGCTTAGAGAGCAGTAGTGGAGATAGTAGTAGTAGCAACGATAGTGATGGTGGGAGTGGAGGATATAGAGAGGTAGGGCTAGACATCCACAGTGCACCTTCTTCCAATAGGCCTCGTAAGAGGCAAGCAGTGACAGAGTCGATAGGCGGGCAACAGAGATAGATAGCTGGGCTTCAGGCACAATTGATATAGGCTCGAGGTATGCTTGTGTAGACTCAGACACAGATGCAAGCCCAAGCACACGCATAGGCCTTAGCATAGGTACAGAGGCAGTTAGCCGCCATGCAAACATAGGTTGATACCCTAATAGCCGAGAGAGATAGTGCTCGATAGATAGCCAAAAGGGCACAGGAGACAATAGATACCCTTCAGAGAGTGGCCGATGGCACCTCCATTGGTAATTATATGAGAGAGGTTCTACGGGTTGGCCGAGAGGCGGAGTTCTACCGGGGCTGGTATCATGATGCAGTGCTTGCCAAGCATCGAGTTAGTTATGTCCCATCAAGATTTGGGCGGACTCATACATAGATAGTTAGTGAGGGAGTGACACCACCTCCACGCAGAGATTCTAGAGATCCGGGTCTGTCTGGGGGTGGTGGTGGTACAGGTCTTGTTAGGTCTGCTCACTCTGGCAGTAGCAGGTCATAGATGCCATTTTGATCCCGTGTGATGTATATTATGATTGTAGCTCATTGTGGATCATGTATTTTGTAGACCAGACTTCATTGTATACTTGACATTTTTGATATATATATGAGATGCAGTTGATGTGATATGACGATGGCTTTTTGATTTCTATGTGATGGATGCTTTTATTTATATGATTTTGTGATGATTTAATTCTAAATATGATGATGTATATGAATGATTATTTATTTTAATGCAATGATACATGTAGACTATAATATGTGGATAAATGATTTGATGTGATAATATATATGGATAGTTGGATAAATGCTTTTTATTTATGAAATGATTTTATGATAAATGATCTTTGATGGATGTAATGATGTGATTTTATTATTTTTAAATGTATGGATGATAAATGATGTATGCATATAACATAATAATAATGATGATGTTTGATGAAAAAGATGTAATAAAAGTGATGATGTAAATGCATGATGTTTTTAATAAAATGTATATCTATTATGATGTAAGAATATGTATGGATGATGAAAATGATGATTTGTAATTATATGGTAACTGATGATGATTTTGGATTTATGTCAAGTATACTCAATCTTATTCGTAGATTAGATAATCATTGATTGGAATCATTCATGCAACAAATACTCTGCAGATAATGAATGATGATGGATGAAATCTAATTTAATCATGCAATGATATGCAAAACAGATGTCATTTTAGCAGTCTTTTTGTGCTTGGTATCATCATAGAGCTTTATTGAATTTTGAAAGTTAATACAAGCGTCGATAGTTGTGTTAATCCAATGACGACCTAAGTACTTCTTTCATGATTTTTGATATTGCAATCGAACACAAGCATCTAGGTATAATTGAACTAAGATGACCTAAGCATTCATTGCGTAAACAGGCAGATATTATCATTTGAGTGTGTGAATTCTGAATGTCATCGGTGATACATTTGCATAGCACATCCCTCGACAATTCACACATTTATATGATTATCTTACATACAACAGACAATAAAAATATCATTCTTTTTCCTTGTTCCTATAGTTCAATACATCATTGAGTTACTCCAAAGAAATGATAATCAAAAAGGAAAAAATATCCATTGTTCACTTAGAATGTTCCATTCATTATTTAGATTTTTTTTTTTTAGATCATCCATCCTAATTTTGACATGTTTTTGACTTTTCAATATTTTTGACTAAAGACCTAACCTACTAACCTATCTTAGGGGCCTCAGGGGCTGATCAAAGATTAGCCTTGCCTATGTTACACATGTAGAGACCACGTAGTTTGACTAACACAGATCTATGTTTTTGGATTTTCCCTTTTTAGATTTTCCTATTTGACATGTTTTTTGGATTTTCGATATGATAGGGATGGTTGATGCCCTTTTGATGACGATTGATATTGCGATTTGATCTTTGCTTGTGGTTTTCTACCATTTGATGTAATTGACACGGTTGTATTGCCCCTAATGATATCCAGATGTTGCCCCCAAGCTATGGAGTTATATGTTTGACCAAGTGACATGATTTTGATAATTGATGTTATGATGGCCAGATGAAAGATATGATATGAATTGATACTGACTTTTTAGACGAAATGATCCTGACATATATCCAAATAGATGGGAAAGCTGATCTTAGAATCACATACAATGCCTATTTCTAGGTTTTCACCACATGCTTTGATTACACCCATTGTATTTTTCTTATTTTTCCCTTTTTCTTTTTTTTATATTTTTTTTGTTTTGGGTTCGCCAAGATGCCTGTTTGCCAGGTTTTCACCAAGGAAACCATTTTCAAAATTTTCCCTGTGCACTAGGAGATTTTAAGCATAGAATTTTCTGAGATGAATACTATTGATAGATTCATCAAACAGATCCCCTTTTGACGTTGATAATTGATATGCTCCTGATCCATACACTGATATGACAACAAATGGACCAAGCCAGTTAGGCTCAAATTTTCCTTTCTTTTCTCTGTCTTGCTGATTTCTAGGATTTTCCTTTAGTACTAAGTCACCAACTTGAAATACCCTCGGTTTTACCCTATGATTGTAACTTCGTGACATTCTCTGTTGATAAGCTGTTAGATGATTAATAGCTTGTTGACTATGCTTGTCCAGTAATTCCAGTTCCTGCAGTCTAGATACTTTGTAGTCTTCATCTAAAATGATACCTTTGAGTGATACACAAAGGGATGGGATTTCAACTTCAATGGGTAATATGGATTCTGATCCATATACCAAAGCAAATGGTGTAGCTCCCATTGGTGTTCTGACGCTTGTTCTATAGGCCCATAGTGCAAGGTTGAGTTGAACATGCCAATCACGTCCAACATCGTTGACCGTCTTTTTGAGAATTTTGAGTATGGTTTTGTTTGAGGCCTCTGCTTGGCCATTCCCTTGAGGATAGTATGGTGTTGAAAAAGATATTGGATGTGGAACTTATCACATAGCTCTTGGACATCTTTATTTTTTAAAGGTCGTCCATTATCAGTGATAATGGATTGAGGGATACCATACTAACATATTATGTAGTTCAAGATGAAAGAGGAAATTTGTTTCCCAGTGATGGTAGTAAGAGGTACTGCCTCAATCCATTTCATGAAATATTCTATAGCTGTAATAATGAAATTGTGTCCATTAGATGAAGATGGATTGATTTTCCCTACTAGATCTAGGCCCCATTGACAAAAAGGCCATGTTGATGTAAAGGGATGCAGTTCCTGTGCTGGTGCGTGAACCAGATTGTTGTGAACTTGACATTTGTGACATTTCTTGACAAATTGATATGATTCTTTTTCCATGCACGGCCAATAATAACCTAAAGGGAGGAGTTTCTTAGCTAGAGTCATTCCACTTGAGTGAGTACCACAAATACCCTCGTGAACTTCTCGTAAGGCCGTTTCAGATTCATTGTGTTCAAGAAATCGGAGTAAAGTACCATAAAGACCTCGATGATAAAGGACATTTGTGATTAATGTATGTCGGGCGGATTGGTGGATAAAGTTCCATTTTTGGTTCTTGGAAAGAGATGGAGGAAGAATATCATCTTTTAGGTAAGCATAGGTTTTTTTGTAGATGGAGGGTTCAATGATTTCTATATGGCATATGGTAGCAGATTCAGATTGATAATGGGAAGGACATGATATTTTTTCTACCATAAACTCATAACAAACACGCTTCTTAGGTAATTGTAGTAGTGAAGCAATCGTAGCCATGGCGTCTGCAGCATTATTCTCTACTCTTGGAATTTGATCAAACTTGATATTTTCAAAAGACTGTTTCAGATAATCTATTTGTTGTTTGTATGACATCAAATTTTTATCTTTGGTTTGATATTCGTCATTCACTTGATAAATGACTAGTTGAGAGTCCCCATACACTTGCAAGTCCCTGATTTTCCATTGAATAGCCATTTTGACCCCAATAATCAATGCTTCATATTCTACCACATTATTTGTACATTGAAACATGAGTCTATATGACTTCAGAATTATGTGTCCTTGGGGAGAGATGAACAAAATCCCTGCTCCTGATCCTCATTGTGTACATGATCCATCAAAATATAGTATCCATTGTTTGGGCATTGCTGTCATAATGTCTGCATTTGGAAATTCCATTGTCATTGGGTGATCATCTGGTAGAGGAGCTTTAGCTAGTTGTTCAGCGATTACTTGTCCCTTGATTTCCTTTCTTTCAACATATTG
Source organism: Sequoiadendron giganteum (assembly GCA_007115665.2). Lineage (NCBI taxonomy): Eukaryota > Viridiplantae > Streptophyta > Pinopsida > Cupressales > Cupressaceae > Sequoiadendron > Sequoiadendron giganteum. Next base: position 708,454,266 of record CM021101.1, on the reverse strand, counting down.
AATGTCAAATTCACTTAGGAGCATAACCCATTTCGCCACTCTACCTGTTAAGGCGGCTTTACTTAGCAGATACTTCAAAGGATCGATCTTTCCAATTAACCTAATTGTATGAGACATCATGTAGTGTCTCAGCTTTTGAGTAGCAAACACTACTGCTAAGCAAGACTTTTATATGAATGTATAGTTTATTTCATAGCCATTTAAAGTTCTACTGATGTAGTAGATGGCATGCTCTTTTCCTTTATTATCCTCTTGTTCTAAGAGTGCCCCCAATGAGATATCAGTTGTAGCAATATACAATATGAGGGGTCTTCCTTCTGTTGGTGGCATGAGAACAGGTGGTGACATTAGATATTGTTTGATCTGATTGAATGTCGCTTCACACTTCTCATTCGACATGAAAACTATGTGTTTATGCAATAGATGATTGAAAGGATGACTTATATCTACCAACTGGGAGATGAATCTTCTGATTGATTGAAGTCATCCTTGTAGTGATTGAAGCTGGCTGATGTTTCTAGGAGGTGGCATCTCCATTATAGCTTTGAATTTTTCCAGATCCACTTCAATGCCCTTTTTTGAGACAATGTACCCTAACAGCTTTGCTGATGTAACCCCGAAGACACATTTCTTAGGGTTTAACCTGACATTAAATTTCTCCATCCGTGTGAAGATTTTATCTAGGATATGTAGATGTCCTTCCCTAGTAGTAGATTTTTCCAAGATTTCATCCACGTAATCTTCCATGAAGGTGTGCATCATATCATGGAATATTATCGTCATTGCTCTTTGATAAGTGGCTCCTGCATTCTTTAGACCAAATGGCATGACATTCCAGCAAAAGGTGGGCATGTGAAAGCCATCTTTTCTTGATCTTTTGGAGCTATTCTTATTTGGTTGTACCCAAAGAAGCCGTCCATGATTGATAACATGGCATGCCCTACCGTCAAGTCCACAATTATCTCAATGTTTGGCAGTGGAAAATCATCCTTCGGGCATGCCTTATTGAGGTCCCTAAAATCTGTGCAGATTCTGATGCTATTGTCTGGCTTGGAAATAGGCACAAGATTTGATATCCATTTGGCATAATCTATAGACCGTATGAATCTGGCATCCAGTAATTTCTTTAGCTTTGTTTTGACCATTAATGCAATGTGTGGGTGCATTTTTCTTAATTTTTGTTTAACATGTTTGATTCCTGTTGGAAAAGATAAATGATGCATAAGCAGATTGGGATCCAAGCCTGGCATATCAGAATATGACCAAGCAAAGTTAATGCTTATTGCTTTGAAGAATTTGATGAATGCCGGTCTTTCTTGTTCTATCATGGATTCTGCCAAATGTAGGATTTTTTCCTTCTCTTCTGTGCCAATGTCCACTGATTGTGTAGGTTCGACCAGAACTGATGATCGCTCATGATAATGTTCTGGGAGAGTTTCAAATCTTCCATCTGTCAGTGCCTCAAAAAGGTTTTCACCATTGGATGCGTTCTTTATTTGTACTTTTCCTAGATCTAATGCTGCCATAGAATGGTTTTCACCATTAGATCTATTTTCCCTGTTGTCAATTTTGCAAATGGAAGATTTGACACCCTCCTGCTGAGTCATATTGTTATGAGTATTTGATCCGGTGGACATTTTTCAGTGAAAATTGAAGTGTCTCATTTTTCTCTAGAATCAACACCATCAGCAAGAGCTCAGTGTCCTGATTCCAATGCAACTCGAACGGAGTGAAAAGGAGTCCATTTGCACGAGTTATGGCCGGTCAAACCTTCGGTCAAACTAGGATCAGGGCTGTCCAGGAAGCGAAAAGAATGATGTCGTCAAAAGTTGTCAAAGTTGGCACCATCGGGAAGAGCTCGTCACAAGCTTTCCAACACAACTCGTTTCGTCGAAATCCGACATCGGACGTGAGAGTTATCAACGGTCAAAGTTTCAGGTTTGACTTGGTGACCGGAAGGTGAATGATGACGTCAGCGTCCGTACAAATGACGTCAGCAGTCCGTATAAATCCGAAGTGGACCAGTCGGAAGCTGACACGTGGCAGTCCGTACTGTCCGTACATGTCGACGTGGCGTGATGATGTGGCAGGTGACGTCAGCAAGATCGACGAATCGGGCGTTGACACGTGTCCTCCGTACACACAGTCAGCGTTGAGGTGGCAGCACGGTCAGCATCCAGTCAGCAGTACGGGGCGATGTCATCATCCGAGTTGGCGGCCTAGTCAGCGTCCAATCAGCTTACACGTCATCGTACAGTCACTGGCTTCGGCAAATCATGTCTCGCCACGTGGCGAATTCTCGGCGCGCCACGTGTCCCCTGTCATTGGCTCATCCGTCCGTCGGTTGGCTGTGTTTGTTAATAAAAGAGTATAACCGGCCCGCATGGGACTCGACCCGCGACTTTCTCCCCACCACTCGGCTGGCTAGCCGTGACGCCAAACAGCATGCGCTTGACTATGAATAGCCGACAGATTGTTTTGTTATTGATTCGTTTGAAATTCGTGGGAACAAACCAATGGTCGGTGGTTTGAACCCGCAACCACTGGCCCACTAAAAGGTTAGGTGGCCGTTGCGCCACCGAACGGGTTTACAATGTGTATGGATATCGGTGGATTTTGATACGGGTTTTAAAACCGAATGCCTTATCAAAATGAAAACAAACTCCCTAAATTAAAAAATTAACAAACAATCCTTTTAAAGGATTAATCAAAAACCTCTAAAATCTCCAAAGCCCGAGAGAAATGTAATTGAAGGGCTAAAATAAACATTAAGGGGGATTATTAAAGATTTATTATATAAAAGGGGGGATATTTTGAAGATTTTTAATGTGTAAAAGGGAGATTTTGAAGATTTTATGTATTTTGGAGAGATAAGGGAATATTTTCAAATCTTTTGGTTAGTAACCAAATTGAGCAAATTCTTTGTATAAAAAGGGGGCTTGAGGTGAGAGTTGGATTCAATTTTTTTTTTAGGTGATGAAGTCTTGACGCTGAGGCAACACGAAAGAGAGGGGTCTTGTTGAAGAATTTTCAAGCCATTGTTGATTGTCGGAGCCCTGTTATGCTGCCGAACTGATGGAATTGGTGCTTTTGTAATTGATTTGGAGATTAATCGGATCGGTCACACTCTATTGGAGTGGACCCGGAGACGTAGTCACTCTCGTGACGAACTCCGAAATCAAACACTATTTGCACTGCTCTTTTTCTCTCTTTCTGTCTCTCATTTCCTTCATTTCTGTTATAATCACCTTGTTAATTCTTTTATTCTGTTATTTCCTTAAGTTAATTTTGATTTAATTAACTTGGAATAAACATTGTAAAAGCATTGTAAATGTTAAGCATTTAAATACTGCAATCTAGTCTAGATCCTATACAGATCAAGTTGGTATCATTGTAAATGTTAAGCATTTAAATACTGCAATCTAGTCTAGATCCTATACAGATCAGTATTATAGATAGCTTTTGTATTAGGTCCAGTATGACATAGGAAATGCACAATGGCATCATCATTTGCAAATTTTGGTACAGTCAAAGGTTCAATAGGTTCCCAATCAATAAGTTCTAGATGGATTAATGGCATGGTATCATCGGATTGATTTAGGTCAATGGAAGTAAGGGTGAGGACAACAACATCATCATAATTGTTATTCGGGATATTGAGATCCATGATGGTACCCTCTTCGAAATCATCTAGTTCACTCAAATTTTGTTCGTCCTCACTAGAGTCATCGATATTTAGTGATCCCTCGACAAATGGTCTAGACCCAAAGCCTTGGCCCTCCTCACATGTAGGTGTATATTTTTGAATTACATTGACTGGAATATCAATGACAAGTAAATCACAAGGTAAGGTCCACTCATATTCATTTGAGTCTGTTTCAAAACCATCTCTAAAATGAAGGATATTTTGCATAGTTGTCTTTGTTAGCTCTTGCTTTTCTTCTTCAGAGTATCCTAGTCCTGGTTTTTCTTTTGTGTGAAGAGTGAGAGGTGTGATAGGTTCTACGATTCCATCCTTTCGCAACCCCATAGGCCCTTGTCCTTCGTAACCCATCTTTTCAAGAATAGCTTTTCCTTTTCCATACTTGTTTGTGTTGATGTTAACATTCTTGATACCGATCTTAGATGTTGACGTTTCTTCATCCTTATAAAGCCAATCCATGTTGACGTTGCTTTATTATCTGTTTCTTCTACTATGGTTCCATATTTTACAAATGTTTCTTGAAGAACTGTGCTAGGTAAAGATGTTGGAGGTTTGATCATTGATGGTTGACCATATTTCCTAGGAGATGGCATTAACTGTGATAAGTTAAGCGATTGATCCATTGAGTACTGTCCCATTCCTTTATCTATCAATTGGACTTGCTTCTGAAAGTTGTCTGATAGAGAATTTTGTGTACCTAGATTGTTTGTCTCAACATGACTTGTTTCCTTTTCTTTACCTTTCTTTTGTACCCACTTGGTAGTGATGCTGGGACTTTGTTCATTTTTTGATGATGATGAACTTGAAGCTTCCCTGTTGTGAGGGACAAAGGTGTCTTGAGATACTCTCAATGTGTCACAATGTTGTGGATGATAATAATCAGCAACTATAGTCACCTCTTGTCCATTTACTGGAAACTTTAGGCATTGATGGTATGTAGAAGGTACGGCCTTCATTTCATGAATCTAGGGTCATCCTAAGAGTATGTTGTATGTAAACTCTCTTTCCAACACTTGACGTGCTATATGTTTGATCATGGGTCCCACTTGAATGGGTAATACAATTAAACCTTGTGATGATCTTTCCTCCTCATCATATGCTTTTATGGTCATTTTCCTCCGAGCATCAATAGCCTCGTTGGAATATCCTAGTGCATAGACTAATTTGAGGGTGCAAATGTTCAGACCAGCTCCCCCATCTATTATAACTATCTTTACATGATGATTATGGATACATACTTCGATATGCAATGCGGTGTTATGCGGATGGTTTAATGAGACATCATCCTATTTAGAGAATGACAAACAATGCGGGGTAGTCAGGTGTCCCACCATAGCTTGGAATTGACAAACATCTAGATTCTTTGGTATGGTTGTGGCAACTAATGCTTGTTCGAGAACTTCTTTATGTGATGGTGATAACTTAAGGAGCTCCAACATTGATATTTGCATGGGGATATTTTTCAGTTGATCAATAATATTATAATGAGATTGAGGCGTAACCGCACGTTGATATCCCACTCCTTTTAATATTACCTTTGCTTGCCCCCTAGTCATGACATTTTCCAGTTGATGTTCTTGATTTTCTCAGGGGGTGTTTTGCATTTGATTGATAACATCATAATGTGATGGAGGTGGAATTGCATGTGTAGAGCCAATTCCCTTCAACATTACTTTGGATTGTCCCCTAATTAGCACATTGGCGGGTTGATGTTCTTGATTTTCTTTGATTTTTAAGACATTTATTTGATTATCAGAGCTTTGCGCACTTGGGAGTAAATCCAAAGAGGTAATGGTGTTGGTTTTGTTCTCAACAATGTTATCGTTAACTACATGATCATGTTTGAATTCTGATAGACATAGGATTGTTCTGTCATAGACATGATTAGCATGCTTTCCTTTGTTGTTTGAAGATGATGCACCTTTGTCATAATTGGGAAAAGGATCTTTGAAGGCCAAATGATCATTGTTATTTTGAGGTCCTTCCACATACACTTTATTGCTGTCCACCAAATCTTGCACTGCATGTTTCAATTCCATACAGTCATTGGTTTTGTGACCCTTGTTGTTATGAAAATTACAGTAATCAGCATCATTACACCATGATGGTTTGACTTTTGGGTCCCAGAACCTAGCTTCCTGTGCCGTGAGAAGGCCTCTAGTAACTAGTTCTTTCATTGCTGATTCCATTGATTGACCTAAAGGTGTGAATCTTCATCGATTTGATGGTTTTTGATATGACTATGGTTTTATGATTTTATTTTTTTGTATGGTATTTGACTTGACATTTTGTTCATTGTTCTAATTCTTTGATGTGGATGTGGTCAAATTGAAAATAGATTTGACATTTTGGGGATCATTTGGTGTTTTGTTGATAGTCGTGTTGCGACACTTTTGCCAGAATTTCAGTTTCTGACCGCTTGAGTATTGATTTGAGGAGTTACTTGTGTTGTTTGTTTTATCATTTAAATGTTTGATAACTCCTCTCTTGAATAACACCTCTTCAATTTTAAGACCATTTTCAATCACTTTTTCAAATGTTGGAGGACATTGTAGTTCTAATCTATAACTCATTTCTTCCATCAAGTTTTCAATAAACAACTCCATCTTTTCTTCTTCAGGAATGGACCTTGGATACCTAGCGAACAAGTGTCACCATCTTTGAAGAAAAGACAAGAACGTTTCTCCTTTGTTTTGTTTGAGATTGTAAAGATCTTTGATAGTAACATCATGTTGGATGTTGAATGAGTATTGAGAGATAAATCTGTTAATGAGTTCCTCAAAAGTTCTAATGCCTGGTTTCAACTTTGAAAACCATTCCATACATGATCCTCCCAAACTCCTTAGGAATAATCGCATTAAATATGTCTCTTCTTGTGCAAACTCAAGACTCATTGTTTTGAATTCTCTGATGTGATTAATTGGATCTATTCTACCATTATACTTATCGTATTTCGGGATTTCATAATGTCTTGGAAAAGGTTTCAAGCCAACCATTGCATCAAAAGGATAAGGACAAATGTCTTGTATCGCATATCTCTTGGTAGTCCCTTAGGTCATATCTTGTATTTTATGTTGTAACAGTTGCATTTGAGATGTTAAGGTGGCAACTAGATCAATTGTTTGTGTAGTTTGTGGTATCTCAGTCTCATTCATTTCTGGTGTTTCTTTCAAACGGTTTACATCAAAATCTTTTGGAAGTTTTTCCCCTGATTCGGCTAACATTAAAAGATATTTTTCCATGTCTTGTTCTAGAATTTTCTCCATAAATATGTGAAACTTGGGATCTTGTTGAGCCACTTGGATGTCCTTTGGAGTTATTTCATTTTTATCATTTTGGTTTAGATTATTCCAAGGATTTTTCTCTGCCATTTCTTGTGATTTTAAAATTTCTTGTTCTAAGAATCTCTATTTTTGGGACCTAGTTAAGATTGGCATACAAATTTTTTCCCTTTCCTCTGAAATGTTGATCTTATGTGTAGGATAGTGTCAATTTGAACCTCTCTAAATAAAGTCGAATAAGATGACTTATCTTATTGATGAGACAATATTTAAAAATTTAATCGTTATACTTTGTTTCGTGATGAAGGATGATAGTATCCCGATAAAGAAACTTTAGTATAGTAATTAATTGTGTATTTGATTTTTGAAACTTGTGATTTGAAAGATCTTGTTTCAGTTGATAAGTTGGAAATTTGTATAAACCTTTCTGACTTTGATTCCTAGACAATGATTTTGATAGAAGAAATTTTATTCTGATGAAAACTGTGGATAAAATGACATTCTGATGGACTGGTAAAAATCTTGAACTCTCTATTTCAAAAGCGCTAAAATAGATACTAGAAGTGCTATTTCCCAGAAGCACTGAAATAAGTGACAGAAGCGCTAATTGACCAGAAGCACTGAAACAGTGCCTGGAAGTGTTGTAGAAGTTGATGAAAGCGCTATTCTACTAAAAGCGCTGAAATACAGACCCAAAGCATTGAAAGATTTAATAAAAGTGCTATTTTACCAAAAGAACTAAAATACAAACCGGAAGCGCTGAAATAGTGCCCAAAAGAGCTATTTTCCAGAAGCACTAAAATAGTGACCAGAAGCATTGAAAGAGGTTTCCAGAACGCTTAAACAAAAATTTTAATTTTCTCTATTGTAGGATCTGGTCTAGCCTTGTGGCATGCTGTATTAGAGACTGTGGAAGATATGAAGGATGAATCTGTTGACTACGGTTGTGGAATTGCATGAGAGCTCTTCTTTGAAAGAAGGCTCGTGAATAGAGCAGTTCTACCGCGTAGTCTAAAGAGTGACCCCTAGCAAAATCATGATAATGGTGAATGAATGTTCTATGTTGTAAGAAGAGTTTTCGATTTTGATATAGAAAACATTGTCTTCTTAGTTTATTTCTATAATCGAGAGGTTGCTTGGGCCTTGTAACTTTGATTTTTCTCTTGACAAACATGGTGGATTTCCACTTTCCCAGCATGGATTTTCTAATTTGTTTTGACTTGACATTTTCAGGATGATCTTTAATCTAATTTAAATGAATTTGTGAACACACGGCAAGCAATTTTGAATTAGTGTTTTTTAAAAACTGAAAATACGGTGTATGTTCAAAAATCACGAATGATCTTTATTGATTTTGACGGGTTGTTTTAATAAATGTATACAAATCAAGCAAACTCACACTTAAGGACAAGTTGGTCATCATTATACTCACAACCCACATCTTGCAATTACGTTGACTCACACAGCCATGTCACCCCCTAGAGGGTGCCCGTGTTTTTGTCATTGCCAAGTGCGTACTCAAAGTGATGGAAGTGGATACCAAATCCCTTGAGCAAGCGGTCCTTGGTAATTATATGGTGAGTGTCTTGGGGGCAGATTCTTCCCTCCCCTTGCACCGTGAGTATGACAATGTATGGATATTGACTCGGCGAGAAACTACTCTATGGTTCATAGATAGGGTTCCGTTTGGTGTGGCAAATAGATAAACTCCCTCAGGAGACCTCCCAATCTTTAGAAAAAAGATTTTGGGGATGGTTATCTTGCCTACTACTATCAAGTTGGACTTTCATCAACAACTTGCATTTTTATTATAGTGGGTTGGATAACCTAGCTTTGGTTGTTCCCACTTAGGTCGTTCCCATAGGGTGAGTACTTTTTCCCACTACGGTAGGCCTGCTAAAGGGTTTAACAAAGCGTAAATGACATGAAATAAAAGTAAATTTGGCACTTTGGTCACCCAGTCAAGGGGAGATCATAAGCCTAATCACCACAAGCACAACATATATGTTTATCCTATTTTTAAAAGCCCAAAAAGAAAGTTTCTAATCTATGTGAAGGTGTTGCTTCACAGAAATCATGATGTTCTTTTTAACTTATGCTATAAAAATGCGGTGACTATCCTAAGATTGATAGATTTTCTTTAAGAAAAACAAGAAAGTGACTATCCTAGATTGATCATTTTTAGTCCAACTTTGAAAATGACTATCCTAGATTGATCAATTTTAGTCCAACTGTGAGAAAGAAAATAAAATAAACTTTGGCTACGGATGTGTCGGATCCAGACTTACTTTTACAAAAGCGCTGGAATATTGCACCTAAGTGCTAAAACAGTTACCTGATGCGCTAAAACCCGAAAGCACCGAAACAGGAACACGAAGCACCGAAGTTTGGCATGGAAGTGCTAATCTACCGAAAGCACTGAAATACAGACCGGAAGCACTGAAATAATGACTGGAAGTGCTAAAAACTGAAAGTGTTCAAATATGAACCAGAAGCACTGAAACAGTGATTGGAAATGCTAAAAACCGAAAGCGCTAAAACTTTTAACAGAAGCACTAAAATAAAAACATGCCAAAAACCTGCGTGACACTTTTCAGAAAATTGGCAATTTTGATAAAATTGGGGTTAATGCCCCATGGTGGGCACCAAACTATAAGTGTGAATATGTGAATAAGATCTAAAACACTTCTTAATACGACATTATATCAATGATTAAACAAATTGAATCAATTCAAAACAGTAATCAAATGAAAGCGTCCTATTGCTCTCTATCTCCAAAGATTTATTAAATCTAAATTGCTCTCAGACTATGTAATCAAATAAGACTGTTAAAATGACTATCTGAAGAACGAGATGATGATAATGTGATGCTAAATGATAAATCAATTAAACTAGCATGACATAGACATGAAACAAATAATTGTAGCTACAGGAGGCAACCATGGTTGAAGCTTGATTGTTGGATATGCTTGATGTGTGAATGCTTGATGCTTGATGTCTGGATTCATGCAGAGTAAGAGTGCAAAAGTTTGATTATCTAGATCCTTTCTTGGTTGAACGAGGCTTGTATTTATAGATTTTTTGGCTGTAGAAATACACAAGGAAAGCTTTGAAAGGCTTGGATTCAATATGGAGAAATTAATGGTGAGAGATGGAGGAGATTGAGAGAAAGATGGAGATTTTCTCTACCCATGAAAACACCAAGCAAGAGAAGAGGAAGAATTGATGGAGGAGGATTGAGAGATCAAATTCCAAATTTGTCTCCAAAACTTCCCGTGAAGTTTCAATCAATTAATTTGACATATTTTTGACAAAAATTAGACATGGTTTAGACATAGGATATCTAATTCATTTTTGAGAGAATATAGATGGAATATTCCTTGTGCAACAATTCAAATATTTGGATTTATTTAAATTAACAAAGGAGATAAATAATTTAATAAAACGAACTATAGGATAGTTGTTTATTAAATCAAACAGAAGAATATGGCAATTAATTAATAAAGTGTTTTGATCTTTATTTAATTAATTTAGAAATGATGTAATAGATTGAAATAGAGATTTGATAATTAAATCGAACAAAGTATTTAATTTTGTTTATTTAATTAAGACGAGATTTAGAAGAAATTATGAAGAATGTGAATGTGAACTATATTAAATAAATATTTCTATTTATTCAATAGTAGAGGAAATTAGGATAATTAATTAAATAATTAGTATTAAATTAATCGAATGCTTTAGACCATTTTTACGTGTATACATCCTTCACAATATCATGACTCAACTATTAAAAAAGAGCATTCTCACCTTACCTCCTATTCAACCTCTTGACCCTAGCAAGCCATTACCTCTGAGCTTTAGACACAATGCATATTGTTCTTATTGCCAACAAAAAAGACATGATACAGAACAATGCAAGATTCTTAAACATATTGGACAAGGCCTTATTGATTCCAATCATATTCAAATTGGAGGTGTGAATGACAAAGGTAATAAGTCTATAACTCCTCCCAATTAAAACTTGCAAATATTTACCAATCCCATGCCTAACCACAATATTTAATTTGTTAAGGCTAGTGAAACTAAACCTGATATGATGAACATTGACATGGATGACGATAACATGATAAATAACGAACAAAATCCTATGCATAATAATGAATAAAGTCCTATGAATATTGATGACCAAAGTCCTATTCGTACAATTATAGAAGTGGTTGACATCGAGCCTCGTAAACAACAAACTATAATGCCTACTTATATTAATTTCTCTTCACAAGAAACAACAAAAAATGCACCTGATGGTCCTCTTTACATAGTCGGTAGAATCAATAATAGGCCCACTCCTTGGATTTTAATTGATCTTGTCTATGGAGAGAATGTGATAAAATAATAACTCTTATATGTGCATGAAGTTACTGAAGATAAATATGATAAACCTAAAGCATGGACTAAAACATATGATCATTTTTCTCGTGCTACAATGGGCTCGATCACACTCCCTTTACAAGTAGGACCTGAAAAATGAAATGTATCATTCTCTATCATCTTTAATTCATACCAATTTCATGTAAAGTTAGGCTACAAATAGATTCAATCCATGAATGTTGTCCCATCCATTGTCCATAAGTGCTTAAATTTTCCAGTTGATAATGAAATATTCACTGTGAACCATAGTGGCTTTATCCCTCTATCTTCCCATGGAAAATTTTCCTTAGACTATTTCTGGCTTGAGCCCATGGAACCTATAAGACCCCATGAGGACTTCCTTTTCCTATTCTACCAAAATTTTAAAGAAAAATTCATAGCCAAGTTATCCCTTGAAAAATTTCCTCCACCCATGATTGAACCTCCACCTCTTCAAGAAAACAATAGTGAGCTTAAAAACCTTCCATCTAACCAAGACCCAACCATTAAAAATCACTTTCCTATTTCCTACAAATGACCAAGAGAAAACCAAACAAGTCTTAATCTTCCTCCTAAGAAAAAATTTAAAGCCAAAGAGAAAGTGGTTGAACAACCTTCCATGGCTTCTTTTGTTCTCCCATCACAAAAGAAAAGAAACATATGGTTGACAAACCCGCTCCTACCCAAACGTATCTTTAAAACCATAATAAAATAAACTGAAATGCTTGAGAGCATACACATAGATTTCATGCTATTGCTTGAAAGATGAATGAAGAAAACAACATTGAAAATCACAATCCAAATATGACATAAGCAATAAATAATGATCCTCCTCTCTTACAAGAACAAACAGATCCTATGCCTCCAACACAACAAGGACCAACACCTTCTATGGATATTACCATTCATCCTCCTATTGTGGTTACTTTGGATGAGGATGAAGAAATAGCTAAAATTGATGAACAAGTGCATAATGCATTGAATTTGTTAGTTTCTTCTTCTATGAGCTTAGAGGATAACAACTATGATGATCCTCCTAAACTAAGTGATGCACCACATGTTGAACTTGGTGATTGTCCTAGTACAACACTTGATGTGATCCATCTTGCTATCTATATGCATTCTACATATACCAAACAATACTAGGATGTGGATGACTTGTTGGATGGTTGACCTGCATGTGCTTTGCTAGTATTTTTTATTTTCTATGTTTTTGCTTTCTTTTGTGTGATTACAAGTGTGTATTGTCATCCCCCATGATGTTTTATTTGATGTTTCTCTCTTTGTGAATTCCTCTATTTGTACCTTCATTCTTCTATATGTAGTAAACTTTTTTCCTTTTGCAATTTCGATTTTCTCTTGCGTTTTCCTCTTGGGGATGACACAAGGCATCGAGACACCCTATCTCTCTTCCATGTTGACCCAAAATATTTTTCATTATCTTTTCTTTTCTCTTTTCAGGCTTGTCTTGTGTTTTCCTTTTGGGGATGACACAAGGTGTCGAGACACCCTATGTCTATTCCATGTTGGTCCAAAAGGGTTTTCCTTCTTTTTCACTCTCTTTGGTCATTCTTCTAGTTCTATGTGTATTTGGGGAATGATGATAGTTCCAAGCTCTCTAATATCACTATAATAAAGATAGATACAGACTCTTAATCCATAGATCCCTTATATTTTTGGGGGGCCAACCCTCTTTTCCTTTTCATTTTCATGTTTGACTACTTTAAATTAATTTCTCACAACATGGTATTAGAAACTTCTTTAAAGTGGGGGAATACATTGGGATTATTTTGGCATGATTTCATTTGCATTTGTTTCTCATGTTCCTTGATGTGATTCTCTTATTTCATGTGATTTTTTTTCCTCTTTTTGGTGACATTGGGAGTAATGTCCTTCAAGAGTGTGATCTATCTTAGCATATTAAATTCCTCTTAGTGGTGATGTGACACAATGCATTCCCTAAGTTGTGAATCTTTTATCCTTTGATTAGTCCTCTTTCGAAAACATTAGGAACAATTTCACCTAATATTAAGACCTCCCATGAACTAAGCCAAATCTCTTTGAACATACCTCTTTATTGTTGTGTTGTGTCTTGTGCCTTAGTAAAGTCATGGAGGTATGGATTTGATAAGGCCCCTTGGGGCTCACCTAGTGAACAACTAGCTTCACTAGCCCTTGTGAGCATGCATTTTATTTTTGTGCCTTATTAAATTCATCGATGTATGAATTTGATAAGGCCTTTGGGGGAAGGATAGTGGAGGATGTTGATAAGATGTGGTATGTAAGAAGCTTTCCCCAAAGTGTAGAGTGCAAGGGGATGGGGAGGAAGGACTTAAGACCTAGTGAACAAGTAGCTTCACTAGCCCTTGTGATCGTGCATTTTATTTTTGTGCTGTATTAAATTCAAGGATTATGGCTTTGATATTGTCCCTTAGGGCTCACCTAGTGAAAAACTAGCTTCACTAGCCCTTGTGAGTGCACATTTTATATTTCTCCTTATCATAGTCATGGGGGTATGATGTTGATATGGACTTCTTGGGGCTCACCTAGTGGACACCTAGCTTCACTAGCCTTTGTGAGCATGCGCTTTTTTTTGCATAGTGGAGAACAATTTCCACTTGTAAACATTTTTGGACAAACAACCAAGACCCAATCCACTGCATTGGATGGCTAGTCAAAGCTTGATCCATTGTATTTTCCTTTTTCTTTTTCCCTATCTTTGATAGTGAATGTTTGTGATTTGATTATGGCTTCATATATCATTTTCATTTGTGTTCATGTGTTCCTGTGTTGGTCTTTCATAGGATTTTGATCCCGGGGGATTAGCCGCCCTCTTGGTTATTATCATCATATCTTACTAGTATTCATACATTTGAACCCGTCTTGATTGTGTGGTTGGCTAATTTAGTGTGATTTTGAATCAAGTCCATCCTCTCACTAAACTGGGGGCTAAATGTAGTGTAGGAAAATGCATACCCTTGAATTTTCACACTTGTTTGGGCCCACCTTGCTTTATTTATCCTTCTTTATGTCTTAATTGGTCCTATTTTGCATCTACAAGCCTATTAAACTATTTTTTTTTTGGCTAATCCCAACAATCATCAAATGGAAAATGATAATTTAATGATTCTATCTATGTCCATGATTTTTGGGTTGAGACTAAAATGACACCTAGGGAATGTTAGTCCCTTAAGGGTCTTGGGACTCTGATTTTGTATACACCTGAAAAGGCCCCTTTTGGATTTCGGGCCCCGAGATTTGAGCCTTGAGACTAAGACGCCACCTAGGGCATATTAGTCCTCCTTGGCTTATTTTTAGGATTTAATTTCAAATTCTGGTGGGATTTAACCTCCTTTAATTAATGTTTTCCTATTTCAGCTTGGTGTGATGTAATTTCAAGATATTAAGCATAGATAAGTATAAATAAAAGGTTCCTTCACTCATTTTTATAATAAGAAGCAAGATATCTAAGAGCATAATAAACATCCAAGAATTCAAGTATTCATCCAAGAGCATTCAAGAGTAGTTCTTCAAGCATTTTGGAGCCATCATCAAGATTCAAGCATCATATCAAAGGCTATTATTCCATCATGTTTTTTTTTGTGCTAATATTTTTGATGTAGGTTTTTTATTAAAGCAAGCAATTCAAGCAAGATCTATCAAATTATTCTATTGATTCAAGATCTGCATTCAAGCTAGCCACCTAACACAAGTTTGTAGACTTTACAACAAGGGTTTTGTGAGTTGTAACATTGAATGTTCTGTTGGATTTGTGGAATTTATTTTTTATTGGTGTCAAAATGTATGTTTTGGTGGTAGATCTAGATTCATCTTTAGGAGCTGAAATTCATAGAAGAAATTCAGTTGTTTCTTCATGTTTCATTTGTGCTTATCATGCTCCATAATTCATGGCTTGGAAAATGAAAATGATCATGTTCATATGCTTTTAGGTTATGATTTGATGCCTTACACATTAGGTTGTCTTTTTTCATTATGTTTAAAATTTGTGTAGGAAAAGAAGGTTCATTTTCTTATATAAGCTTGTTTCATGCTATTGGTGATGTGTTCAATGTTTAATTATGTGCTAAGTGTTGAGAGGAAATAAATCCAATGTTGGTAGGCTTGTATTGATTAGAAAATCAATGGTGATTGGGTGATCAAATCTTTGTGTCCTTGAATGCTAAAATGTAGAGAAACATTCCAAAGACATGATCTTAGTAGGATGCTTGAAAGCTCAATCTGTCACATGAGTTTGACACATGCTCTTAATGAACTGCCATTTATTTGATTAAAGGAACATTGCATTGAAAAAGGTTTAGTGCTTTGCAAAATACTTGTGTAGATGAGCTTGCAAAGGAATATATTTTTTTAGTTCTTGATGTTGATGCAAATATATGAAAGGTTGTTTACAAGGTTTTATGTATTAGGGTTTGTGATATACTAAACCCTAAGTGTTGAGAATCCTAAAGCACTAAGTCTTGAAAGTGATGGTATTAACTTTATTTCTAAGTTTGAAGTGACTTAGGATCACCAACCAGTGATTACTTAAGTCTTAACTTGAGGGGTATATCATCATATGGCAACTGACCCTTCTGTCCTAGGTAACAGGTGCTACCCAACTCCCTCAAAGTAGTATGTCAGCAAAAAGACATCTAAGGTTGTTGTTTAATATTCCATGAGCGCCAAATTCTAGATTGATGGTGGATATTTGAATGGTAGATGGATACAATGGTTCATTTAGCTTGATGGTCATCTACATGTCAACTATGTGCAAGGCAGTTATGATAGTTTATTAGTAACTGATTTAGATCAATGGGAAGAAGACAATTTAAGGGATTTTTTCTAATGAAAAATTTAGTGAAGAAATACATTGTTGAAGACCATGGAAGAGAACTCTTTGAATGATTTTTTAATATTTTTAATTTAGCAGAAGGGGGAAATATACCAATCCAATAAGGACACCTTATATGTAGTGATTGCATTAAGGATCTAAAATAAATTTGTTGGCCTAAACATGATCACAGGAGATAGGAATATGAGAGGTTGTTGGAGACAACTATATCGTAGTTGTGCTTTGATAATAAATAGTGAGGAAGAATTTAAGAACAATAAATAATAAGGTTACATGTTAGGTTTGCATTCCTGAAAAATATGTTATTACAAAAGATTAACATTTTTCAAAGTAAAGTTCTGAGAGGAAGGTTTAAATGATAGAATATAAAGAAAAAAAATTTAGTCAAGATGTTGAAGGTGTTTTTTGGTGCATATTGTAATAGGGTAAGCCCCTGAAGTTGTATTTCTACTATCATTGGAGACTAGTCAGTAAGACCATTTAAATTTTATAGTGAGGCATTGTAACTAGTGAGGTTTTGTGTTTCCAGTGAGGCATTGTAACCATTGAGATTTGGTGTAGCCAGTGAGGCATTTTGATTAAGCCAGTGAGACAATTCTGAGTGGTTTTTCTACCCCATGAGGGTTTTCCACTCCTAAAATTTAGTGTTTCATGGTTTTAGTTATTGCGTGATTTACTTATCATTCATGTCTAAGAATTATGTATTGATTATTGTCAGTATTTAGATTCTTACATTGATGAAGCATGCCAAACTGATTTAGTGTTGTCAGAATCATTATTTCTATTTACAAATTTGTTGAAAGAAATTTAATTTAAGTTTTGAGATCTACAACATTGGTTCACCCCCCTTCTCAGTGTTTTATGTACTCCAATAAATGGTATCATAGCTAGACCCAAGTGCAATAAGTTCAACCAACTTAAGGGTTCCTAGTAAGTGGATTACTATGGGTAAGAAGAATAGAAATAAGACCTCAAATAGAGAAAAATAAATATTTTAATCAAAAGATTGTAAAATAAGCCTCGATCAAGTCAAGCAATCATTTGTTGCATGAGTCATTCTTGAATGTAGATACAAATTGTAATAAACAAATTGGTCCTACAATTAAGAGTCTTACCAAAAAGTATTATTTCATTATGAATGTAAGTAAACAAGAACTTGATGATTTTGTAGATGAAATTGATGATGGAGAAGGAGACATCTTTATGGATGAGGATGACTATGAATAGGAGTGTGAATTTGATTTTGAAGGTGAACTCCCATGTGCCCTAGATACAATCAAGCAACTCAACAAAGAAAACCAGAAATTAAAAGACCAACTTCAACAAGAAAAATATTCCAAAGGCAAGGTATGTTCATATTTTGCAAAAGTTTCTTTAATGTTTGAAGAAGCGAGAAATCTAGTTATTAACTTAAAGATTCAAGTTGATGAATCTGATAAACTGAATATTTGTCTAAAATATGAAATAGAAGAAGCTAAAAGGGTTAGTGCTTATACCAAATTTGATCTAGAAGTCAAAACTAATGAATTATTAATATTATAATTAGACATAGTTTCTTTGAAAAAGGAAAATGGAAAAGGCATCTATTGAGTTGCACAAGAATCTTCAGATTGAAAAGAGTACTAAATGCTTGAATGACATGTTGAGAAAAAAAAAACACTATAAAGACACTACAAGATTAGGTTATGAAGAAGGACAATGCTATAAATTTAGGAATACGCCAAGGAAGAGGATAGATTTGGGTCATCATACTGATGCATCTATAGAAAATAAAGAAGATTGGGTCTTTGATAGAAGGGGAGAAATAGGCAATATCAAGCAACATTATTCAATAAGGTACAATTATTCTCAATTTTATGGCTATTGCTATTGTTGTCATGCTTATGGTCATAGAGCAAGAGATTGTACAAGAAATTATAGGATGTATGAGAGGAATGTCAATAGAAGTGCTTATAACATGCCTAGAAGAAGTTATCCTTTCTTTGGTCTAGACAAGAACATTAAATGTTATAAGTGTAATGATTTTGGACACAAAGCACAATGGTGTAAGAAAAGTGTGTTGAAGTCATTCAAGAGCTATAAGATCAAACAAACACATAAGAGTATCTTAAGCAAGAAGAAAGGAAAACCTATTCTAGTTTGGAGGAGAAAACAAAATCTAGGATATGGAAATCCTAGAAACCAGTGCATTACACACAAAAATATTTACAAATTGAATAAGTAGGCACTTGGAGACAAGGGGAGTTGTGTAATGTTTTATTATTCAT
This sequence comes from Sequoiadendron giganteum, assembly GCA_007115665.2. Lineage (NCBI taxonomy): Eukaryota > Viridiplantae > Streptophyta > Pinopsida > Cupressales > Cupressaceae > Sequoiadendron > Sequoiadendron giganteum. The sequence continues at coordinate 708,435,756 of CM021101.1, read as the reverse complement.
CCCCATTAAAACATATCAATGTTATTTTTAATGGTGGTATACTAGTTCTAGTTTTGCAGTTCTTTTTTTAGTATTAGCAGTGATTTTGTTATTGTTTTTGTTGATGAGAAAAAATTGTGCACTTATAGAGTATTCTACTTTGAGATAACAATAAAGAGAAGAAATTTTTGTATGATTAAGATCATGATGACAAGAGAAGTATATTCATGTTGTTCTCAGATGTAGATTTCATGTTTACTTGTCTTTATGCTCATTTCTTCATACTAGTCTATGCTTGTATTCAAATGCATCTATCTCATATCAATGGTCAACAGGAGAAGGTTGCAATAATTAGGATTGTGATGAAGATCTTCAATAGTCAAAAGAGACATTTGGATGTTTGAGACTATGATGATGTCATTTTAAGATGCCATATAGCATAAACAATGGAATATAGTTGTAAGGATAGTCTATTAGGTAGTATTTTATGATTATATTTGCAGTATTGTATTTGCTACAACTGGTATATAAGTTTGTCCATCATGAACTCAAACTCACGATTGACAAAGAACAGTGAATTTCTCTCGCTTTGCATGGTGGTAATTTGTTAGAGATGGATAGTAATAAGACTATGAGATCAATTAGTTATGCCACCCTAGATACATCATTATCATTAGGTGTCAACAAGGTATAGATCACTCAAGGGCTTGTATGGGAGATCTTGTTGGTGCATAGTTCATTGAGTCAGTATTAGATCATTATCGGATTCATTGAAAATGTCAAATAAGGTAGGTGATGAGTCTAGTTTATGATCTAATTATTGATAGAGTTGTCCATTTCTTGAAGTTGTCATAAGACTTTGATGCTCAGATGTTGATCTTTTTTATAATATTTCCTTAAGACCATAGACCTTGGACATGAACTTATTTTCATAACTTTTAATGATATTGACATGCTTTAGGAACCATTTGTGCTAATTTTGCATGTGCTTAATGAATTTCACTTTAAGATGATAATGGATATGTAGTTGTTGTGTGTACTAAAATTTTCATGTAGATATAATTAAGGCCTACGATTTAGGAAGATTCTGCCAGTTGGGCATCTACCATATTAGTCAATAAGGTGGACATTCAATGAAGGAAGGATCTCGATGATGGAAATAATCCTCATGCAATCAAACTATAACCACCTTTTAAATGCTCTTAAATTTTTGCTGAGCATATTTAGGCATTACTATTGTGTCAGAGTCAAATTAAGGCATGCATACCAGATAGATTTTGTACATGCATAGCCACCTTTCCTCTCTTTCTACGCTTTTCCTAATGTGGCATCCTCTGGTTCTATTAGGGTTGGCTAACTTTCTATTTGCTAGATAAATAAGACTGAGATGCTCCTTCAGAGTTTTAAAAGTCTGATAGGAAGATTTCTTGATTTGATGTACTCGCACTCTAAAGTTTTTCAGCAATACAATTATGTTGCTCGATTGTACTCATGTTTTCTACTTAATGAAATGAAGTCATAAGTTCGTGCATCTAAGTTTACCTTAGTTTTAGGGAATAATTATCGAAGGGGGGCCACTTGGTGAGTATTATGTTCTTTAGCTTAATTAGTATTCTCTATTTAGTAATTAGTTGAGAATCTGACTCTAATTGTTCATTCAACCACTAGAATTCCATTATGTGATTGTTCCTACAACCAAAGTAGACAAAGTAGTTTCCTATTTGTTCGCTTAGATTTCCATTTTTTTCATGCATTTTAGTTTAGTCTAGTTATTGGTTGATTTTCAAAATTTATGTTATTTCCTTCCAAGCAATTTACTTTCAGTATTGTATCTTTCTTAGTTGTAGGATGAATGTGGATACTTTGGATTCCTAATGCACATACAGTGCTGACCCATTTCAATTTTACATCCCTGGGTTGGAAAATTAAATTCATCTTCATGATGATTGAAATAGATATTCAGGTTAGATGTCCAATCTCAAAATTACAGCTACAAGGGATAAGCTGTTAAAATCACTATAGGAGGCTAACATTTTTAGTGCCGCTGCCAGGGATGGTGTAAAACTAGGAAGTTCTTTGGGGTCATTGATATTTTTTCTTGTTGTAGTGTTTCTAGAAGTGTGTTCTTAGTGTAGCACTCATTTAGATTTATGATCCCCCTATTCTTTTTCTAATTCTTTGTGTGAGTTGGTTGATAGTGAGTTGATATTGTATGCGTAGAGGGAGGAGGAGAGATGCTCATGGGAGATTCCTTCCTAACAATCTTGATCCATTCTAGCTAGTTGAGTACCATAACCTACCAATAAATGAAGAAGAATAAGAGACTAACCCCTTTGTTGATACATTTACATGGATCTGACCAGTTCTGAAGTTTCCTCTAAAGATCAAAATCTGATTGAAGACCCCTTTTCTTTTGAACTTCATTAGGTAGGAATGGGTGATGCAAATGGAAATAGACATAACAAACCAGATTTTCATTTCCCCATTGCTCATCAAAATTAATGAGACAACCTCATCAAAATTAATGAGACAACCTCAAAAATATCCCTACTTCAATCCTTCCTAAGTTCTATGGACTTGTCACAAAAGATCCTAATACATTCTTGTTTGAGTTTGATATACTTTGTGGGAGTTATGCCTATACCACTAATTTTTATAGGCCTAAGCTATTCCCTACCACTCTAAAAGAAGTTGCATTAAGATGGTTCATGAGCCTAGGTAGAGATAATGCAGAGACTTGGGAGGACATGAATACAAATTTCTTTCAAAAATTCAAAGAGTATTGCAGAGGCAATGACATGAGAGGAGATGAAATTTTTAGAATGCAGCAAAAGGAGGATGAGAGATTAGAAGATTACATTTCAAGGTTTATCTTTCCCCTATAGAAATATCCACACCATACACTCAGTGAAGAATCACAGAAGCTGATTTTCTTGAGAGGAATTAATAATAGATGTACAAATGGCATGGACCTATTAGGAGGAGGAGATATCATCCAAGTTCCATGGGAGGATAGCAAGAAGATATGTTCGAACTATTCTAGGGAAGCTTCAAAGAAAGGGAGGGCTTACCAATCCTCTATAAGGTAAGTCATCTACTAGTGGATTTTCAAGGATGGGGATTACTCACTTACTAGAAAAATTCAAGAAATATATTATAAACAATATGGATACTCAGCTGGATTCAGTTCAGGCAAAAAAGAAACAAGAGGAGGCAGAGGAAATGCTGGCAAAATACTACCCTCATTGCATAAAAAAGGACTATAAATGCAAGTTGATAGCTAATATTGATAGCAAGCAGATGGAACCTTAGTTCAAACCAATCTAGGGTGATGATGATCAAGTCTACTATGTTGCACAAAGAAGGCCATGGGCTCCAAGATAGGGTATGCTACCAAATCCACTATCTTTTTTTGGGCCATATTTCAATTCTTATTCATCTAGTATTCAATGGAATCCCACATATCCATCCAATTATGGAGGACATCCACCACAACCTTGGAATAACCCTACAAATTCTTGTCCCAATCACCAAAAATCTTCACCCCAGTGGCAACAACCTCAAGGAAATTGGTAGCAATTTCGAGGAAATTGGCAGCCACCTCCACTAAACTGGCAGCAAACATCTCAATCTAGGGGAGGACAACAATGGCCAAACTAGACAACCAATTACATGTAGCCACCTTCTTAGCCCCAACAACCTACTATAATGCCTCGTCCTACTATCTCAAGTTCAAATAGACCTAAACCTACTCAACTACCAACTCAACCCACACCTAACCCAAATAATAAACCACAATAGTAGCCAATATACTATGTTGATCCAAATCAATTCCCTGCATATGTTATGAGTGTAAGTGATATCCATTTACGTTCGGGAACTAATTTTCCAAATCCTTCCACACCTATTATCACTAAGCTTCTTATGGAAGAGGATGAGCCTCTAAATGTCCCTATTCAGCCAAATGCACGTAAAAATCCTGAACCAATCTGAGTTAAGCAGACTGAGCCAGAACCACCATTTCCCCAAAGGTTGGAAATTGTGAAACAAAAAGAAGAAAAGGAGGACACAAATTTTGACATCTTACATCAGTTGAAGCATATATGTGTTCAGATACCTCTATTTTAGGCCATAGAATATGTTCCCATATATGGCAAAGAAATAAAGGAAGCATGCCTTAAGAAGCTAGGTAGGAAGAAGAAAGACCCCACTACAATTCATGTGATGGGACAACTTGCTGACATAATGCTTGGGAAAGTGACTGTTCCAAATTATAATGAACCATGGATTCTTGTCATAGGAGTTGTTATAAATGCAATGCAGATAAAGAATGCTTTGATTGATTTAGGAGCAACAATAAATGTGGTGACTAAGGACATCCTACAACAACTAAATATTGCAAGCATGAGACCTAATCCTACTATCCTGTAGCTTGCTAATAGTTCTACTATTAAGTTTTATGGTATAGTGGAAGATCTATTAGTAACTCTAGACTCTTGGGAGTACCCAACATATTTTATGATTCTTTCTCCTAAAGCCACACCAGGCAGGTACCCCATTATTCTTGGAAGACCATAGTTAGCAACAATAGATGCTTATATTGGATGTCAGATAAGAGACATGACCATTTCATATGGGAAGAGCGCCAAAAATTTTGTGCTCTACCCTCCTTCTTAGCCACCCCATGATAATGATGATTTGGTATGGCCACATGTTGGTGAAGAGGTTGAGTAAGTTAATTATGTGGCATAGCTTATGATGTTAGGAAAAAGTCCTTTTCTGTAGCTTCAAGATGAAGATGAAGTACTCTATAAAATCATTTAGAACCATTATTTGGTAGAGGAAGCATCACCCTCTCATGTATCTGATTCTACTGATACAATGAAGACACTCTTACACGCTCATCCTATAGTCGCTCATCCTATAGGCTTTCTTCCTATAGCCAAACCTCCCGCAACAACATGTATGTTTCATGCATTCTTTCCACATGAACTCAAGGTACCAAGCATTAGTGAAGTAGGTATGATAGGGTTAACTACACAAGTGCAAGTGTCAAAAAGTAAATATCTAAATATCAACAGTAAACTGAGTGAAGAACAACAATTTTTCATTGGTAAACTTACTAAGGGCCCACCGAAATGCATTTTCATGGGAGTATCATAATATGAAGGGATTGGATCCTAAGATTTTCATTCATAGGATATACATAAGAGATGATTGTACACTAGTGAGGTAGCCACAAAGAAGAATTAACCCTACATTGAGAGAAATTGTAAAAGGGGAACTGCATAGATTGCTAGATGTAGGATTTATCTACCCCATTTCAAATAGCTAGTGGGTGTCCCCATTGGCGATTTTTCCAAAAAAATGAGGGAAGTGGCAATTTTGAATCAATTACAAGGAATTTAATGCTTCCACCAAAAATGACCATTTTCCCTTACCATTCATAGATCAAGTTTTGGACTCACTTGAAGGAAAGTAATACTTTTGTTTTCTTGATGGATTTAGTGGCTATAACCAAATCCAAATTGCACCAAAGGAGCAGGAGAATACCACCTCTACTTGTCCATGGAGAACCTATTCCTACTCAATAATTCCATTTGTCTTATGCAATGCACCTGTAACTTCTCAGAGGGTAGTCACTATCATATTTTTAGACATCTCTCATAATTGCATGGAAATCTGTATGGATGATTTCACTATTCATGGTGTTCATTTCAATTAAGAATTGGGGAATCTCAGGAGAGTCCTACTGAGATGTGAATACTATAATCTATTTTTAAATAGTGAAAATTACTTCATGCTAATGTAGGAATGTGTAGTTCTTGTCCACTACATCTCTCACAAAGGAATTCAAGTAGATCCTGCAAAGATTGAGGTGATTACCAATCTACCTATCCCTGCAAAACAAAAATATTTTAGGAGTTTCTTAGGACATGTAGGTTATTATAGGAGGTTCATCAAATAATTCAACAAAATGGCAACACCATTGTATAATCTCCTAACTAAAGATGTTGAGTTCCAATGGATAAAAGACTATGACATGGCATTTTCTGACTTGAAATTAACTTTAATTCATGCTCCTGTGCTCAAGGGACCTAATTGGGAGTTTCATTTTCACATCCATATAGATGCATCAGACTATGCTATAGGAGTAGTCCTAGGACAGAAATATGGAGCTATTGAAAATTCGATTTACTATGTCAACAAAAATCTGCAAGGAGCTAAATTCAACTATACAGTGACAGAAAAATAAATGTTAGCAATGATCATGATCTAAAAAAAATGTAGGCATTGCATAAAAAACTACCAAATCTTTGTGCACACCAATCATGTAGCCATTAGATACCTCATGAATAAACATCTAATTTCAGGAAGGCTAGCAAGATGATTATTGTTGATGAAGGAGTTTGACATAACCATTGTGGATAAACTAGGGAAGGCCAATGTTGCAGATTTTATTTCAAGGCTAACTACATCAAAATACAATCAAGTCATAAATTATTCTTTCCCTGATGAGAACTTATTTTCCATTAATGTTAAGACACCTTGGTATGCTAACATAGCTAATTTTCTGGTCACAGGGAGATTCCCTCCTCGCTTCTCTCCAAAAAAGAGGAGAGTGCTCATTGAAAAATATTTTCCTTTCTCATGGATTGCTAGATATTTGCTCTACACTAGACCTAACCAGGTCATGAGGAGATGTGTGAGAGAAGATGAGACATTTGATATTTTTCATGCATGCCACAATGAACCCTATGGAGGAAATTTTGTAGCTAAGAGGACTCGAATGAATATTTTGAACACAGGATATTACTGGCCAACACTCCACAAGGATGTAGGGATATATACAAGTAACTGTGACAAATACTAGAGGATGGGTCGGACAACCAAATCTAATGAGATGGCACTTTACCCCCAGGTAATAATCACTGCATTTCATAAGTGGGGATTGGATTTTGTAGGACCCATTGATCCTCCATAAAAAGGTATATCCTATATTTTGGTATGCATTGATTATGTAACTAAATGGGTAGAAGTTAAGGCAATGAAGCATGCAAGAGATAATAAGGTTGCAAAATTTTTGTATGAGGAAATTTTCACATGGTACAAAGTTCTGAGAGAAATAATGATTGATCAAGGGACTCATTTCACTTCAACCCTTTTTATAGCACTGGTCAATGAGTACAACATTAGGAACAAGAATTCTACTCCTTATCATCCCTAGGCCAATGGTCAATTTGAGGTGACCAACAGAGAAATTGAAGCCATTCTGACCAAAAAAGTGGCTATCCATAACAATGATTGGGCAAGCAAGCTACTAGAAGCTATTTGGGCCTATAGAACTACCTAGAAAAAAACTACAAGATTCACTTCATCTGAGTTGTTGTATGGAAAGACAACCATGATTCCCATTGAATTTGAGCATAAAACTTTTAAGACTGTAGTAGAATTGGGAATGGATATTTTTGAAGCACAAAAAAATAGAATCATGTAGCTAAAATATTTGGATGAGATGAGGGAGGAAACTTTGCATCATATAGAGGTAGTGTAGAGTCATAAAATAAAATGGCATGATAAATTCGTCAAGGATAAGAAATTTCAGCCTAGAGATTGGGCACTGCTCTATGACTCAAGATATCAGGATAATGCATAAAAATTAAAGACAAGGTGGGTTAGACCATATGAGGTGGCTGAAGTATTTTCCAATAGAGTTGTTCAACTTACTACCATTGACCCTATCATGTTTAAGTTTTTGGTGAATGGTCATTGCCTAAGATTGTACCACAAGCCAAATTCTAAGGAGGAGTTCTTCCAACAATTCACTCAGCATGCAACACCCGAACTTCCTACAACTGAAGGAATTGGACCTAGTGTCCCTCATTCTAGCTAACTAAGGTATGTAACTTTTCATAATAAAGACTTCCACTTTTGTGGGGGTACTTCTTCACCCATCCACCCATCCATTCCACCTTTCTCTCTCTTCCATCATGCCATAATCATTTCACTTCATTCCATTTCACTCTGCTTTCATTAATTGCTCAAATGATTTCTTGAAAAGTGATTGGTAATTTCTCCATAATATTTAAAATAAATATTCCATGAATTCAAGTACATGCTCATTATTTTTTATATCTTAATTGTATTTTAGTGCATTTATTTAATTGTTGTGAATTAATATGGGTGTTCGCCATAACATGTAATTATTCCCTACCCCTATCAAATAGACATTCCACCTCACATGTGAGGACACATGTGCAAATTTAGGTTGGAGGGATGTTTCAATGCCATGTCTACATGTCTATTTGTACTAGTTCATGTCAGAAAAATTTAAGTTATTGAACCAATTTGAATTTTGAGTGAGATGACAGCTCGTATGTGTGAAATGGCAATCCACTGCTACCATTTTCCTTAATCATAGCATGAATTTATTACTCCTTTACTGCCTTTAATTTCTCCTATCATAATCTTAAGCCAAAAAGATAAAATTCAGATGACACCAACATTAGAAATTTAGTAAAGTTGCAGGAAGGAGAAGTTTGACGTTCATATGAGGATTGCAGGAAGAAAAAATTTGTAGAGTGACTATTTGATAAAAGACAGTGGGAGGTGGGTTACTTCAAAATGAACCCACAGTTCATGATGTATTATTGTAGGATGCACCTTGCCTAGACGATTTTAGAAACTATGGATGGATAGGTTGTTTCTCAAAGCTAAATTGTTTTGATGAAGATGTTGTAGTGGAATTCACCCAAACATTGTTTGAAGGAAAGGCCACGGTAAAAGGGCTGGAAGTCACAGCTACAAAGGAAATAATTGTAGAAGTTATAGAGTTTCATGTCGACAGTGAACATTACCCTGCTACCAAAGATGTCAATTCAGCTAGGGATAAATTTACAAAACCTAATGACCCTTTGTTGATCATGGAAAAATAAGGTGCAAAGAGGGATTATCTACTTGAGCTATGGAAGGAGGTAGCAGTTTATGTTTTGAAGTATATTACCTACAAAGGTCGCTAGTCAAATTTATATTTCATGTATTTTAAACTCCTAAACCACATGAGGCACGGAAGGAGAGTGAATGTGCCCAACATTCTATATCACCTTCTTTCAATCATGGTGATCGAGACCCAAAAAAGGTAGGGACAATTCTGCTTCCCACCATTGTCCAATCAAATTATTGGTTGAAAAGTCTTTGCATGATGTGTCTGATATTTCTTGGGACGAATTTTTGAATATTGATCAAATTAGATTAGAGCATTTGCAACCGAGCATTTTTCCTCAACCTCATAAGGTTAGTAGGAGAAGGAGCAATGTTGGGGCCACTCTCAGTGCCTCAAATTCTGACACAAGCCCAAGTGGAAACCCTCTTGCAGCCAAACAAACTATTGAGATTAGTTCTTTTGAGACAGAGCATTCTGATAAAGAAAGTTCCTCCCCTAATTTTGATGATGATATTCCTCTTGGCACCCTAATGATAAATATGGCACAAAAGAAGAAGAAAAAACTAAAGAAAGGAAAAGAAAAAAATAAAATGGAAGAAAAAGAAGTGTCAAGCTCTAAGAAATGGAAGGCTAGCATTGTTTTTCCTGTAGCAAAAGAAAAACATGAAATCCCTCCCAAAAATTCAAGATCAGCTAGACCAACCTTTAGTGTACCTCTAGAGGAAATCCCTAAACTTGGAAAAGCATCACAGGAGGATGTAGAAGCTCCAATGGAGCAGGTGAATGTAGAGAAAAAGGATATATTTGAGGAAGCAAAAAACTTAACGCTAGAAGATCTTGTTGATATCAAAGAATAATGTGAAAACCAGGTGTGTGAGGAAAACCATGAAATCTTGTAGGAAGTGAATAAGCAAGAGTTAATACAACAAGATTTCGTGCAACATGAGCAAGAATAAGAACAAGAGGCCCTACAACTTGAATTGAGGGAACAATTAGCACCCCTACAACCATAATTGGCTAAACAAACATAAGCCCTATAGTGGGTACTCTACCAAGAGCAAGCACAAGTGCCAAGTAAAATGTTGGTAGGAGTACATAGGCCCTCTAATTTTTCAATGAACATAGTATTCCTGAACTTATGGAAAGAAATACAAAGGAAGGAAGAATAATGGAAAGCAGAGAAATGTAGGCTAAAGAAGGAAATCGAAAAGAGAGATGAAGAGATTGAAAATAAGAATGAAGAGATTTTTCTTTTAAAGAAGGTGGATGACATGAAAAATTTAGTACCACAAATATTAGAGTGCAGGGCTCCTCCGATGTTCTATGCTATGTATTTAAAAGAGAATCATTTCATTTTAAGCTAGCAAGAATTTTTTCAGGTTTGAACCCTTCCATTGAGACCCCTATTGAATTTTTCAATGCTTATTGAATTGCTCCTCCTGAGATGAAGAATTTGTTGTGTGAATTTTATTTACATAATTATGTTGTGACCAAATACCATGATTGGAATCCACTATTATATGTTGGAGATGTCCAATTAAAGGCATTCATGTCCTCAATATAGAACGAAGTTAGTTGGGGTAAGTAATTCAAGAATTAGAGGAAAATTGAACCCAACATTCCCCTGCCCATTAGAACTGAATCCAGACATTTTCAAGGATTGGCACAAAATTCTATATATACCAAGCTATGGCAATAGGATCCTACCTAAAAGAGAGGCAGTTTATAAAGAATATGACAAGATGACAAGAACCATAGGAGAATTTGTAATGGGATACTTGTCATAGAGGTGGAACAACCTAACTAATGATTTGAAATAAGATGAGCCTAATTCCATGCACAACTATGTTGCAACACTTAAGAGAGTTGATAGGTATATGTAGATTGGAAGAAAAAAAGGGAAATTCTGGCTTCCACTAATTTTTTAGCCACCTATCCTATTGTAGCAGGTGCCAAACTTCAGGTATTATAGGTATGACATAGCTAATGAGAGACATAGATGGATTAGGCTAGACAGATAACAAGGGTTCTATTTATATCCTAATTCAAACACAAAAGAAACTAATGTTGGATAATTAGCAGTTGCAAATTTTAGGGCATCGACCTAGAAAAAGAACAACTCTTCCTTTGTTGGAGGACCAACAAGACATTAGGTTCGGGGGAGTGATGATTCTAGTTTATGGTCTAATTATTGGTAGAGTTTTCCATTTCCTGCAATTGTCATAAGACTTTGATGCTAAGATGTTGATCTTTTTATATTATTTCCTTAACACTATAGACCTTAGACATGAACTTATTTTCATAACTTTTAATGATATTGACATGCTATAGGAACCATTTGTGTTAATTTTACATGTGATTAATGAATTTCGCTTTAAGATTATTATGGATATGCATTTTTTGTGCATACTAACATTGTCATGCAAATATAATTAGGGCCTATAATTCAGGAAGATTCCACCAACTGGGCATTTTCCATATCAGTCAACAAGGTGGAAATTCAATGAAGCAAGGCTCTTCATGGAAGAAATATTCCTCATGAAAATCAAACTATAACTACCTTGTAAATTCTCTTAAATGTTTTTTGAGTGTATTTAGGCATTACTGTTGTGCCAGAGTCACATTAAGGCAAACATTTCTGAAATTTTTTATGCATGCATAGTTGCCTTTCATCTCTTTCTATGATTCTCCTAATGTGGCATCCTTTGGTTCTATCAGATTTGAATACCTTGCTAGGTGGATAGATAAATAAGACTCAGATGCTCCTTCAAAGTTTTAACAATCTGATAGGAAGATTGATTGAATTTATGTACTCTCACTCTTAAGTTTTTTCAGCAATAGAGTTATGTTGCTTGATTGTACTCATGTTTTCTACTTAATGAAATGAAGTCATAAGTTTGTGCATCTGAGTTTACCTTAGTTTTAGGGAATACTTATCCAAGGGGGCCCACTTGGTGAGTATTTCATCCTTTAGCTTAGTTAGTATTCTCTATTTAGTAATTAGTTATGAATCTAGCTCTAACTGCTACTATAGCCACTAGAATTCCATTCTGTGATTGTTCCTACAACCAAAGAAGATAGAGTAGTTTCTTGTTTGTTTGCTCAGATTTCCATTTTTTTCACGCATTTCAATTTAGTCTAGTTATTGGTTGATGTTCAAAATTTATGTTATTTCCTTCCAAGCAATTTACTTTCAGTATTGTGTCTTTCTTAGTTGTAGGATAAATATGGCTACTTTGGATTCCTAGTGCACATACAGTGTTGAACCATTTCAAGTTTACCTCCATGGGTTGGCAATTTAAATGAACCTTCATGATGATTGAAATAGCTATTCAGGTGAGGTGTCCAGTTTCTTAATTACAACTGCAAGGGCTTAGTTGTTAAAATACCTATAGGAGGATGAAAATAGGGTTGTCAGTTCAATCAAGACAAGTGTCTTTGATCCATGTTATCTCTATTGCCACAACATGGGGGATAATATGAACTATTAAAATAGTATAGAGTAAAATGAATGTTTTGGTAAGTGGCAGGTAGGTTGATGCATTTTGACAAAATGATAAGAGGTAGGTTACAACAATTAAATATTGTCATTAACTTAGAGATAGGTTACACCTTCGTATCATTATAATTCATCATGACTGTCTAAGCTTAGAGATTGGTCAAATTTTATCAATAGGGAAGAATTGAGGGCAGTAAAGGTTCTTGTTAATGCTTCCTTGGTACTACAATGTTGTTGGAGATTAAAGAATTTTTTTATTTTATGTCATATTTCTTATGGAGTGGATGCATCAAGGTTTTTGATTTGTGACCATGAGACAATGGTACTTAAATGATAATCAGAGTTGATGTTGAATACATGATCTTAAATATATGTCACCCCAAGGAATCATGATACCTTTTATCTAGATGTTGTCACAATGGAGAAACAGTAATATAGAGAGATTATTTTGTAGATATAGAGATACAAAGAAACTTCTCTAGAAATTTTAGTACAAAGATTCTTCATTGGAGTCTTCATTGTTCTCTAATATAGCAGTGCAGTGCATGAGATTTCAGTAGAGGACATATAGATATTCCCTAGGATATTTTGTTTCCTAGTTGCAAGATAGATCTTGGGTAATTTTGAATAGTGATATAGTCCAGTCATTCTTGTGACAATGGTTTCATGTAAGATTTGATGATAGAAAATGAATGATAGTGGATAAGCACTTTTGTTGTTATTTAGTGTTCTTTGAAGAAATATGTTCAATGATCTTTAGTCCAATGGTGCAATTTCAAGTTCCTTGGTAGATATGAATGCAACATGTAGAATAAATGTGGTCTAATGAAATGACATGTTCTTAGAATAGGTTCAACATTGGTTGGATAAATCACCATATGAACAAGAGAGATCTTTGGTGACAGTGAACAATAAGTTTTCTAGGACTATCAAAAAATAGAAACAACTAGAGGCATTGGCATGGAAGATAGTAAATACTAATCCATAGAGAGCTGTGAGGTTAAAGGTTATTATGATTGTGAAATGCTTTTAGTCTATTTTGTTTCTCTCAATTTATGATGGCTGCTAAATGATGTCAAGGTTTACTATTTTGAAACAGTAACTATGATAGTTCTTCTTTTTTTTGGTAATGGTATCGAATGGTATTATTTAGTTTAAAGGGTTATTACCTTGTATTCTACTATTATTTACTTAGATAGTGATAGCGAAATGGTATTTTTTTACTACATAGTTATCATATATAGTGAATACATATGTGAAGTTCTTTTCAATCTGTTAGTGGCTCTTATTGGGGGTTTTCCTTCAAAATTCATTGTCCATGATAGTGTGAAAGTCTTTTGGGAGTGAACTAATTCACATCAAAGGAAGAAGCCAATGGATCTAGATTTATCGTGGTAATGTTCTTTTTGTTAGAATACAAAGTGACAAGTTGCAGATGCTTATTCAAATATACTTGTACTCTACTTGGTGTCATCTTGTTATGACTTCCTAGTCATAGTTTGATAGTGATAATATTTGAATTAGATATTTTGTCATTTGTTCATCTTGATATCAGTGTGTTTATCTTTATGGTGTCAAAATGGTCTTCACAAGTTGTTTCTTGATAGAACTCAAATAGACAAAAGGGTTTTTTGGATTAACATCAATATCAAAAGAGAGAAAGGGTAGTAGTAAAGTAAAATGAAAATAATGATAGATAGTAGTCTTGTCATTTGACAGTGTGAGTGAAATATGTTGTAGAGGTGCTATGAATAAAATAGTTTGTGTCCACAATAGTTGCTTGAAAACTCAACCATTTTCTCAAATTTTGTGAACTTGCTTGGATAATAGCAGTTACTTGTGGGCCTTTTTATGAGAAATATTGCTTATTGATGGATTGAAGATGGTGATATATGTTTGTTAAAAATAGAATAATATTGACAGTGAAATCTTATTCTTGGTGTTAGTCATTGCACTTTTTGTTAGATATTTCACTTCTTTTGGACAATAAACAAGTTTAGTTAATGCATGGAAGTGTTTTTAGACTAAGATCAGTACTCAAACTATGAAATTTTTCATTCCTCTTGTCTTTGTAATGGGTGATGCTCAAATTGTTGTTACTTTTATATAGAGTTCATTTGTAGGGGGAGTGTTTGAATATCTAGGTTTGTCATTTGATGTCAAAGGGGGAGATGAATTGAAATGATCTAAAGTGCAATGACATGTGAGTTGGTTTGAAATCAATGTCAAACAGAGAGTTTGTTGGCTTTGTGGCATTGATTTTTCATTGATGTCAATATGTATGTTTTGGTGGTGGATCTAGATTCATCTTTAGGATTTGGAATTCACAAAAGAAGTTCAGGTGTATCTTCATTTTTCATGTGTGCTTATCATGCTCCATACTTCATGGGTTGTAAAATTAAAATGATCATGTTCATATGTTTTCAGGTTATGATTTGATGTCTTATACATCAATGAAAATGATCATGTTCATATGATTCCAGGTTATGATATGATGCCTTACACATCAGGTTGTCTTTGTTCATCATGTTCAGAAGCTGTGTAGGCAAAGAAGTTTCATGTGCTTATATCAACCTGTTTCATGCTATTGGTGATGTTTTCAATGTTGAATGATGTGCTAGGTGTTGAGAGACAATAAATCCAATGTTGGTAGGGTTTTATTGACCGGAAAATAAATGTTGATTGGGTGATCAAATATACGTGTCCTTGAATACTGAAATGTAGAGAAACATGCCAAAGACATGATCTCAGTTGGATGCTCAAGCTTAATTTGTCACATAAGTTTGAAACATGCTCTTAATGGAGTGTCATTTCTTTAACTAAAGGAACATTGCATTGAAATGGTTTAGTGCTTTGCAAAATACTCGTGTAGATGAACTTGCAGAGGAATATTTTTTTTTAGTTCTTGATGTTGATAAAAATATATGAAAGGTTGTTTTATGTATTAAGGTTTCTGATATACTAAAACCTAAGTCTTAATAATCCCAAATCACTAAGTCTTGAAAGTGACAGTATTCACTTTATTTCTAATTTTGAAGTGGCATATGATCATTGGTGAGTGATTACTTAAGTCATAACTTGAGGGGTATAGCATCATATGGCAACAAACCCTTCTATCCTAGGTAACCAGTGATCTCCAACTCCCTCAAAGTAGTTTGGCAGCAAAAATACATCTATGGTTGTTGTTTAATCTTCTAGGAGTGCCAAAGTCTAGATGGACGGTCGATATTTGAATGGTAAATGGATACAATGGTTCATTTAGTTTGATGGTCATCTACATGTCAACTATGCGCAAAGTAGTTATGACAGTTCATCTATATCTAATGTAGATTGATGGGAAGAAGAAAATTTAAGGGAGTTTTTCCAATGAACAAGTTGTTGAAGAAATACATTGTTCAACACCATGAAAGAGAACTCTTCAAATGATTTTTGAATTTTTTTAATTTAGCAGAAGAGGGAAATATGTCAATGCAATAAGGATACCTTATATGCAATGATTGCATTAAGGATCTGAAATTAATATTTTGGCTTGAACATGATCATAGGAGATAGGAATATGGGAGGTTGTTGGAGACAACTATATCATATTTGTGCTCTAGCAATGTATAGTGAGGAAGAATTGAAGAAAAATAAATAAGAAGGTTATTGTTGATGGTGTTTTATGCACAACAAAAAATCAGAACAAAATATGATATCCTATCTCTCTTGAAAGGTAAAACTCTATGGAAAAGAGATAACCCAAAGGTCTCTAATGTCAGGTCTTGAAAATGCCACAAAACAACCCAAAGATAATATGAAAATGTTGGTAATCACAAAGGGACCTTACTACAAGAAAATATTGGACTTTGAATTTATCAGTTCTAAACAGTGAATTGATTCTTGAAATCCTCAATTGAACTCAGATAATAAATAAAATAACAAAAGATAAAGGTTTTGAAGATAATTATAAGAAAAATTCTAACCCTAATATTGACAATTCCAAAAGATAAGATGCTCAAAATGGACGGATCTCTCATAAACTACTTTTTGTTCAACCTAGATAAATCTAAAATCTCACAAGAATAGTGCAATATTTTGAGGTATTTAAAGATTTTCAAATCATAAACATTCATTCAAGACAATCCTACTGCAACTAAAATGAACAAACATTCATAATTGAAATAAAACAATTTTAAGTCCACACTAACTTTGCAAAGCAGTTAACAATCAACTAACTACAAAATGTATGGACAAGAGATCACTGCAAACATTCCAAACATGAAACCATAAGCATAAAAAAACTATCCAACAATGAACTTAAGCAATTTTAAAGATAGAACAAAAATAACCATGCCAGATAAAACTCAACACCAAAGGGATAACAAATCACAATATCCTTTCTTAAATTAAGTCATCCAAAATGGCAACAATTCCAGTCTTCTGTTACAATACTTGCTTGAAGATAAACCCTAGTTCGCTCAAATATGAAATCTCTATTCTATGTGTCCCTCTATTCCTCTATATTCTATTCTATCACTTATCTATATATATCCTACAAATGAAGCAACATGCCCAATTTATAGAGAACCCCCAAGATAAGTCGACCCAAATAAGAGTTTTACAATAATAAAATTCCACACAATAGGTCGGCCTCAAAAGATATTCGAATACAACATGAAATGTGCAATTTGCACCAATTTCATCCAAGTCATCCTGGGGTCTCAAAAAGGTCGTCCCTATGCATGTGGATAATGGGAAGCACAAAATTTGATGTATCCCTATATAACTACTTCCCATCCTTGTCTTTAGATCAATCCACTTCACCATGCACTACCAGCAACACTCTATCTAGTTCAACAATAGGTGGCACAGGAAAAACCCTAACTCTTCTTTCAAGAGACTTAATGTCATCTCTTTCCTACCTTACTATGCCATCCCAATGAACCCTATTTATTAAATACCAGTCAATAACTGCAATGTAGGTTGCAACATCATCTAGTTGATGTTCAATGACTGGACCTACATTGAATGGAGAATAGACATCTACCCACCATTTCCTGAGTTGTTCCAAATTGAGATGTTTTGGAGTGAACTTCTTCCTCCTTGTCATGATTTGAAAGAATGAGATCCACTTATCATGAATGTTAGCCAAAGTGTCTTCAATATGCATCCCTTGTTTGTGAATCTTCTTCAAGGCCCTTTACCTCATCTGCAAAATCTCAAACCATTCCCAAGGCTCAAAAAACCTTGGAAAAGGAAGAATCCCACTGTTCACCAATTTATCCTTAGTGTATTCCATGATTTTTCTTATTTTCTGCAATAGGAGATCAATGTCCTCTTTGTCCCAAGCTAACACAATCTTCAGCCAATCCACTGACCTCATGGAATCCCCTGCAGTTGACCAGATATCCTTGATGGAACAATCTCCTTTGGTCTGGACTCCATGCAACCAACCAATTGTAGCATATGTAGTGCCTTTCATTCTCTTAAGCTCGGAGATTGTTTCCTAGGGCAAGAAACCTATAGCAGAGGAGGAAGAGCTAATAGATTGTAAGGGTTTCATCAACTCCTGCAAGTACTTCTTCAATTTCTCATTCTCCCTTTCTAACTCTTGCCTAGTTTGTACCTCTTTCTTCAATCAGCCTACAATTACAACACTGAAGCCTTCATACTCCTCAATATCTTGCTTCATAGAAGCATGCCCTAAATCAATGGTCTATACATGATATTCCTTTATCATCACATCATATCTATCTTTATCTAGATTATGGGTAGCAATGTGAGCCATTCCATTACCTGATCCATCCCTCTTAGTCCTAGATACAACCCTAGCCTTCTTCTTCATTTTCCCTTTTCCAATGTTAGCTATTAGGTCATCCCAATTGGGAGGAGTGTCTTCCAATATTACCAATTTACTCTTTAATTCTCTATCCAGCAAGCCTAGAATAGTGGATTTGGTTGGCACTTTATCCGGTTTATCTTGCTTCTGCTAGACATTAGGTGCATCCTTCTCGATACTAGGCACATTAGAGATCTCCTTAGTCAAATCCTCTTTCTCTAGAGACTACTCCTCCACAACCTATATTGGTGAAGGGATCTTAGCTAGTATCTCCTCCCGTTGAGGGGATTTTCCCAATTGCTCTTCTACAAGTGAATCTGCATAGGATACCAAAGGAGACTAGATTACCTTATCAATTTATGCCTCGGCATTGTAGAGGTCTCCTTCCTAGAATTCTTCTTCACCCAAGTCCTTAGTACCTTCATCCTTCCTTGGCTCTTCTAGCACACTGCCATTATCTTGAGGAGGGGGAATGTTCTCCTATTCAATAATAGGAGCAGTCATAGGAACATCCTCCTTTGTTCCAGCATCCTTTGGGGAAGGAGTCCTTGACCTACTCATATATACTTGTGTTATTTCCCCTAAACTTTCTATCTCCACCATAGGTGTCTCAACCTCCTTTTCTGATTTGGAAGTTTCCTTTTCTTTTTGTGACATTCTCACAATTATTTTTCTTTTGAGAAAAGGAGAAGCATCCACTTCTTCCTTCTCCTCCTTATCTTTCTCAGCCTCTTTCCTTGAAACATGCCTTCTCTTTTTGGCAATAGGATTTCTTTCTTTACATAGATCTGCTACCTCTTTAGTTTCAACATCCCTAACTTTAATCTTAAAGGGAGAGTCCACCTTTGCCTTACCCTTAGGATCTTGTTTGATTCCTCAGAAGCAAAAAGATACTCCAAGTCTCCCTTCAAATCATAGGTGCACTGGACACCTTCACTTTCTAACTCTAACATCTTGTGCTTCAACCACATTTTAGTATACTTAATCACCAAAGTCATAATTTTCTCCAACTCTATCTTTTCTTCCTCCAACCAATCAATCTCTCCAACTGTTTTGTCCTTCACAGCCTCAAAGATATGACCTTGAATCAGATTTCCATCCTTTTCCACTTGGTTGGGAATGGCCTTTATGTTGTATAACCTTACTAAGTCTATTGGCAGCCTAGATAATTTCTTCTTCCTTACATCAAATTCATCGCCAACGTTTTCCCAATAGTCTTCAATGTTGTATTTGTGGTTGTACTCCCTTTTGGCCTTCTTTTGTGCCTCACTAGTAATATCAAACCTTGCCCTCTTAGAATGGAAAGAGAGACTAAAAGTACTCATCTCCTCTTCAAAATCATGAGCCGACTGGATGGAGGGGCAAACCTCATTTGTTCCTATCTTCAAGGGAAAATAATTCCCAAACCCTATTTTATGTTTATCTCCCTTCACAATCACATCAAAGTCACAAATTTACCTAGTGACTTCTAACAGTATAATATGGTCAGTTGGGTACCTTGGGAGTATGTAGGGATTCCTTTGACAGCCATCAATCCTAATGTAGGAGAAAGTGGGGAACTAGATGAACCATGCCCCATACCTCTTGATCAAATCCTTGGCCTTATCTGAAATCTTCACATGCTCTACACCCTACAACAATCTAGTAATATACATAGTAAAAGCATCATTTTCTCTTCTATAGCTACCTCATCCCAGGTGAAGCTGTGGATAAACTTCATAGATTGCATCCTATCTGAATAGACTTCTAGTGCTCAACCCCTTGTATGGGTGAAATCTTGAAAATGCATACACTAGGTAGGAAGTCATGGTGAAAGTCTTGGTCTACAAGACATTACACATCTGCTCATGGATTACTGCACTTATGGTACCTGCCTAGTGGTAATCTATAACCTGCTCCATCTAAGCAATGGAATTAAAAATCCAACTCTCAAAAACTCCTACACTCTTCATCCCTAAAAACCTATTGAGGAGAGTGACGACATTATAATACTCCCTCTTGAATTTAAGTCTAAATAGTTGTTTCAGCAACTTGGAGAAGTAGGACTTGGGCTTCTCCAACCAAGAATTGATCACCTATTGGGACTTAACCACATTCTCCTCATAGTATTTCTTTGTTGTTTCCATATCAAAGGCCACCGCATGTGACCTATCAAGTATATCAAAATTCCTAGCAATGGACACAAGATCAAAGTTTTCCACAATCCTTCCTTGGGGGCCAATTATCCTTTTCTTTCCCCTATCATAGTTTTTGACACATTGAAGCACCAACTCATAGCATTTCACTGTAGATGGGAAACTAGCTACATGTGCTAATCCAGATTCCAAAGTTCTTCTGGCCAACAAAGGGAGGTTTTGTGCTGCCATCTCAACCTTGAACTCCTCGTAGTCCCACATACCCACATTGGTATCAATGATCCCTGACCAGATGGAAGTCAATCTGCTCTCAGGAATCTTACTCATTATGTCCATCTTTACCTTTTCTGCATCAGAGATAGCAAAAATTTTAGCACTTGGTTCTGTTGCATTCCCCTCACCATGCCCAGCAACATCTTGTCCTGATACTTCTTGCAAAAAATTAAAGATAACCAAAATGAGATCCAAGATAAACAATGAGTGTCAAAATCCATATTAAACCAACTATTTCAATGTTCAGGATTTAGCCTCCTCCACGGAATCCAGACTAGAGAGGAATTCTAGGGAGATCCAGACTAGGTTGAATCTAGTGAAACAACCATAAAAAACCTCACATAATCATTTCAACCAATCAGTATAATAAAGGAACAAATTAAAACTAATTATCATAAGTTCATTTGATCATATAGATACATTATCAATAAGAAAATTCCTCATGTAATCATCAGATTCTTCACTCCCACAAAACTTCATAAAAATCCGCTAGAGACAGAAATCCTTAAAAAACAACAACAGTTTCAATAATCCGAGAAAATGAAGGAAGCACAAAACATCTGGGAAAATCCCAATGGTGTGGATTTTAGAAGAAGTAAGATAAATTTACCATGAAAGCTTGAATTCAGTAAAATGACCCAGGAATGAACATCGGGAAAATTAGGAAGAAGTGGAATTCTACGAGGCTAGCAAAAGTCTGGATTTAATAGAAAAATACAAAGAACAAAGGAGAAACATGAAGACTTGGGGAAATACAAAAGTGGAGGAATTTCGTGAAGGCAATGAAAAACCAAACGCCTATGTTTCTCTTGTCCTCACCTAAATAGACTAAATGGACATGGAATAATAGCCTACAGCTCAACAATGACTTGACCTACACCTCCAATGGATCAACCATGAATTTAAAACTCACCTCTCAAAAATTTGAAAGGGATTGGCTATGCCCTAGGTCAAGAACCCTAAAACCTCTTCCATGAAAGCACAAAAAAGCTCAGGCACAACTTGCATGCAAATAAGGATAGGAAGTTCATGGAAAATGCAAGCAAGCCCTGAAAATAGCAATGAAAGACCAGCCCAAAGAAAATATTGAAGACAAACACTTGAACAGACTGGCAAGACATAGAACCCCCAAACGCCAAGAGATGGAATGCACATTGAAGCAAGATCGAAGCACATATAGTATAGCATCCAAACCAAAAGACAAAGAGAGGATATCTACATACCATGAGAATAGAAGGAACTGAAAGCAAGGATGACTACAAACAACCTTCAAGAATGAGCATAATACAAGCAATCCTCAAGAAATCCGAATGTAACAATCAAAATCACTTTGAAATGTAGAATCCAACAACACATCTCAAGCTCCAGCACTCCAAAATCAAACAAAAAGTAAATAAACAAACTAAAATGGAAAATCACTTCCCAACATTCAATATAACATTGCCCCAAAAGTCGTTCAATCACCATTAATGCAATCGACAAGATGACCAAGACCAAAATCCAAAAATCCAATAGAGCAACGGACTTCAGCAAAATCCGCACATGATGGATTTGCCCGAACATAGCAAAAAGGTAGCCATTACCGAGTGCCAAAGGGAAACTGGGAACATCCAACCATAGTGGATTTTCTTGAACACAGTGAAAAGCCCAAAATGCACCCAGAACTTAAGGTTGTCAATATAAATCATAAATGGGCCATTCTGACTGGCAAGATGAACCTCAACGCACATGCCTAAGAAAGAAAAATTCCAAAATAGAAAGGCCAAGAAACTGAAAAGAGAAAGAAATGATGATCCCTACTTTCAGTAGGGCATGTGTGCAAATACTGCACAACAAATGGCAACTTCGTTGGGGAAATTCTCCAGAGCATTTCAAGAACAAACTAGAATCAAGAACCCAAAATATCTGGTTTCAATCCTTTCATCAGGACACCTATGAAGAAAGTTTCAGAAACCACAAGTAGGAAGACTTTTTCCTATACCAGGGTCCAAGTGTGTGTATTTTTCATTTATTTCCTAGTCCTTAGGTGCAACAGGAACTAGAAAAAATCTGACCAGAATACATAAAAATTCTAACTTCAAAAGCAACCTAGATAGAGCCTCGCTACCAATCAGGCATCCATAGCCCCAACAAGGTTATCATTGTGATCCTACCAAGCATAGCTCTACTGCTAGCTAGGCATCTATAGCCCCAGTAGAGATACTAGGATACTCCTAATAAGGTGAAGGTTTATTTTTTATTCTCAATATTGCCATTTTCCCTCTTCTTTTTAAATATTTAATAAAACCTTTCTTTCACCTCATAAGTAATTAAAATCACACTCAGGGATGAGGAACACAGCGGAACTGAAGCAGAATATAAGATTTTTCACTAGGCCCAATTACACAGGAACCCTATGCAACTCTAGAATATTTATTTTAGTGTGAAGGTGTGAGACCCAAATATATTCCAAAGTTTATCCAAAACAAGTGCCTCTAATCCTAAGCACAAAGGACATTAGATAAAGGAATTCCACCACTTGACTCTAGAAAGTTGATTAGAGTTTGTAAAATAAATTTCTAGAACAATCCCAAGAAAATAGCTTGTTATACAAATGCAATAGCCCCAAGAAATCAAGAAACCAAGAGAAAAAACCAAAACAGAAAGCAAAACAAACCAAAGCAAACCTACACTAACCAAAGAAAACCTACTCTGGGTATGTACAGGATGAGCTACAAATAACTCAAGATTGAAAATAATGCTTCAGATACTACCCATTGACAGGCAGTGGGATATCCTCACCAATGAGGGTTTTCAGACAAAAAACATTATCTCCCAGAATTTTTGAAATTTGGTAAGGACCAAGCTAGATTTTATCAAATTTACCATGCTCTCCCTTACGGTCATGGGATTTATCCTAGTAGAGAACCAAGTCATATATTCTAAAGGATTTCACCTTAGCTCTCCTATCAAACCATGTTTTCACTACACCCTGATGTTTAGCACTATTTTGTAGGGCTTCATCTCTTTTCTTTTCAAGGTGTAACAACTCAGCTAAATGAGATTCATGTTTATCTTCCTCAATTGTAGTATTCATTAATAAACTATAGGGTAGGAATCTTCAATTGGATAGGAAACATAGGTTCCAAACCATACACCAGGTGATAAGGAGAGGTTCCTATGGATTGGATATGGATAACTATCAATAGGTTCTTATTGGAAGACTTATCTAGACCATCACCCTAAGGGTAATAATTGGATGAAAATTTAATAACAATCCCATGATCAAATTCCCAATTAGAAAATTTTAGTGATGCAAATGGAGGACCATTATAAAAAACTAAAGACAATGGACAACCAAAATGATTAATGATACCAGACTCAAGAAAATTGATTACCACATTTGAAGTACATTGTTTACAAGAAAGAGCCTCTATCCATCTATTAAAATAATCAATTATGGTAAGAATATACCTGTGACCCATAGAAGATGGAGGATTAATTGGACTTATGAAGTCCATTCCTCACTTGGCGAATGGTTTTACCTCTATGACCGGATGAAGTGGAAGAGTTGCATGTTTTTCCTTACTTGTTGTAGTTTGACATATGTGACAAGTCCTCACATGTTGATGTGCATCTTTGAACAAAGTAGGCCAATAATAGCCTACCCTAAAGATCTGATTTGCAGTGGATGATGGAGAACCATGGCTAGTGCCATATCTCTCATGAAATTCAATCATCACTCTGGTAGCTTCTTCTTTCCCCAAACATCTTAGGTATACACCCTCATGATTTTTCTTATATAGGATAGCTCCTTTCATCATGAAACTTCCACTCTTCAGGCACAAATCTTGCCTCTGAACCATACTAAGGTGATCAGGACATTTCTGATTCAGTAAATAAAAAATGATTTCATCATACTAATCCCTAGAGATACCTCTTAAAGATAATAGTGTTGAGCTGTGAGATCAAGACCTGTCTCAGCCATTGTCTTTGTAAATCCCTATCCTCATACTAATTTCATGGGTTGAATCTCCATATCATATTCCTACAACGTAGTCACCCATTTGGCTCTTCGTTCACCTAACTCATTCTTCATTAACAACAATTTTACTGCAGGATCAAGCACTATGGCAAAAACCTTATTCCTCAAAATATAGTGTCTAAAATTTTTCACTGCTCTGACCAAATCATAGGCTTTCTTTTCAATATTGTGATATCTCTTTTAAAGGAGTACTCATGAAGACTATAGGATGCTCGTTGCCTTGATCAAAATTTTGGGTTAGCATTCCAGCATAGGAGTGATCACAAGTGAATGAATATATGTAAAAAATTTTAGCATAATCCAAACTCACCAATACTAGAGCCTCAACAATAACTTTCTTGATTTTTGTAAATTCTTCCTCAGCTTCTGCATTCCACTCTACTTTTTCTTCTTGCTTCAACATAGCATTCAATGGCTTAACTATCTTTGCAAATCTAGTGATAAAT
Organism: Sequoiadendron giganteum; assembly: GCA_007115665.2. Taxonomy (NCBI): domain Eukaryota; kingdom Viridiplantae; phylum Streptophyta; class Pinopsida; order Cupressales; family Cupressaceae; genus Sequoiadendron; species Sequoiadendron giganteum. The sequence goes on along the minus strand of CM021101.1, from coordinate 708,410,638 downwards.
TTTATAACAAATTTAGTCTTACCAAATAATGACTTCATCTATTTCTTACTTGTAGGAGGTTGTATCTTCAAGATAGCCTGTATTTTTTTAGGATCAATAGAAATACCCTATTCTGAGATGATATGTCCTAATAATTTTCCCTCTATGACTCCAAAAATGCACTTCCTTGGCTTAAGTTAAATACCAAACTCTCTGCACCTTTAGAATACTTTGCATAAATCTGCTATATGATCACCTTGTTTCTTAGAAAAAAATGTCAAGTCATCCATTTAAATAACAATGCACTTACCAATTATGTCCTTAAAAGCAATATGCATAGCTCGCTGGAATGTAGCTCTAACATTGATCAACCCAAATGGCATTCTTCTATAAGAAAAAGTTCCCCATTTTGTAGTGAAGGCAATCTTGTGCTTATCCTCATATTGCACCATAACTTGGTTGTATCCAGAATGCCCATCTAAGAAAGACATCATTTGGGATCCATTAACAATCTAAAAGACTTCATCCATTGAAGGAACTTGATAGTTATCATTTTCTGATGCTCTATTCAGATTCCTAAAATCCACACACAATCTGATTTCTCCATTCTTTTTCCTTACTGGAACCAGATTCACAACCCAAGTAGAGTGTCTTACTGGAAATATAATTCGTGTTGAAATTAACTTATGTACTTCCTTTTGAATGATGGGTTCTAATAGAGAATTAATTGGCCTCTGTCTCTATCTAAATGGCTTTATTTATCTTCAAAGGAATTGTGTGTGTAATGATTGAAGTATCGTATGTTTTCAAATCTTCACAACTCCAAGCTATTACATCAAGATATATGTGCAAGGCATCAATAATCCATTTTCTTTCTTCCAAAGTACACACCTTACCAATAAAAACATTATTGATGTCATCTGGTGTCCCCATATTATATGTTTCACACTGGCTACTGAGAGATTCCCTTTTAACTTTCCCGATCTCTTATCTTATCCAAATCAAAGATTCATTCAAGTTGCACCATACCTCTTTGAATAGTGTTGGTATTCAGGTTAATGATTCCTCCCAAGTCTATTTTTCATTTCTTGAGGCTCCATATCATTAATGACTTGAGAAACAAACACATCACAACTTGTAATAAAATCCAAAATATGCTTATCATCTTCAAATACCCGAAAATTAGTAATGTTGTCAAGCACTGAAGGTACTGGAGTGAGTTTGATCATAAAATTCTTCAATCCGAAAAGTGATAAAGGTTGCAATGTATTAGTAGCCTGTGCTAGAGATTCAACAACTTGATTCCTGTTATGAGGGATCAACTGGATATTGAAAGCATCGAATTTCTCGATGAGATCCCATAGTCTATGCCTATAACTCATCATTATCCTATCACAACATGGATATTGTTTCCTTACTTGTTTGACTACTAATTCAAAGTCCCTGGAGACCTGTAATATCTTAACTTTCTTCCTTGATTCCATTAACAAACCATGGATCAAAGCTTCATATTCAACAAAATTATTAGTGCATTAGAATTGGAGTTTGTAAGTAGAAAAATAATTCTTACATTTAGGATTGATTAACTCAAACATTGCTCCAATACCCTTCTTAGATTTAGATCCATTGAATCTCAATGTCCAACAACGATCAGGCTTCGATGACCTTAATTTATCTTTCATTCTACTATAAATAGGGGGCTTATTAGGAAGCATTGGGCTCTCACCCTTATCATTATCTAACTCCCTTTGTACATTAAATCCATCGGTTGGGACCGGATTAATGCATTTATGTATCTGCTCCACAATAGTTTGACACAAGTCACATTCTAGCTCAGAGTGAGGAGTATCATGGACTCTGCACCAATTGGGAAGCAATATTTCTTCAAAAGTCATCCTTCCTCTTAGTAGTATCTGATTCTCCATACACCTTTGGATAAATTCTTGAAATTTATCCAACAGACTAAGTTGTTCATCCTCTCGATCATCGGTTCCATCTTCCTATTCAGTTAGTGGTCCAAAATCACTGATCTCTGACAAAAATTCCTCTAAGGGGTCCTATAACATAAAGACCTCTTCATCCTCTGAAGCTGATGCAACCAACACATAATCTCCTATGCTAACTTTGGACACCAACACTTCATTCAAAATATTCTGGTACTCAGTGATTACATACTTCATTCGTGTTCTCTTTCAGTTTTGATATGATTTGGAACTCCTTTCCATGGTAGCCACATGTGGCAATGGTCTGTAGTTGTATACCCATTCAATGCCTTAGTGAAATCCCGGCCTAAGATCAAACCATAAGTATAAAGAATGTCAACAACCTAGATGTTGATCAGTTGTTGCACCCTAGGATCTGATGCTAGCAGCATGGGAATCATGTTCAATTCTCCCACTACACTTACCTCTATTTTTTCCAATTGAGTGAACTTCTTTTGAGAAGCTATAGGGGTAATACCTAATGCTTTGCAAACAAAAAAAGGCATAACATTTGTTGATGCCTTTGAATCCAAAAGACAATTATGTAGATTCTTTCAAAAAATACAAACAAAAATTAGGAAAGGAGGGGTTTCCATCTTGCCTTGAAACAAACTCAACTAAGTGTCAGCTTGTGCAACTTTACCCTTATCTTTATCTCTCCCTTTATCTATAGGTGGAACTTGGCCTCTAGGTGCCTGTGAATTAGAAGACCTTGTAATAGCCTCATTGGTAGTTACCCCCTATGGTACTATATTTGGACTGAATGACCATAAAACCGCATTCCTATTTGAAGAAACTCTTAATAATTCAAAAGTAGAAAGACTTATCTTTACTTTCTTGAATTCTTCAATCACATACTCGCCCAATTGATCCACATTCAAATCAGCGTGGGTTTCCTTATAGCCACTAGCCTGCCTATCTTTTGAAGCTTCAACATTGTTTCCCTTTGACAAGTACTATGTTGGTACATGAGGATAAGGTGGATTATTACTAACTTGTGGATCTACTGGAGTAGTAAAATTGTTTATAGGGAAAGAAGTAGTGAAAGGACCTCTAGCCTATGGACTCCTATTAGGTCTATTTCTCAAATCATATTTCTTTTTTGGTTGTTGAAACATCTAAACTTCTTCAACACTAACTTCCTCCTCATCCAAAGGGCCATTATCATTCTCATTTTCCTCATTAAACAAATGGGAGATCTCATCTTCATTTAACACTTTCTGTACCTCATTTTCTCAGTCACTAGACTCTTCTTTTGGTTCATTTTCCTCACCTTTTGGAAATGGTGCATGATTGAGTACCAACACTGGAGAATCATAGGGATTTGAGGGCACAATTTCTTAACTACTGGAATTGTTCTCAACTTCATACTGAAAAATGGAAGCAACAATTTGAAACTCGGTACAATCTAACTCATAATGCTGACTTGTCTTATAGAGTCTGCACCAACCAAAAAAAGTTGTCTCTGCCAAGTATACACCATTGGAGGCTTTTCTTGAGTATAGGGCTGATCCGATGGAGTAGGAATCCCTCCATTATTAGGTCTAGTATTCCATGATCTATTATGCCTTGGTGGTTTCCCTCTATCAAATCCTTGTCCACCTTGTTGATTTGTATCAAAATTTTGGCTAGAGGCCTTGTCTTCAATCAAATATTTGACCAGAGCCTTATCCTCTATCATAATTTTGATTTATGTCAAAGTACTGCCCTCTTTCAAAGTTCATGTTCTACCTACCATAGTTAGATTGCATATTCTTTTGAGCAGCCTGAAGTTGGCTATTTTGATTTCTTAAATAAGTTACCTCCATATTCATTTTTTTCACTTACTCAGATAGCTCATCCAGCCACTCCTTATCTAGACCATTAGGTGATGCCGAATTCACATTACCAGGGGGGTATCCAAGTATTCCTCCAAAATCAAAAACCTGATTTAAAACTTCTAAATTCTACAAATATGTAGGAAAACTAGCTTGTTATTGATGAAGGGGTTGATTAGCCCTTTTGTTGAGGATAAGAGGTCATAGGTTGAACTTGATTTAATGGAGGACCTAGATGAGGAACCAAATTCAATGAGGGTATTGGATTCATTAGGGGAGCATGATTGGTCAAAGCTTTATTGAGATCTTGAACTTGTCCAAGGTGAGTAGTAGGTCCTAAGGATGGTAGAGGTCTTGATAAATGTTGCCTCAAATCCATGTTGACCTTCACAACCTTTGCATATGCGGTGAGAAAAGTAGATGGGGGGTAGTCCTCTATTTAAGGAAAGTAGTTATAAGGCTATCCAAGGCTTCAAGGTAAACTTCTAGGGAAGTGTCTTCCTTTCCAGCATAAGGTGCTTGGAGTTTGGTATAAGGTTGATGAAACCTATTATTGAATGACCCTATTGGCTCATTAATCTCCCTTTTTACTCAAGTAAATTTCAGGTATACCTCATTAGCACTAATGAGAATCTTAAACTTCTCCAAAAATGCAGTCTTTAGTTTCGTCCAATTATGGATGGAAGAAATAGGTAAATGATTATACCAATAAAAGGATTCTTCCCCTAAAGAATAGGGAAAAATTTTGTAGGCCACATCTTCATGATTTATTCCTCTATCCCTCAGATAGGTCTAGAAAATCCTAATATGCTCTTGTGTTGTCCTATTGGGGTCATGAGTATGGAACCTAGAGAAAAAATTATTAGGGTTCTTGGGCATGACATTGTAATTATTGAAGATCAATGGAGATGGTTTGTTGGCTTTGGAATAGGAGTTCCTTTAGAATCAGATGAAGATAGGGATGATGGAGATGATGAAAGTGGGTGAGCGAATGATGATTCTTCCCCTCTCCTGGCCCTTCTTGGCCTAGTAGGGGTCTATAACTCTTGAAATTCCTCTTCTCCCGGAGTAGATCTAGTTCTTCTTCTAAGCCTTTCAGGAGAAATGGAGTTTAGAAAATGCTCCATCTTGCTTATCCTGACCCTCCTTCTAGCGCCAATCTGTTGATGGTGTTTTTTGCACAACAACAACTCAGACAAAATATGATATCCTATCTCTCTTGAAAGGTAAATCTCTATGGAAAAGAGGTAGCCCCAAGGTCTCTAATGTCAGGTCTTGGTAATGCAACAAAACAACCCAGAGATAATGTGAAAATGTTGGTAATCACAAAGGGACCTTACTACAAGCAAATACTGGACTTTGAATTAATCAGATCTAAACAATGAATTGATACTTGAAATCCTCAATTGAACTCAGATAATAATGAAAATAACAAAACATAAAGGTTTTGAGGATAATTCTAAGACTAATTCTAACCATAAGATTGACAATGCCAAAAGATAAGATGCTCAAAATGGATCGATCTCTCATAAACTACTTTTTGTTCAACCCAGATAAATTTGTAATCTCACCGGAATAGTGCAATCTTCAGAGGTATTTAAAGATTTTCAAATCATAAACATTCATTCAAGACAATCCTATTGCAACAGAAATGAACAAACATTCATAATTGAACTAAGCACAATTTTAAGTCTAGGATAACTTTTCAAAGCAGCTAACAATCAACTAACTACAAAAAGTATGCACTAGAGATCGCTGCAAATATTCCAAACATGAAACCCTAAGCATCACCAAACTATCCAACAATGAACTTAAGCAATTTTAAAGATAGAACAACAAGAACCATGCCAGATAAAACTCAACACCAAAGGGATACCAAATCACAATATCCTTTTTTAAATTAATTCATCCAAAATGGCAACAATTCCAATCTTCTGTTACAATACTTTCTTGAAGATAAACCCTAGTTTGCTCAAATATGAAATCTCTATTCTATGTGTCTCTTTATTCCTCTATATTCTATTCTATCACTTATCTATATATATCCTAAAAATGAGGAAACATGCCAAATTTATAGAGAACCCCCAAGATAAGTCAGCCCAAATAAGAGTTTTACAATAGTAAAATGCCACACAATAGGTCGGCCTCAAAAGATATTTGAATAGAACTCAAAATGTGCAATTTACACCAATTTTATCCGAGTCGGCCTGGGGTCTCAAAAAGGTCGACCCAATGCATGTGGATAATGGGAAGCACAAACTTTGATGTAGCCCTATATAAATACTTCCCATCCTTGTCTTTAGCTTGATCCACTTCACCATGCACTGCCAACAACACTCTGTCCAATTCAGCAATAAGTGGCACAAGCAAAACCCTAACTCTTCTTTCAAGAGACTTAATGTCATCTCTTTCCTACCTTACTATGCCATCCCAATCCGCCCTATTTGTTAAATACCTATCAAAAAATTCAATGTAGGTTGCAACATCATCTAGTTGATGTTCAGTGACTAGACCTACACTGACTAGAGAATAGACATCTCTCCACCATTTCCTGAGTCATTCCAAACTGAGATGTTTTGGAGAGAACTTCTTCCTCCCTATCATGATTTCAAAGAATGAGATGCACTTATCATGAATGCCAGTCAAAGTGTCCTCAATCTGCTTCCCTTATTTGTGAATCTTCTTCAAGGCCCTTTGCCTCATCTGCAAGATCTCGAACCATTCCCAAGGCTTAGAAACCCTTAGAAAAGGAAGAATCCCACTCTTCACCAATTTATCCTCACTGTATTCCATGATTGTTCTTGATTTCTGAAATAGGAGATCAATGTTGTCTTTGTCTTGGGCCAATATAATCCTCAGCCAATCCACTGACCTCATAGAATCCCCTACAATCGACAAGATATCCTTGATGGCACTATCTCCTATGGTCTGGATTCCCTCCAACCAACCAACTGTAGCATGTGTAGTGCCTTTCATTCTCTCATGCTCAAATATTGTTTCCTAGGGCAAGAAACCTGCGACAGAGGAGGAAGAGCTGATAGACTACAAGGGTTTCATCAACTCTTGGAAGTTCTTCTTCAATTTCTCATTCTCCCTTTCAAACTCTTGCCTAGTTTGTACCTATTTCTTCAATCTGCCTACAATTATAGCACTAGAGCCTTCATACTCTTTATATCTTGCTCCGTAGAATCATGCCCTAAATCAATGTTCTACACATGATAGTCCTTTTTTTCACATCATCTATAACTTTATTTGGAGTAGGGGTAGCAACGTGATCCACTTTGTTGTTTGATCCATCCCTCTCAATCCTGGATACAACCCTATCATTCTTCTTTGTTTTCCCTTTTCCAATGTTGGACATTAGGTCATCCCAATTGGGATGAGTGTCTTCCACTATTACCAATTTAATCTTTAATTCTCTATCTAGCTAGCCTAGAATAGTGGATTTGGTTGGCACTTTACCCTATTTATCCTTCTCTTGTTGGACATTAGGTGCATCCTTCTTGATACTAGGCACATTAGGGATCTCCCTAGTCGGATCCTCTTTCTCTAGAGACTGCTCCTCCACAACCTATACTGGTGAAGGGATCTTAGCAGGTATCTCCTCCTGTTGAGGGGATTTTCCCAATTGCTCTTCTTCAGGTGAATCTGCATAGGCTACCAAGGGAAACTGAATTACCTTATCAATTTCTACCTCAGTAGTGTAGAGGTCTCCTTCTTGGAATTCTTCTTCACCCAAGTCCTTAGGATTTTCATCCTTCCTTGGATCTTCTAGCACACTGCCAGTATCTTGACAAGGGGGAATGTTCTCTTGTTCAATTATAAGAGCAGTCATAGGAACATCCTCCTTTTTTGCAGCATCCTTTGGGGAAGGAGTCCTTGACCTCCTCATATATACCTATGTTCTTTCCCTTGAAATTTCTGTCTCCACCACAGGTGTCTCAACCTCATTTTCTGATTTGGAAGTTTCCTTTTCTTTTTGTGACATTCTCATAAGTCTTCTTTTGAGCAAAGGAGTAGCAACATCCACTTCTTCCTTCTCCTCCTTATCTTTCTTAGCCTCTTTCCTTGAAACATGAATTCTCTTTTTGGCAATAGGCTTTCTTTGTTTAACCACATCTGCTACCTCTTCAGTTTGAACATCCCTAACTTTAATCTTGAAGGGAGATTCCACCTTGGCCTTACCCTTAGGATCTTGCTCATGTGATTCCTCAAAAGCAAAATGAGACTCCAAGTCTCCCATCAAATCATAGGTGCACTAGACACCTTCACTTTCTAACTCTAACATCTTGTGCTTCAGCCAAATTTTAGTATACTTAATCACCAAAGTCATAATTTTCTCTAACTCTATCTTTTCTTCCTCCAACCAATCAATCTCTCCAACTGATTTGGCCTTCACAGCCTCAAAATTATGACCTTGAATCACATTTCCATCCTCCTCTACTTGGTCAAGAATGGAATTTATGTTGAATAACCTTACTAAGTCTACGAGTAGCTTGGAGAATTTCTTCTTCCTTACATCAAATTCATCACCAAGGTTAGCCCAATAGTCTTCAATGTTGTCTTTGTGGTTGTAGTCCATGTTGGCCTTCTTTTGTGCCTTACCAGTAATATCAAACCATGCCCTCTTAGAATGGAAAGAGAGACCAAAAGTACTCATCTCCTCTTCAGAAGCATGAGTTGACTAGATGGGGGGGAAGACCCCATTTGCTCCTATCTTCAAGGGGAAATCATTCCCAAACCCTATTTTATGTTTATCTCCCTTCACAATCACATCAAAGTCACAAATCTACCTAGTGACTTCTAAGAATATAATATGGTCAGTTGGGTACCTTGGGAGTATGTAGGGAGCCATTTGACAACCATCAATCCTAATGTAGGAGAAAGTGGGGAATTAGATGAACCATGCCCCATACCTCTTGATAAAATCTTTGGCCTTGTCTGAAATCCTCACATTTTCCGTACCCTGCAGCAACCTGGTAATATACATAGTAAAAGCATCATTTTCTCTTCTATCCATACCTCCTCCCAGGTGAAGTTGTGGCTACACCTCATAGATTGCATCCTGTCTGAATACACCTCTAGTGTTCAACCCCTTGTATCGGTGAAACCTTGCCAATGCATACACCAGATAGGAAGTCATGGTGAAAGTCTTGGTCTGCAAGACATTACACATCTGCTCATGGATTACTGCACTTATGGCACCTGCCCGGTGGTAATCTATACCCTACTCCATCTGAGAAATGGTATTAAACATCTAGCTCTCAAAAACTCATGTACTCTTCAGCTATACCAACCTACTTAGGAGAGTGATGACATTATAATATTCCCTCTTGAATTTAAGTCTAAATAGTTGTTTCAACAACTTGGAGAAGTGGGACTTGGGCTTCTCCAACCAAGAATTGATCACCTGCTGGAACTTAACCACATTCTCCTCATAGTATTTCTTTGTTGTATCCATATCAAAGGACACCACATGTGTCCTATTAGGTATATCAAAAGTCCTAGAAATGGACATAGGATCAAATTTGCCACAATCCTTCCTTGGGGTCCAATTATCCTTTGTGTTCCCGTGTCATAGTTTCTTGCACATTCAAGCACCAACTCATAGCATTGCACTTTGGAGGGGAAACTAGCTACATGTGCTAATCTGGATTCCAAAGTTCTTATGGCCAGCAAAAGGAGGTTTTGTCCTGCCATATCAACCTTGAACTCCTTGTAGTCCAACATATCCACATTGGTATCAATGATCCCTAACCAAACGAAAGTCAATCTTCTCTCAGGAATCTTACTCATTATATCCATCTTTACCTTTCCTACATCAGAGACAATAGAACTTTAAGCACTTGGATCCATTGCCTTCCCCTTGCCCAACAACATCATGTCCTGATCCCGCCTGCAAACAAGTAAAGATAACCAAAATGAGATCCAAGATAAACAGTGAGTGTCAAAATCAATACTAAACCAACTATTTCAAACTTTTGGATTCATCCTCCTCCATGGAATCTAGGCTAGAGCGGAATTTCATGGAAATTTGCACCAGGCGGAATCTAGCGAAACAGTCATATAAACCCCACATAATCATTTTAATCAATCAGTATAATAAAGGAACAACTTAAAACTACTTAGCATAAGTTCATTTGATCATCTAAATAATTTATCAATAAGAAAATTCCTCATGTAATCATCAAATTCTTCACTCCCACAAAACTTTAGAAAAATCTACCAGAGATAGAAATCCCTGAAAATAGCAACAATTTCGGTAATCCGAGAAAATGAAGGAAGCGTAGAAGATCTGGGAAAATCCCAACAGCGCGGATTTTAGCAAAAGTATGACAAATTTACCATGAAAGCTTGAATTCAATAAAATGACCTAGGAATGAACACCGGGAAAATCCAGAGGAAGCAAAATTCTGCAAGGCCAGCAAAAGTTTGGATTAATAGCAAAATACGAAGAACAAAGGAGAAACAGGAACACTCAAGGAAATCCAGTAGAGGCTGAATTATGTGAAGGCAATGAAAAGCCAAACGCCTATGTTTCTCTTGTCCTCACCAAAATAGATTGAATGGACACAGACTAAGAGCCTGCAACTTGACAATGACTTGACCTACACCTCTAATGGATGAACCACGGATTTAAAACTCACCTCTCAAAAATTTGAAAGGGATTGGCTATGCCCTAGGTCAACAACCCTACAACCTCGACCATGAAAGCACAGAAAAGCTCAAGCACAAATTTCTTGCAAATAAGGATAGAAAGTTCATCAAAAATGCAAGCAAGCCCCAAAAATAGCAATGAAAGACTAACCTAAAGCAAATACTCAAGACAAACACTAGAACAAACTGGCAAGACATGGAACCCCCAAATGCCCAAACATGGAATGCACATTGAAGCCATGAATGACATGGAAGTGCATATAGTATTGCATCCATACCAAAAGATGAAGAGAGAATATCTAAATACCATGAGAATATAAGGAGCTGAAACTAGGGATCCCAACAAACAACCTTCAAGCATGAGAAGAATATAAGCAATGCTCAAGAAATCTGAATGCAACACTTGAAATCACTTTGAAATGCAGAATCCAGCAACATACCTCAAGCTCCAACACTCCAAACTCAAATGGAAAGTAAATAAACAAACTCAAATGGCAGATCACTTCCCAACATTCAATATAACATTGCCCCAAAAGTCACGCAATCTCCATTAATGCGATCGACAAGCAGCCGAGACCAAAATCCAGAAATCCAACAGAGCAATGGACTTGGTGAAATTCGTATGTGAAGAATTTCCCTCAACACAAAAAAAAGGCAGCCATTACCGAGTGCCAAAGGGAAACCAAGAAAATTCGGCTAGGGTGAATTTTCCTTAACACAGTGAAAACCCTGAAATGCACCCAAAACTTAAGGTTGTCGATATAAATCATAAATGGGCCATTCCGACTAATAGGATGAACATCAAAGCACATGCCTAAGCAAGAAAATTTCCAAAATAGAAAGGCCAAGACACCAAAATGTGAAAGAAACAAGGGTCCCTACTTTTAGTTGGGCGTGTGTGCAAAAACTGCACAATAGTTATATGTTAGGTTTGCATTCCTCAAAATATGTCATTGCACAAGATTAATGCTTGTCAAAGTGAAGTTTTGAGAGGAAGGTTTAAATGATAGAATATAAAGAGTTTTTTGTAGTCAAGATGTTGAGGGTGTTTTTTGGTGTATATTGTAACAAGGTAACCCCCTGAAGTTGTATTTCTTCTATAATTGGAGATTGGTTAGCAAGACCACTAAAATTTTCTAGTGAGGAATTGTAACCAGTGAGGTTTTGTGTTTCTAGTGAGGCATTGTAACTAGTGAGGTTTTGTGTTACCAGTGAGGCATTATAACCATCGAGGTTTTGTGTAGCCAGTGAGGCATTTTGATTAAGCCAGTCAGGAAATTTTGAGTGGTTTTTCTACCCCATGAGGGTTTTCTACTCCTAAAATTTAGTGTATCATGGTTTCATTTATTGTGTGATTTACTTATCATTCATGTCTAACCATTATGTATTGATTACTATTCGGTATTTATATTCTTACATTGATGAACCATGCCAAACTGATTAAGTGTTGTGAGCATCATTATTTATTTTTTACAAATTTGTTGAAATAAAGTTAATTAAAGCTTTGAAATCTACAAAACTAATTCACCCCCCCTCTCAGTGTTGTCTATACTCCAAAATTTTGTTCATTCATCATTTCCCTCCATTATTCCATTTCATTTCAAGGTTTAGTTACCAACAAGGGATTTGACCAAGGTAAACCCACATTTACTAACAATCAACAAGTTTTTCCTCTCCTGTATGCTTGTTATTGCAGATTTAGGTTGAAGACTTGAATATAATCTGGAGTGAAAGATTGTAGAGTTGCAAAGTTGCATTACAAAGTTGTCATCTTCACAAAAGCTCACCTATAGGTCAAATTTGGAAGTTTTAGAACTTGAGATCTGAGAGGAAGCAAGTGTAGACCTTGGAGCTTAGGGTCACATTCAAAGTTTTCATGAATCCAAAATGGTACTAATACGCCACCTAGTGTGTCTTAGTCCTCCAAGGGGTATTTTTCAAAGATTCTTTGAGATTTTGTTCTGAGATCTGAAGATTCTACATTTGCCCCAAAAATTAGCAATGGGACTAATACAATAGTAAGGGAATATTTGTCCTCCCTAGGATATTTGGATAGATTTATTGAATTTCCATAATCCTCATGACATCTCCGTACTTACCAGGTACACACATCCTATCTTTTTGTTGCATAATTTCATCATTTGCATCCCTCATTTAGCTTGCATAACTAGGTTTTGTAGGTTGAATGATTATTTGTCTTTCCTAAGAATTTTCTTGGTGATGAACCCATAAAAACTAAAATAACCCCCTTCCTACGTCCTCCTAATTGAGATTTGACTCACCTTGTGAGGTTGGTAGTCAATCCAATTAGGGTTCTTAGGACATTATTGAATGATCGAGAGAAATAGGTGGTCATTTTTCCCACCTCATTTATCTTCAATTCAAGAATTATGATGGAAAATAGAAAAATCAAAACTTTGAAGACCAAGGCAACAGTAAAATTCAAAAATAAAAAAATTATTACCCTCCCAAAGATCAAAATCCAAGAGATAGAGGAAGATTGGGTAGAGGATTCAGAAGAGGTGGCTTTCATAGAGCTTGTTTTCGATGTGAAGAAGAGGGACATAAAGCATATAACTACCCTCATAATCAAGAAAGGACCAATAAAAGATCAAAAAATTAGAATAGATTAGAAAAAATCAATGAGGTGGATGCACACTCATCATATTTAGAAGAAGCGGAAGGAGGTGAAGTCTTGATGACTAGAAAAGCATTGTTGAATGAGGAAAATGAACGATCTCAAAGAAAGAGATTATTCAAGACAAGATTCAAATGTGAAGGAAAGGATTGTAATGTCATCATAGATAGTGGAAATAGGGATAACTTGGAATCCAAAGAGATGGTGAAAATTGAAGTTAGAGAGGAGGAAGCACCTAAATCTATACCAGATAGCATGGATACAAGACAATCGAAAGCTTTTGGTCAGGGAACAATGTTTGGTAAAATTTAAAATAGGAGGTTATTTTGATGAAATATTATGTGATATAATTCCTATGGATGTATGTCAGATTTTTTTAGGAAGGCAATGCATGATGGTTGTGCTAATACATACACAATAACTAAGGATGGAGTGAAACATAAATTGAAACCTTTCAAAGAATATTTGGTTCATTTTTTTGGTAATGAAAGAGTATTTTTAGTGGATGCAAGGAAATTATTAGATGGTATGAGACATGAGAAAAAAAAATTCTTTGTTTCCTAAGACTAATTGTGAAAATGTGGAAGAAGTTCCTGTGGACACTGCAATTTTTTTGCAAGAATTTCAAGAGATTATTTTAGATAATTCATCTAAGGGGCTGCCACCTATAAGGATTATAAGTCATCAAATTGATTTAATACCAGGAGAAAGTTTTCCTAACAAATTATCCCACAGAATGTCTCCAACTGAGAGTGAAGAGTTGAATGGACAACTTCAAGAATTGTTTCAGAAAATATTTATTAGAGAGAGTCTAAGTCCATGTGCAGTAGTGCCCACTATTTTGGTGCACCAAAGAAAGGGGGAGAATGGAGGATGTGCATGGATTCAATGTCTATCAACAAGATCACCATCAAATATAGATTTCCATTACCAAGAATGGATGATATCATGTATTGTTTGAGTGGGGCTAAATACTTCACCAAGATTGACTTGAAGAGTGGTTACCATCAAATCTGAATTAGAGAAGGTGATGAGTGGAAGACAATGTTCAAGACCAAAGAAGGTTTTTATGAATGGTTGGTCATTCCTTTTGGACTAACCAATGCTCCTACTACATTTATGAGATTGATGAATGAGGTATTGAAATATTTTTTGGGCATATATAATTTGTTATTGTTTATCTAGATGGCATATTGATATTTTGTAAGACACTAGAAGAGCATGTGATGCATATCATATTTATCTTTTGCAAATTTGAGAGAAGATAAGTTTTTCATTAACTTGAATAAGTGTAGCTCTATGAAGAGGGAGTTGATATACTTGGGGTTCATTTTTTCAGGTGAAGGACTCAAGATGGATCGAGAAAAGGTGAGATCTATTTTAGAATGACCTACACCTAGAGGTGCTACTGAGGTGAGATCATTTCATGGTTTGGAAAGTTTTAATAGGAATTTTATTAGAAGTTTCGGTAGTATTTGTGCACCACTAACTGAGACTCTGAGAGGAGACAAAATATATTTCAAATGGACTACAAGGGCAGCGAGAAGTTTTGATTTGTTGAAGGCCAAAGTGACAGAGCAACTTGTTTTACCACTTCCATATTTTAGAAAGGTATTCCAAGTTGATTGTGATGCAAGTGGTAATGTGATTGGAGTTGTCCTAAGTCAAGAAGGAAAACCCATTTCTTACTTTAGTGATAATTTAAATGATGCAAAAATAAAATATTTAATGTATGATCAAGAATTTTATGCTATTGTCCAAGCATTGAAAAAGTGGAGACACTATCTTTTTCCTATGGAGTTTATTTTGTTTACTGATCATCAAGCACTTCAATATTTGAGTTGTCAAGGGAAGTTAAATCAGAGGCATATGAAATGGGTAGATTTCTTGAGAAGTTACACTTATTTTTTGAAACATACAAGTGGGAAGTCTAACAGAGTTGTGGATGATTTGAGTAGAAGGAAAGGTTTGTTGATTGAAATGTAGGTTGCAGTTGTTGGATTCAATGAGTTGAAGGACTTGTATGAAGAGGATCCAAATTTTGGAGAGGCTTGGCAGGCTTGCAAAGAGCCTATTGTTGTTGATAGAACTAATTGGTTGGATTATATAATCCAAGGTGGTATGTTGTTCAAAGGTAATAAGTTATGTATTCCTAGTAGTTCAATGAGAATAATTTGATTAAGGAAAAATCTAGTGGAGGTATTGCAAGACATTCCAATTTTGATAAAACCATAGCACTTGTGGGAGAGAAATACTATTGGCCTTAGTTGCAGCAAGATACCAGCAAATATATGCAAGGTTGTATAGTTTTTCAGGTGGCTAAAGGAACTAGTCAAAACACTGGTTTATATCATCCTTTATCAGTACCTGAGAGGCCATGGGAAGAGATTAGTATGGACATTTTTTTGGGCTTTCCAAGGACCCAAACAGGATATGATTCAATATATGTGGTAGTAGATAGATTTTCCAAAATGGCTCATTTCACTCCATGTAAAAGGACTAATTTTGTTGTACATGTTGTAGAATTTTTTTCAGCGAGATAGTGAGGTTGCATGGTCTTTCAAAGAGTATTGTTTCAGATAGAGATACAAAAATTTTGGGATACTTTTGGAGGACAATATGGAAGAAGCTAAGGACTGATGTGAATTTTTGATCAATCTACCATCCTCAAATAGATGGTAAAATAGAGGTGGTGAATAGGAGCTTGGTAATTTTTTGGGAAGCCTAGATGGAGATAAGCCAAAGGGGTGGGATTTGATTCTACCTCAAACAAATTGTTTGTACATAAAAACCTGGTGAATAGAAGTATTGGTAAGTCACCATTCCAAATTGTTTATTGTATCAGCCCAAGAGTTGTTTCAGACCTAAAAAGGATTGATAATGGTTATAAGAAAGTATAGAAGAAGAGGACTTTGTTGATCACATAAAGAGCATACACGAAGAGGTAAGAAAACACATCAATAAAATGAATTTTCAGTACAAGTCCAAGGCTGATTTGAAGAGGAGACATAAGGAATTTTAGGTTGGTGATGAGGTAATGGTACACTTGAGAAAATAAATATTTCTAGTTGGTACTTATAAAAAGCTAAAAATAAAGAAGTTTGGGCCTTGTAGGATTGTGAGTAGACATGATTCAAGTAATTCCTATGAAGTATAGTTTCCTAGTGGACTTAATATTTCACCTATTTTCAACATTTTTGATCTATTTTTTTTCATGAAGTTAAAAGTGATGAAGGTATAGTAGGTGAACCAATTCATATATCAACACCTACTTTAAAGGAGGAAAATATAGAGCCAATATTGGACAATAGGGTGAGTAGGAGTACAAGAATAAGACTTGTATATGGAGTACTTGGTTAAATGGTTTAGGAGAATTGTTGAGGAATAATATTTGTTATCATATTGAGAAGTGATAGGGTCGCTTTTTTTTTACCCTGGGTGTCTCTAATGTAGGAGCATCCAAGGTGAAATGGCAATCCTATGTCACCAAAAATATTGTGATTTCAATTGGTTTATTTTCAATAAGGGCTTAGAGGCTAGGTGAATAAATATTTTGATTTCAAACTTTATAATTTCCCTTGGGATAAAATTGTAATTGTAATTTTGGTAGGAAATATGCATTTATGAATATTTTCTAAAAAATAATTGGGAAAATACCCCTCTTGGGCACCCAAAATCTTGGTGGGGGGAATTTGGGGTGCATGTGATTGCATGTTGTGTCAAAATTCTTGCATTTTTTTGCATGACCATATTTGGAGCTGTCGGGGCCACCAAAATTCAAATAAGGTGTCTTGATTGATCAAGATGATTGGCCAAAAGTTAGGTGCCCATGTGAAGGTGGTGAATGCTATGAATTATTTTATATTTTATTTTCTTATCTCTCCTCAATTTGGGTGTGGGATTTCTTGATGGTTTTGGAGGTTGTTTTGGGAAACCAATGGTGTTTCTTCTCACACAATTTTTATATAATGATGCTTACTCATTTGGAGAATGGGGATTTTGGAGAAGTTGTGGTTGCATACCTAGATGTTGTCAGAATGAAGCTAGATTGTTGAGTTCCAGATTTTTGTATGTGTAAAGCCCATGTTGTATGTGAGCATATGAGCTCCATAATTATGTAATTCATTTTTAGATTTGAACTTAATATATGTTGCAAATTTCTCTTTCATTTCTATGTGTTTCAATTTAATTTGTTTATTTCTTGTATAGTGATGTATGTTTGTTTGAAATCAGATTTAAAGGGGAGAGAATCCCTTTCCATCAATAAGGAGAGGTTTCATGGCACTTTTTAAACAAATCTTGTCATTTCAAATGCTCAAAAAAAAAAAAAAAAACTACTATGATAATAAAATACCATTTTGAAAAACCCATAACTATCAATTAGTGAACAATAAATGACTACATAGATAAAACAAAGTATAAATCTTCAACAAAAGAGAAATATTAATATATACTCATGGTTTCAATCCCTTATGGTTTTTATAATAACTCCTCATTAATACAAAAATATTTACGAGATATTTTACACCTTAGTTCTTTTGAATAGCCCACATCCTTAGAAAAAATATTGTCTCGGTGAAATCACCCTATAATATCAAGCTTGATAGACTATTATTGATTGCATAGGAAATAATTCAAACATACACACACACACAAATAGATAGAGAAGCACACATTATATTGACACTCAAATTTATTTAGTTTCTATTTTGTTGCACTCGTGTCAAGAATCTCTATGAAAAGTATATAATTTGTTTTGATATTTTTCAATCTAATATAAAAATATCATAAGTATGATGAAAGGCATGATGGAAGCTCTCATATCATCAATCACATTATCACAATAAATCACTAGCCATTTGTAACATACTTTTATAAATTCAAGTTTAGTCCAATAAAGTGGTCCCTAAATTTCAACATATTTAGACTAAAACTATGCTTAGTTCAAACCCCATATAATAATTCATAGTATTCAAAATCCATGTAGAAAAGATGTTTAAAAATAATACTTATAGAATCTATCAATTGTATGGATTCTATCAACATTAAGGATAATACAAACACAACTTTATGAAATTTATCACTATAAATGACCATATACAACTATCAATAGGAATTTTATTGATGGTCAATGAACTAAAACTTAATAGATCAAGCAATGAGTTGGTAAGGCCCCACTTTCTTCATCATGTGAGGTATTAAGAAGCTATAAGGAGAAATAATAACAATTTCAGATCATTGAAGATAGAGAACTTTGTGCATAATTCTTCTTTACTAAATATTGTGCATAATTTTTATGAAGACCATTATTATATGCATACTTTGCCTTACCAATACAATAGTTAATAGAATCAATATCAATTTAAATTGATGAATGTTATTTCCCATTCACAAGATCCAATTTGAGTACAAGAAAGCAAGATGTTGATTTTGATTAGTTGAATGTTTCCATGTCCTTTCAGCAATCTACTTTTGAACACATCCTACCACCAAGGCATTATGATACAGGATCATCCTTGGTTCTTGGAAATCTTGCATCAACCAAAAATATTTTCATTCAGTTTTCTTCTTGTTCTATTCTTGTTCTTGTTCAAGTTGGTAGATTTGGTATTTCTTCATGTTTGTTCACCAGACCTCATGGATCTACGGTTTCATCTTGGACATGTTCAATTTCCTTACTCCAATTTTTCAACTCGATTGGATCCTTTTCCATAAATTTATCACTTCCAGATTGAGTGACAGTTTCAGAACTAGCCCCGAAATAATTTCAAAACCTAAGGGCTAGTTTGATCGATCGTGGATACTTCCCCTAACTTGCGGATCCTCACAATGTGTTTTGATCTATTCCATGGAGTGTCCCGAACTTTAATCTTAGGTCCACACTTCATCATGTGCATCTACTGTGGAAGAAATTCAAATTTGAGGCTGACCTATTCATGCACATGTTACGTTTCCTTCATCAGAGATTGTAATGATCTTTGGCCGACGCGGATGTTTCTAGATATGTGGATATGATATAAAGCTTATAATGGATCATTAGGATAGAAATTAATCAATATCAAGTAGATTAAGAAGAATATAGAGTTCGATCTGTAAGATTTCCACTCGCATGTATGAGCACTGTATTTTGAGCATGTTGTATCAAGCCTGTGAGCTGAATCTGTAAGCCAAGATGTGGCCGCCTATATGTAGTCGACATTTATTATAATAAGAATATTTGTATCTGCATTTGCCTCCAGATTTTGTGTTGCCTATGTTGTGTTACTCTAGCTACATGACCTAGATTGTTCTCTTTGAGGACCCTCCTACCATGACTACACTACATTACCTAAGGTTAAATTTATTTGAGACACATATGGATAATATGTTTTTATTTGCAAAGGCCATAATTAGGGATGGTAGAGGATTATGCAAATATGATTTGGTAGTGAGTCAAAAGACCAATCCACATAAATATTGAATCTTCTTTCACAAAGAGCATTGTTAGAAAGATCTAGATATTTTCTTAGTTTTTGGCTTTACTAGAGATAGTATCTCTGCTAAATACCCTAGAATTTCATTAGTAGACAAAAGAAATTCAGATTTTGAGTGGAAAGTGGTGGTGGAAAGGATAAAGAGTAATTTTTTCCTCTTGGAAAGGGAAAGGGGGATCACACTAAATAAAATATTGTTGGAATCCATTCCCATGTACATCATGCCCATTTTTAATATCCTTAGAAGGATTTCTAAGGAAATTGAATCCACTCAAAATATAATTTTTTTGTGGAGTGAAATAAATGAGTTCAAATCTTGTTTTGGGGAGTTTGGTTACACCTATCAATTGCATTTTCTTCCAAGTTTCTTTATTATTTCTCTCAAGCTATCCTCTCTTCTTTCCTTTTTCCCATGCCATTTATTTTTTATACTCATTTTCCTTCCAACTAGACTCGAATCCCTCTCCATCTATGTATTACCACTTCCTTTAACACTCAAACATCTTCCCACAACCATGCCAAGCCCTAAATCATGCCTCCAACATTCTTCCTTGCCAAAAACAAAGCCTAAAATGTCAATTTATGGAGGGTCACGAGTCCTTTTCCCTACCTTGCATGGCATACCTCGTCCTTGCCCTACAATTTTTGGATGACCAAAGAGGTGAATGGCATGCTTATTAATTGTGTGACCATTCCACAACATGCTCACACCATTCCCTATAGAATCACACCCTCTCTTCTTAAATCGTATTTGTCCCCTACTGTAGAATGGATGAAGTCACCTCCATGAATTCATGTTTGGCATCTTCTCCCGTCTCTTTTATTGTTTCATAAGGCATTTTAAATTTATGTTTCTATCGAATTGTTCTACCCCAAGCCTTGACTTTGAGGATGTGACAAATAGATGCATATAAAAATTGAATTATAAACTAAACTTAACTCAAAAAAATATGACATATAAATATATAATTACATTAAAATATTTTCATCAAAATACACTAAAAATTAAATGACATAATAACCATTAAAAATATAATCACTATCGTTGAAAATAAAATAATACAACGATTACGTTTATATTGTGATGTTTGCTTAAGAATCTAATGATCAGATCGATATGTAATTATGTTTGAGACCTTGTAAGTTAGAAATAACGTGCAAACTATTTAGTTTGACTCCTCGCATTCGCCCTAAAAATAGCATAAATAACATTATAAGAAATAAGAAATAAGAAATTTCTGTGCAATCACGTGTTTAGACTTTGAAAATAAGAAATAACGTGCAAACTATTTAGTTTGACTCCTCGCATTGGCAGTATAAATAGCATAAACAGCATTATACATCTATACTTGAGCGCAAGCATTAATCTCCTACTTTGGATTACTTTGGATTTTGGAGTGCTTCTGCAATGTCTAATTTGAAGGGAGATTATATTTCTTCTGTTTCTGCTAAACCAGATAATGCTTTCAATTACTGGGATGATGATTTTATCCAATCTATAGAAACACCATATGTGGTACTTAAAGCCTTTTAGATATTACTTCTATTCCCATCATAGATTTTCTTCTGTAGTTCGTTTTCATTGCTGATTTTTTAATTTTTCAGGCATCTGAATACCATGAACGTGCTGAAACACTGGTTAAACAAGTCAAAATCTTGTTAAAAGAAATGCAGAGTGGAGATGGCGATCTCATTGAGCGCCTTGAGATGGTCGACGCACTGCAATGCATGGGAATAGATCGATATTTTCAGGATGAAATAAAAGCTGCTCTTGATTATGTTTATCGGTCTCTTAAACTTGGATTCTAAATTGTAGATATATTTTAACATATGATCGTTTTGTCAAGGTTAAAATTTGTATACAGGCAATAGAGATATTAACATCCTGGTTGGGTACAGATATTGGGATGGAAGTGTGGGCATAGGAGTAGGATCCGAAAGTTCTACCAGAAATTTGAATGCTACAGCTTTAGGATTCAGAGTACTTCGACTTCATCGTTATGATATATCTGCAGGTATCACATCTAATTTTCAAATAGTTGATATTATTTTTTAGAATTCATGTAGTATTCAAAAGATTGTTTATAGAATCAATCAATTATGTTTTTGAATCTATGTTTTGGATCATATGTAATCATTCATCATCCATTTTCTGATAATTGATCATTATGTGTGAATTCAAATACATACATCATTGATTCTAGAAACAATCTTTTCAACAATTTTCATATACTTTTTTATACCTTTAAAATGCATGTTTTTTTGATACACTCAATTAATTCTTTTTCATTTGTGATGTTTTATGAAAAGATGTGCTGGAAAAATTTAAAGATGAAAATGGACAGTTTTTTAACTGTGGAGGGAAAAATGATGATAATAAAAAGACCATTAGAGAGGAACGCATGATGAGAAGTATGTTGAATCTTTTAAGAACTTCAAGTGTGGCATTTTCAGGAGAAACAATTATGCAAGAGGCCAAAGTGTTTAGCTCTCTGTACCTTAAGCAAATATTAGAAAATGTTGAAGATTCATATAAAAGCAATTTTCTAAAAGAGGTAATAAAGTTTAAGAACAAGGTTTTTAAAGCTTGGAAATTATTGAGTGAAATAACTTTGGAAGTTATTGAGTTAAAAATTAGAAAAGTAAAAACTGAAGTATTGATTATTATTTTTATGATATTGTTTCAATAGGTGGAGTATGCTCTTACATATGACTGGCCTCGTACTTTTACCATATGGGAGGCTCGAAATTTTATAGAAATCTATAAATTAGATCATTTTAGGTAAAAGTTGTAAAATATTTTTATAAAAATAATTTCTTAATGTTTGAATAATCAAAAGATTTTAATGTGGATTAATTTAAGTATAAGTTTTTTTACTTTCTTCAGGTTGAAGGATGTGAAGATTTTGGAGTTAGCAAAATTGAATTTCAATATATTGCAATGTGCATACAAGATGGAGATGAAGACACTCTCTAGGTAATTTTATAGTAAATTAATCATGTTTCCACTTGTTGAGGAAAATAAGTACAAAAACACAAAGGAAGACATTTAGACTTCTATAAGTAATTAACAATAATCTAATTATGTGTTCCAACAATCACATTGTTAGAAACAAATAAACTAAATAGGTTGAATTTCTATGACCACTTATGAAGGAAGATGAAAGAGAAAGAATCAAATAAGGAAAATTTTATATGTGACAATTTAATGGGATAAAACTAGAAAAAAAAATTCAAGTATTCTCTCTTGTGGTAGAGAGGAAATGAATGAGGGGTTTGGAGAAAGTGAAGATAGATATTGTTGGACATTATAATGTAATTTTTTTAAAATCTATCCATTAGGTTTGGGTGCAAGCCTTGGAATTATAAAGTTGTTTGTTAGGATTTGTCTAATTTATCTTACACTATTAATTAGTGGTCTACTATTTATAAGTCTACGACTACTCTTTAGTATTATGTAATATCTTTTCTCTTTAAAACCTCACTACAATTAAAAACTATATTATAAAGTTTTATAAATATCATCATGAGACATGGTAGTAATTATGTCACACATGATATTAGATATGGAGAAGGAACTTATTATAATACATCTCCCAAGGCATACCCATTGATGGATTTATGTACCCATTAAACAATAGTAATTTGCATAAGCAATGGCCTCCAAAAGTAAGTTTATTGGAAACACGTATTTAAAATAGGATATAAAATTGAATGGTAAAATCCATTTTTTTATGATAATGCCATGATAGTCTCATATCTTCAATAGAAAATAAAACCATCCATAATTTATACGTCATCAAAATAATATATATGAATTTGTGAAAAGGAGTTAGTGTTGTTTCAAATTTGCAAATAATTATTTATTTTTCATATTTTAATTTATAATGCTTATTTTTTTCATTTTTGTTTTTTGTTTTTAAAATACTAAATTAATTAACTTTTATGCAGTTGGTGGCTAAATTCGGGGATCTCAAAACTTATAGCACTTAGAGAGTGTTCAATTGAGTACCTTTTGATGGGAATTAGTGTTGTGGATGAGATGGAGTTTTGTAGCACTAGAATTGGTGTAGCCAAAGTAGCAACCCTTGCCACTATACTTGATGACCTTTTTGATGACTACTTAACCCTTGAACAAGTTGAGATTGTTGTTGAGTTCATTACTCAAGGCTGGAATGTTTCACTTATACAAAATTTTCCAAACAATATCAAGACAACCTTGGAATTTGTTTCTAAATCAGTTCATGAATTGACAAGTGAGGCCACTCAAAAGCAAGGGCATGATATGACACATTTTATTACAAAAGAAGTACGTATACTTCTCTAGAAATATATTTTAAAAAATCTATTTATTATCTTCATCCATACATTATGTAGGAAAAATAAAATCATATTTTTTATAATTAGATTAAATATTTGAGATTAATAATAATGTATGTGGGTCATCAGACACTTAATTTTTATTCAATTAACTTTCACAAATACTATATTTATCATATGGCCAAGTTTTTTTATCAAACAAGTTTATAAAAATAAAGTTTCTTTTTATATAGAAAAAATCAGTTTGATCATATTCCAAGTTGACATAAAAAATATGTAGATCATTGAAAAAAATTGTGAAATCGATTTAACTTTTTTAAATATATTTTGTTTTAGCGGGCAGATTATGCTGAAGCTAATTTACAACAATCCCGATGGAATAAAAGTGGATATGTTCCAACCTATAATGATTACATAAAGATTGCAAAAATAACTGCAACAATCGGGCCAATTTCATTGCACTCTATACTCTTAAACCTTATTTTAGAAGACAATGATATTGAGAAGATGTTCCTTAATCGGTCCAATTTATGCGATCTCATATGGCTATCTTTACGGTTAGCTGATGATGCACAAGATTTCCAGGTTTTGTTCTTTTCACTTAATCTCACCATTAGATATATATGATTAGGTTTTCATGCCCATGATATTAACATATCTCTTATTGTATTGAAGGATGAGAAGCTCCATGGACAAACAGCCTCAGCCATTTCCTCATATATGATGGATCATCCTAAATGCTCAGAACATGATGCATTATGTCAAATTAATAACCTTGCTGATCAATTGATTAAGGAATTAATATGGGAATTTCTAAATCCAAATAATAAATTTCTTGGCTATGAGAAGTTATGTTTCAATCTCAGTAGAAGAATACAATTTTTCTATGTACTTGGAGATGGATTTACATATCCTGTAAAGGGAGTCCAACAACAAGTATTAAAAATTCTTGTTGATCCAGTCTAAATATAGAGTTCCTCTCATCTAAAAACTAAATTCCAACTTTGAGATAATATTTTTTTATGCACTTAATTTTATAGTGTGTGATGGGTTATGAGTAGTCATCTTGTGGCTACCTTAACTCTCAATCAAGTCATATGATCATCATTATATTATTATCTAATTATTTAGGTTGAAATAGGTGTTATATTTTGGTATTTAAGTTGGCCTAGGTGATATCCAAGGCATAAGTAGCATGTATGTAAGAGTTAGTAAATGTTATTTCACCATTATATTGTCAATTGTGTTCTCATTTTCTATATATTTGGAGGATTTCCACCACAAAGTGGCTTGTAATTCTCAATTATATCAAGTATTTTTTGAATAGTTCATATTATATTCCTCTTCCATGTAATTTATTTCATTACATCTGTTTAATGCATAAGTGATATCCTTCCAATCTAAATTTATAATAAAATTTATATGCTTCTATATTGTATGCCTATTTTCTTATATTACAATATTTTCATTGCTATATATTTGATACATATGTTTATTTAGATTTGTTTTCATTGTTATTACAATTGATCTATATGCTTATTTACATTGGTTTACATTTCTAATGCATTTGGTTAGTGAAGTTATTAAAATTTATTTTCATTGATATCACATTCTATCAAGCTATGCTGATCTAGATTGGTTTGCATTTATATTAAATTTAGACTAGTTCTTATATTTACCTCTAGATACATTTTTTTATCTAGCTTGAGATAGATATTAGATTATATAACTTTCATATATCTTATATAAATTTTTACATAAATAAAATTCAACATTTGATTGAGTATTATATCTAAATCTTTTATAAGCATTTTGAGAAATTACTAAAATTTAACTACATTCATAGTTTATATAATTGTTAATGTTTAAGTATCATTTAGTTATATTAAATTTATCTATACTTTTTTCATACATATAGGAAGGATGTGAAATCATAAAACAACTAAAATTTTGGTATAACATTTAAGGTAGCATAAAACATCTTGTCCAAGAAAGAATAATGTATTGTCTACTTTATATGAATAAATAGATAGATGGAAAAAAATAGGTCTTTGAACATTGAAATATATTTTTTTTGAATAGTTAAATAATATCCCCAAATAAAAATAATGTGAAATAATTGAAGAATGATTTTTTTTCAAATTTAGGATAATATAGAATAATATTTAAGTGGTAAAGAAAAATCTAAATTGATATATGATTATTGACATGTGATATTTACTATATTTAAATAGATAGATAGATATACATACATTTATAGATTTACTAAACATAATTACATAATATCACACATAACAAAGATTTGAAATATTTGAGTAGTAAAAATGTTTGGTTTTAAATTTATGATAACATGGGATAATTTTTGAATTTGAAATAATAATTAAAATTGATATATTTAGGTAACATTTGGTTTGTATAGATAGATAGAGAAACAAACATACATCTAGATACATGGGTGGATAGATAGATAGATAGATAGATAGACAGACAGAAAGAAAGAAAGATAGACAGACAGACATATAGATATATAGATAGATAGATAGATAGATAGATAGATAGACAGACAAATAGAAAGACAGACAAACAGACAAACAGAAAGACAGACAGACAGACAAATAGACAGACAAACAGACAAACAGAAAGACAGACAGACAGACAAATAGACAGACAAACAGACAGACAAATAGATAGACAGACAAATAAACAGACAGACAAACAGACAGATAGATAGACAAACAAATAGATAGACAGACAGATAGATAGACAGACAGACAGACAGACAAACAAACAGATAGATAGATAGATAGAGAGATAGACAAACAGACAGACAGACAGACAGACAGATAGATAGATAGATAGATAAATAGATAGATAGATAGACAGATAGATAGATAGATAGATAGATAGATAGAAATATAGATAGATTAAAATTATTACAATTTCCTTCAAGAAGAGAAACAATAAAATATTTTCCTTTAAAATTACCATTAGATAGATAGATAGATAGATAGGGGTATGTGCAGGATCATGATGGGCCAAAAAGTGGCGATATGTAAGCCATATGATGGCTCATGTGGCTGACGAATTTTCTTTTACCCAAAATTGATGAAAATAAAAGGGTTTTTAGAGGAGATTCTCAGCTTTCCACCAATATAAATTATGCTTTACTTTGAATTTAATTAGCCGATAGGCTATTATAGGTGGGAAATCCCACCGGATTTGTCTGTTGTTTGACACTTGATTGTAGGTTTTCCAATTTACACGGGTGTCAGATGTCTTCCCTAAGCATTCCAACAAGCAGCGTACCAATTAGCTAGAGCAAGGGAGGGGGAGTTATTGAAATGACAAATCACTGTGATCTTTGAATAATTTTTTTGGTATAGCATAGGCATCAACTTTTAAAGCGAATGGGAGGATGCAAAAATTTTCAAATCAAAATTTTCAGTGGGCTCATCGTACCAATCTCCATTGGCTTAATAATGATTCCAAGTACAATCTGCCACCTAGGTAATCATAGTTTAATTTGGGAAATTTTCAGGTAAATATGATTTAAGCTGCTGTTTTTTCTTCGATCATAGATCGTTGATGTGGATCTGAAACCCATTAATGCGATTGCTTTTATCTGGAACTGGTGGGGAGCTTTTCCTGTCTGTCGATGAAAACCTTAAAAATTTATTTATTAATATACATTTCACTTTAAGTATTTTTTATAATTACCTTACAAAATATTAGAATATTTTTAGGTGATTTTATGTTTATTAATGTTGATAAGTATTTTAGATTAATGTCAAGTATTTTTATGTGTTATTATTTATATAAAATTAAAACATATTCAATATATATTTTACAAAATTAAAATTATTAAATATTTTTAAAAAATTAAAAGAATTTTAAGTTAAAATAAAATAATTTTCAAGTAAATAACAATAATTTTTAAAATATGTAAAATAATTTTTAAGTAAAAAATATTAAAAAAAACAAAAGACAAATAATTATTAAATAATCCAAAGTAAAATAAAATATTTTTTTACTAAATAAAATAATTATTACGTAAAAATATCTTCAAAATTGATATCTTTGTGGTTTTTAGATAGATATATTTAAGATATCTATATTAATTATATAATTATGTAATCAAATTTCAAAGTAAATAGGATTTCTTAAATGAAATTATACTTAAAGTGAATTGTATATTAATAAATGTTACTTTTAATAATTTGATATTGTAAACTTTATAATTTTATTGATATTAGAATTATAGTTAATTATAAAATCGTTCAAAAATTTAAATATTAAAAATTATAAAAAATCTTACCAATTTTAAATTAAATATACATATATCTATATAAAATAATTAGTTTTATTAAATAAATGTGATTATTTAAGTTAAAATTTATTTATATAAGTTACAAGTAATTTTTTTTCTAACTTAAAACAAAGATGAAACTTTTGTCTTTCTAACATGTTGATTATATAGTAGAAATCAAATTTGTTGAGATGTTTTCATGGAAGTTTAAAGTCATATGTTTAAGTAGTAGCTTGACAACCACTTGGCTCTAATGTGACATATTTTACCCCTTTTTTTGTTTGAATGTTATTAGATTTTACTAAGACTATTGTGCAATGTTTTGTGTTCTCTTAGCTTCTTTGTTATCATTACATATCATCTATAAACTATATTTTGAACATTTTATTCACTCTCATGGTTCCATGTTCATACTATGATGTCGCTATTGGGTTAGGTAAGGGGATGATTCAACCTTTGAACCCAAATGCATGTGTTGTTATGGATCTTTCCAATCTTGTGAATGGTAATGACTCTCTTCAAATGGTTCAACAATGGGATGCCATTATTTTTGTTGTAATTCCTATGGGGAGCAAGTACTTTGAGAAGACAATGAGAGTTTAGAGGTGTTTGTTCCTCTCTTATAAATAGTTGGTCAATTAGTTAGACAAAGAATGGAGGCCAAAGATTTAAGACAATATTGAAATTTCTTTGTGTGGGAGAGTTTTCTTCATTGCAATCTTCTTAATCAAAGGGTAGAGGATTTTTCATAATGGTCATTAGTTATGGGCATCAACAGTTTATACCTAAATGAAATTGGATGATTGATTTTGGCCCAATAAAAGAAACACCCTCTTAGGGTTTGGTCTAGATAAGAATCCCATTCATTACTTTATTTTTCTAGAATGGGGAAGCATTAAAGGTAATATGAAATGCTACGAGGACAATTTTAGTAGCTCATATATGTGTGGAAGTTAATCTTCTTAATGGACTTCATGGGTCCATTAATTTAAAATTAAAATATTTTTGAATATACATGTTCATTTCAATATAAATCATATTATATATTTATGATCTCTCTTTATACATGTTCTATCTTGTTTCATGTGAATGCTCTTTTTAGAGTTAAGGAATGTAATTTAAAATTCCTTATATATTCTATATATTTAGCATTAAATATGACATTTTATTAAGGTTTCTTTTTAGTCAATAAATATATATTAAAAAAAAACATGAATACTAAGTTCATCATTATTATTTTTATAATAATTGAATTACATATTATCATACATGTATATAAATTATTTAGATTTCTTAATTTATTAAATAAAATGAATATGGAGATAATATTAATAATACAATTAAATATGCATACATGATTTTAGAGATACTAAATGTAATATTAGTGTCAATATTAAGAATTAATATTATTGTTGATATTAGTAAGTAAAGCGTTGATATTAATATTTAGAGCCACATTACTACTAGTGTTACGTTAATAGAAGAGAAAGTCATATTAATATCAATATTAAGGGAAAATAATGGCACATTAATATTATTGCATCGAAAAGGATCAGGGTCCATAGTGTATCATACCTCCTCAAATTTCAAGACGACTAAGTAAGCTATTTAAATAATGCGAGGTAAGCTAATTAAAGGCAAGGTCAAACTTAAGGACTTGACCATGTACGAATTTAAGTAGGTACCAATTGTTCTTAACAGTAACCTAATGAATTATAACAAAAGGTTTATTAATATATAACAAGGGGAGATTATTCCTTGATGCCAAGGCCAACAAACTAAGCAATTGTTTCTAGTCTTAGATCATCATCCACATCTGAAATGGGATAATATTTTGGTCCCATTAGCAACCTCAATAATTCCCCTTGTTAGGAAGGGGATGTAGAGTTCTCTCCCCAAGTTTTGTGGTGACACCCAAACCAACTCTCGAAAAAATGGCTAGAGATTCAAGCATCTTTGTAATCTTCTGAATTAGTGTTAGTGCTAGAGAAGACAAAAATGATTTAGATAAAGTTCCATTTTTTTATATTCAAATCTTCTTACATCCCATCATCAATTGACTTTTTCTATAAATAGTTAGTCTTGAGAAAAACAATTTACATTTTCTTACGGTTTTTCCCCCTTCCCTTCAATATATTGCCAGAGTGTATCATGCTATCGGCGTAACCATTGCACCTCATTGAGGTGCAAGTGCTATTAAATAATTATTATTCATTTTCTATTAGAACTACGAATAAAGTCCTGATTGATAGGCTGATTGAAAAACATCTATAACTTTCAAACGGTATCACATTTTTTGAATCCGAAACATGTGTCACATTCTATGCTTTGCATCTTATAGGATTAAAAAATATAAAATTGAATTTCATGAATTTTTGACCAAGTTAAGGTGGTTAGACAAACGAGCTTTTATATTTTTTAAAACTTGTAATAAAAAAATCATAATTAATTATTTACTTGGAAAGAAATTATAAAAAAATATACATCACATCAGGACATGAGTCCTATACTTATATCTAAAATCTTATAAAAAAATATTATCATTTTATTGTGGTTAGGGTGGTCAGACAGACACCTACTTCTTATTTTTACCCTGAAATTTAAATACTACTGCATTGAAATTTCAAATTTTAACCAAATAGATTTTTAAAAAAAATAAAGGTCTAGTAGTTTAGAAACTACATTCAATTTTATACAGATTCTATTTTTACATGTTTTTGAAATAATATAGATAACTTATTCAAATTTTTACGTCAATTTGTCTAACTCTAATTTTCTATCTTTTTATTGCCACTTAAGGGCCTATTTTTTCCATGATGATCCTGCACATACCCATAGATAGAAATATAGATGTAAATATAGATAGATTAAAATTATTACAATTATTATTTCCTTCAAGAAGAGAAACAATAAAATATTTTCCTTTAAAATTACCATTTAATAATTTTAAACTTCAAAGAAAATAGATTGAAAGAGAAGCATAGGTAGAGATGTAATAAGAATTTAACATGTATGGGAAAAAAATATTATCTTTTGGAAACTTGAAAAGGAGGCTATGATTTATTTTTCTCTATAAACCAATGGGAGTTTGGAGATAAAATATGAATGTCGTATTTTTAATGTTATTGTAATATTTTTATGTTAGAAAGAGTTATTCCAACCATGTGACACTTAACCATTCACCATTTCACATGTAAACCTCTTAAAAGATCTATGTAAACGTTTTCTAACCATTATGAATCACTCAAATTTGTCACTAAGAGACCATTTTCTACTATGATTTATTACACCAATAATGAAGGTCAAATATCGAACACATATAAGGAAATTTATCCCTATTTTATTTTTCTATATAATAGAAATGGGAAAGTTCACCTATTTCAACATAGTTGAAAATATAAAATACTCATTTAGCTTTTTTTATTAAATTGAATAGAAAAAACACTAATAACATGTTTCTATACATAATTTTTCTCAATTTGGTCACTTCAAAATGATTGTGACCTTCAACATATACATATAGCCCATGTCAAATTATGTGAATAGGATTATGAGCACACATATAAGAATAATTACAAAAGACTCCACAAAACATGATAACTAGGACCATATGGTAACTAAATATTGGTTCATAAAATTTTGTCCCAGAATATTTGTTCACACATCCATTTTTTAATCAATCAATTCACACCCCCAAATGAGTGACAAAACTAATACTTCATTTTTTTATAATACTAACAAACTTGTGCAATACAATAGATTAAATGACCTATATAGGTATTATAGATTAGTGTTCGATGACACTCCAAGAACTCCTAAATAAATTTGAGACTTATTGAGAATTTTAAATATGATCCAAAAAAATATCCATCCCTATCATAGAAAACATAAAAAAAATATGAGAAACTACAACAAATTCCTTTAGGAATCTTAAATAATTCTCTTCCAATCTTAATAGGACAGCCAATAATTTCTTTCTTACATAAGTATGTTATTATTTCTTCCCATGAAAATGTTATGATTCTAAAAGAAGGAAGGGACTTAAAATTTTCATTCCTACATCATATATTGTAGTGAAATGACATCTCAATCATCACATTTCCTTCAAAACAATCACAATACCATCTCAATATACCATTACCCATTTATAAAAGATCTAATTTATAACATTTGGAGAATTTATAATATTGATCTAACATTTGTGAATTTAGAATTAAAATTTAGTTGTGATGAATACCAAATTTCTAAAGTCTTTTGTATTTGTAGACACTAAAAAATTTCCAAAATGATATCATGCACTCGAAACAGATACTAACATCATTTCCTCTTGAAGCCCATCCTCCTTTCACTTAATTGATTAAATTAGCCTAGCTATTTAATTATTTTCCTCATTTTCATCTATTAACCTAATTCACCAAATCAAGTTAATTCACCCCCTTTCACGCTAACATTTCATCTTATTAAATTAAATAAATCAACATATTTAATTTAATTCCCTAAGTATTCTTATTTATATAAATAACCCTGAGTTATTTAATTAAATACCATCTCACCTTTCCCCATTCATTAAATCATTTAATTTAATGAAAACCACTTTATTCCTCTAGAAACCCCTAATTGTGTGATTAAACCTTGTTTAATTAACAATTAAACTAATTTTCCTCTAAAAGGGGAATATTCCTTATCTCCTTTTTTGCACAATTAAAACTTTCTTTTAATTTGGAAAATATCTTTATCCTCACCCATGAGAATATTCCAAAGAATATTCTCTCCTCCAATCATCTCACTTGGCTTCAAATGCAAGTTATCTTCTAAACTCTTGAGCAAGTCACCTTGTGACCTATGTGTGCAGGTCAAAAGTGTGTTTGTTTGGAGAAAATGTGATCCCTTGATTAAATCTCATCTTGAATTCTCACCTATTGATGAGAATCCATGATCCATGCCTCTTCTTCCTTCCATACTTTACCATTTATTAATATTTTCAATCTCAACCCTCCATCTCTCAATTTCTCTCCTATAAATAGAACCCTATTTGGAGACAAATGGATCCATCTTTCAATTGCAAAAAAATGATGTTAAATTCACTTTTATCCATACTCTCAATTTACTCACTTTTAGCTTATTTTAGTTCATTTTTAGTTGCATAATAGCTTTAAACTTCAATTAATGGCTTCCATGCATCCATCTTAGCTTGTTTATAGATTAGGGTTTTCATCTTTTAGCTTAAAAAAGTAGCTTATATTAGCTTAGCAATTGCATAGTTAGATCAATTTTAGCATAAAATCATGTTAATTTAGATTGCATCATGTTTAATTTAGCATAAATTAGGTTTTCATCCATTTATCACAATGGTTTCGTCGATTCTCTTCCATAGAATCAATTGAAACAGGCTCATTAATCATGGGATTGGGAAAGGTTCATTGTTCCACATCAACATGACACCAATTTCAAAACAAGATAAGTTTCAAATGGGTTAGAGTAGGCATTTAATTTCTTTCGTAGATTGTAATTTTTAGTTTCAATAAATGCTTAGTTTAAAATTTCAATTTGAATGATGTTATTTGTAAGATTGATGTTTAGTGGATAAATTATGCTTTGATTCATCATGGATCAAGTGCAATCGACCCACTCTGACAATCCTCATCTCACATTCTGGCACTAGAAGGAGGAAAAACCGATAATTTAATCAATTTTTAGCTCAAATTTTGTTTGTTTGCTTTGTTACAGGTTACGACGATGCCCAAATCAAATAAAATGATGCACTTTGAAGAGTGTCGCCATATAGCGATGCTATCTCAATTTGAAACAACGACGCCAATTAAATGCACTGGAGTTGATTTAAATCTGGCAAATCCAATTTAATATAGAGGTATCGAAGACTTTAAATGACAACGACCCCAAATCCATTAGAGCAATGCTCAAAAAAATTGTGATGCTATCGTGCTCTCTATTTTTACCACAAAGTGACACCTAAATTTACCAGAGCGATGCCTATATTTCAAATCATGATGCTATCATGTGCAGTGACACCCATCCAGGGTAAGAAGCTTTACGATCATTTTTTTGACATGTGCTTTAATTTTCTCAATTCATCAGATCACTAATGCACTTCTAACATTGTTCTAGTTTTTAGACTAACAAGGTTTTGTAGGTTAAACAACATGGAGCTAAAGTGAAGAAATATTTCTTATCTTGAAATACTATGATTGTAACAAGCGTTTGACACTTTTGGGGCAATTATAAGCCAAATTTTCATGCTTTCTACTTTATGCTTTAGGATCTCAATAAATTTCAATTGGGTTTTAAATGAATGCTCAAATGGGACTAAAATTGAACCCTCATTTCATCATCTTCCTTTGGGTTTAAAATTGAACAAGGCAACTTTATATTTCATTTGGTGGTTAAAACAAACTCATCACTGCTTTGAGGTGTTAAAATTTATAATTGTTTGCTATGTTTTTTGATTTACAACGTTGTTATTAGATGCATGTATGCAATTCTCTCGCACCACTCAATGACTTGAGAAACAAAAATATTCCTTAACACTTTGCAAAATCACCTACATCTTTCAAATTGGATTAAAACTGAACCTCTTTGCAAGTGTGAGAAAAAGGCATGGCATGTGTTCTCTCTTTGTTCATACGAGCGGAGGTGATCGAAATATGAATGTACTTTCTTCCTATAGTTTATCTTTAGAGGGCTTACCTCCCCTCTTTAAAAGGAGGGAATGACCCAAGCGGTAATGAACTAAAGCCATGTTCTTCCAAACCGCTATATAAATGTGTGGTTGCAATGAAAATTGTGATCAATGGGATGTGGTACATGATAGCTCTCCCCCAGTATCTTTTTGATGTGTAAAGCTCGTGTTCTAAGGTTTGGAGACCTCTTGATAGAGTTTAACATTGCATCCCCTAAACTAGAAGCCCTTATTACAAACCATTGTTTAGAATCAACCTTAATACTTGTTCATGCAAGAACGATCATTTTGAAGCCGCCCCACATTCTTACTATTCAATTGTAGAAACAGAAAAATCCTTTTGATCTTTGAATTTTAAGGATTCTGGGATTTGGTGGTTCCGAGAAGTGTGTGTCGATAAATAGGGAGCCAATGTCGCTAAATATCTAACTATTCACATTGTTTCTAGTGTTTCGAGAAATCCAAGTGGGGACTGAACAAGTATAGCCATTTTGAACCTAGGATTGTAAATGATTGTGAGTCAGTTTGATACATCATTTGGTTCCAAAATGTTACAAAAATAAACATTCACTATCTTCCTCAAAATTTCAAACACTCTGGCTTAAATATGGATACCTCTTGAATTAGCCTTGATATTGCTGCTTGTCCTAAGGGTTTCTATCCTTAGAAATTTCTAAATATCTTGACTTAATCTCAATCCATATTTCCCAAAGACAACATAGGAAATTGTGGCTCTAATCTCATGATTTTCACAAAATGGACATTGTGAAAGTTATGATGTTGTTGACATAAAAATTTAGTTTGAAAACATAATCAAGACAAGTGTTTGTAAAATCAATTCACTTAAGCAAGATAAACTTGACACAATTGAATCCCACATGACCATTTGGAGACTGGTCACTCCCATTCAAAAAACCGACCTTACAATTGCTATCATTCAACCAAAATTGTAATTCATTGAGGGAGAAAAAACGGATATCATTAGCAGCTTAAGAAGCTTCACTTTTGAAACCAAGGAAACATCCAATCTATGGAGAATTGTTGCAACCATCTTAGATAAAGAAGAACGAAGAGCTAATATTTTGGCTAGGAAGCCAATATTACCACCCCTGCGTGGAAATAAATATCTTCTTCTTTAATGATCTCACACAAAATCAAAATCCCCAAAATAAGTTCTACAAGTCATCATTTTAAACTTAGACATCTTAAACCAAAATCTCTCAAGAAACACCTTTTGACGCTTCACAAGAATAGAGACAAGTTGGTAGAAATTTTTTATAAACATGCTTCAAGGTATAGTCTAGAATTATATGCATTATTTTGGAGTCAAAACCCTGGTCTTTTTCATGATACTAAGCTTCTTTGAATGATCTATGACACAATCAAATTTTGTAAGGTAAGACATGCATCCCATCATTACAGGCATAAACATCGTAATTCAAAATTTGGTAGGAAGTGGGCTGTAATACTTTATCGCAATCATAACCTCTTGTTGAGAAAATATTATGCTCAAGCTAGGAGGAATCAAACAAGTTTAAACATCCCCATCTATCCTCTCATCTAACTGAACATTGTATCTTTAGGATTTGAACATTTTAGAGGTCTAGCATCATTCTCACTACCTTGGTATTTGAAAATAAAATCTCATTCTAAGTCAACATTGGGTCAAACATTTCATCCATCCCTCCATCAAATTTCATCTTGCACTTCTCCAAACTTTGCAAAGATTTTGAATATACCAACATCTTTTGACTTAAACATCAATCAAACCAACCTCTAACTTGGCTACGTTATATGTGAAATTTATCCTTTTCCATGCACCTAGCTTAGTTAGTTATCATCTTTGGACTAGTTCATCTTGAAGGTCGTGAGTCTACCCTAAAGATTCCCAAGTTCATCAACATCTTTTATCCTAACATCAAAACATCAAACTCAAGTCAAAAGTATTGTCCCAAAATAATTGCAAAGATCACTTTCCATATCACCCATCTTTTCATCCCCCATTATCATCATTTCTCAAAAAATACTGAGAGCGTCTCTTTTACCTAGGTTTGAGTCAACTAGAGAGTTCAAAAATTACAAATCTCAACACAACTCTCCCATTAGTGACCCAAAATTTATGGTAAAAACAATATCACAATACAAGAGAATCATGGAGAAAAAAAAATCACATTTACCTCAAGTGTTCCAAATCCTCTAGAATTTGATCCAATAAATTAAGTCACCCCATCAGAAGAACCATCAGCTTTGATAGGACCATATGAGATTGAAGACATCACAAACAATCCCTTTGAGCTTACTAGGGAGTAAATCATGGAACATCAAGCCTTTGAAAACATAGCTCCTTTTTCCCCATCATTTGTTGCACAAAATTTGGCACAAGGCTTCACAACTCCACCATCAAGGATAAATCAAACATCCACTCCTAGTCTTGCAGCTGGCCTTGCCAAGGACTTTGTTCTAACTCTTTCATTTGAAATCAATACACTTTTGGGTACCCTTGATACCAATCATTCACCTCGAACTACCACTTAGACACCTACCTTTGGTGCTCCTCCTATCCCCAAAAATTTGAAGCAGCTACATAAACCTCTTGACCTTCATTACTCCACCACAACCTCCACCTACCAAGGACACCCCTCTTCATCCACATCCATCAGTACCACAAGTATGCCCACCATCACGCAAAGTAGTATGGACCAAGTATCTCAGAGTCAACCCTCAATGTAAATGGGGACATCTTTACCGTAGAGTCAACCCTCAATGTAAATGGGTACATCTTTACCCAATCCTCCCATGGGTGCATCTATACCATTGGAGTCACAAGGCACATCAAACCCATCTATCATCGACCCAAATTAAAACAAAACCTTGTTTATGAACCCCATCAATCAAGGAAATACCTTGACTGCATCCCAAGCACAAGGAAATTCCCCAAGAATCGGTCAAGATAACATTTTCAATCAATGGACTCAAGGTCCTAATATGTCATTACTATTGTAAAATCTAATGACACCATCCTCATCTTTCCCCACGGTCCCCTTCACTATGCAAAATCAAATGGGTCCTCAAATCTACATTCTTCCACCTCAATCCGCCATCTTACAAGGAAT
This sequence comes from Sequoiadendron giganteum, assembly GCA_007115665.2. NCBI lineage: Eukaryota > Viridiplantae > Streptophyta > Pinopsida > Cupressales > Cupressaceae > Sequoiadendron > Sequoiadendron giganteum. The sequence continues at coordinate 708,372,656 of CM021101.1, read as the reverse complement.
GTTAAACCAAGGGAACTCCCAACCTATCATCACCAACTCACAACCCATCCAAAAAATCAATGCCCACAATCCATCGCAAGGGTCTCAACAACCAACTAGTCCTACATTGCAAACTTATACCTTAGCCTTATAGCAAGCACAACAAGCTTATCAACAAGTTTTCCAACAATAGCAACAACAACAAGCAACCTTAGTCACACAACAACAACAACAAAAATGACAAAAACAAGTAATCTTAGTCACACAATAACAACAATAACAATAGGAAGCAATCTTAGCCTCTCAACATCAATAGTAAGAACAACACCAAGCTTATCAAGCATCCTTAGCAGTACATCAACAATAGCAAGCCTATCAATCATCCTTAATAGAATAGCAACAACATCAAGCCCAACAATAAGCCCTCATGATGCAACGACAACATCAAGCCCAACAACAAGCCCTCATGGTGCAACAACAATATCAGGCCCAATAGAAAGCCTTGGCAGTGTAGCAACAATAGCAAGCCTTACTAGCTCAGCATTATGCCCAACATCATCATCAACAAAAGCAACATTTTTTTTTTTACTATAATCCTCAATAGAACATCATCAATACAAATGTGTTAGGAACATATACATAAACACCTCAATCACCTTCACATAATTCCACTCCACCATACACCCCATACAACACACCATCATATCAAAATCACATATACAACTCATCCATCATCCCACCATATGTTTCTCCACCAAACCCACAAGATGATCTAGCATCGCAAATCAAGGAGCTATCCCAAAAAATGCAAGACCTTCGAATTGGCAAGACAAAGAATCCCCATACACAAAATCTATGTCCTTATCCATTTGATCGAAACATCGCAATGGTTTCATTCCCTCCTGGATTTGAAATCCCCAAATTCAATAAATACAAATGGAGAGGGAGTCTCATGGACCATGTCGAAGAATTCAACGTCATGTGTATGGAGGTGCCTTACAATGATTCCTATTTAATGTGTTTCTTCCCTCGAAGCTTAATAGGTCATGCTATGGATTGGTTTTCTCATCTGTCTCCCAACATCCAAAAAAATCAAGAAATCACTACTAAATTCATCAATCACTTCTCCTTCCACATTGACATGGATGTTAGTCTAGAAGAGTTGTACACTCTCAAACAAACTAAAGGAGAAACTTTCACCAATTTCTTGCAACAATGGAGACATAAAGCTAGTAAGAGAAAGTGGACCGTTCCTGACCAATAACAAGTGGGAATCATCATAGAAAATTTGGATCCTGATCTCTCTTTCCACTTGAAAATGCAATACATCACATCCTATGGAGAGCTTGTCCCTCAAGCCCTTAACATCGAAGGAGTGCTAAATAATCAAGTTTACAACCGACCATCAACCAGTTCAAATGACAAGCTCTGTGTCTGGGCTAAAAAAAAAATGTGAAAAATGATGGTATGGTAGATTATAAGGTGGTCATAAGTGCTCCTAGACCCAACAACAATCAAGTTGATAACATTCAACCAATTGTGCAACAAACAAAACCCCCTCAGAACAATCAAATCAACAATACCGAGATGCAACAAAGGTGAACTACCAACAAGAACAACTATCCCAAGTGCAAGTACACACACTTATCAGAACCTATTGAAATGATCATGATGAATTTGGTAGAGTCAAATATGATAACATTATCCAACTTTGAAAACTACCAAGAACCGCTAGAGAAACCATCCTAGTACAATGAGAATGATCTATGTAACTTTCACAAAATCAAAGGACACAAAAAATAAAAATGCATGAGACTCAAGAATATCATCCAAGACCTCATAGAGAATGACACCATATCTGTTGAGGTACCATCAAGGAATCAAGATCTTAAGATATACAAGAACCCTATGCCAGATCATAACAAAGGGAACAACAATGGAAAAGCTAAGGATTACACAAACATACAACATAGCTATTCAAACATGGTCGCTTCATGTGATAGCATCATTACCATCAAAGGACCTAGTGCAGAATGTGGAGTCACCACATGACGTGGAAAGGTCACCATCCAAGGAGTCCCATCTTAGTCTAGGGCACAACCTACTTTTCCAACATCCACTTCTAGCAAGTATAATCTCTCAAACTAGCTTAAGATGACCACAACATAGATATCAATCTTAGAACTGTTGAGTCTATCCCCCGCACATAGGGAAATATTAGACAAAGCTTTATTAGAGTCATTCATTCTCGAGGATATTGATACAGATTAGTTTCAAGCTATGGTATGAAATATTACCGATCACCTTTTCACTTTCTCAGAAAAAGAACTACCATCACAACCATCTCATAGTCATGCTTTACACCTCAAGGTCTTCATTCATAAGAACAAGGTTAAAAGAGTCTTAGTAGATGGAGGTTCTGGTGTAAATATTTGTACCCTTAAGCTAATCAAAGACTTGGGCTACTCAGAAGATACTATTGAGAAAAAAAAAATTAACACCATCAGAGCATATGACAATCAAAAGCGAATATCCCAAGGCATCATTACACTACCCATCCAAGTGGGACCTGTCATTGCAGAAACTACACATGCCAAGTGCTAGATCTTGATCTTCCATACAATATCCTGCTTGGTCGACCATGGCTTCGTGCCTTAAAAGTTGTAGCCTTGAACTATCATCAATGTGTCAAGTTTCCTTTCAAGGGAAAAGAAATTACCATCCAGGGAGATCTTGAGCCTTTTTACTGCTGCAAGAATCTTGAGGCCAAGTTCTATAAGATACCCGAAGTGCCTAAAAATGATGAAGGTCCTACATCCACACCTAACTCATTTGTTGATTCATCATCCCTTGCATCTACCTCAACAACAAATACACCCATTGTGCAAAATATTCTTGACATCAAAGCAATGATCCAGGATGATGGTTGTGGAAACTATAAGCTACTAAAGGATACATTTATCTTAGGAGAACTAACTCTTTCTCCTCAATCTCATGGGAAACCCACATCTAGCACCAAAGAGCCTGAAACAATCAATATGGCAGCTACTACCTTCACCAAGTGGGGGATCAAAATCAAGAAGATATCAATGAGGAGGATGTCTCTAAACTCCTCTATCAGGATGAACGACATGTCCTTTTTCTTCCCATGGAAGATGACAATAAAGGCTTGCAGCTAATGAAGGCATGGGGTTATAAAAATAATGAGAAACTAGGATAGAATGATAATGTCTTGCTAGAACCTATCATTCCTGAGAAAAGGTTAAAGAATCTTGGTCTAGGTTGTACTACTAGCAAGGTGACCATTATTGGAAAAGGTACTTCTGCTAAACGGGCCAAGGCTTCCTTTAGGTTACCTACACCATGTGATATGACCTTAGATGAATTCCCCCTTGATGTTGATGACCTATTTGAAAATAACTCCCTCTTCATGATATCAATTACATCCTTTTCTCTAAGCAATCAGACAACTGAACTTTGCCTAGTATACCCACAACTCATTGACATGGACCAACAAGGACCACCGATTCTTGATTTATTCAAAAAAGATGAAGCAATCTCAAAATTCATGGGACTTTGTGATAACTTATCATGGGTAGATCACAAAGCAGGTTTTGACATAGAGCTAAACACAGGGGCATACTAACATTTATATCCTTAAGTGAAAAACACATTGTGGCACTCTTTGATCCTAAATTAGTAAAAAAATAGGACATATTCGAGGGTTAAAACCTCTTAGAGGTGCCCAAGGATGAGGGATTCAATCTCCCCCTTAGTTTAATACATCTCGAAAATTCAACAGTGCTAGTAGAAAATGCTACTCTAGTAAATGTGGGAACAAAAGAAGCACCTAAGATCACTTTCTATGTTGAATCCTTGTTGGATGAAGAACAAAAAAACCTAGCAGTATTCCTAAAAGAGCGGAGAGCTAACTTTACATGGTCATACATAGATATGCCAAGCCTTGATCCTGAAGTAGTTGTGCATCACTTAGCAGTCTATCCTGAAGCCAAGCTAGTCAATCAGAAGTTAAAGAAGATGCATCCTTAGATAGTACTCTTGGTAAAACTTGAGTTACAAAAGCTTCTTACCATTGGATTCATCCAATCGATAGATTATTCTGAGTGGGTTTCAAACCTAGTACCAGTCTTAAAACCCACTAGGGGCATCAAAGTTTGCACTAATTTTAGAGACTTAAATAAAGCATGCCCGAAGGATGATTTCCTTCTTCCTAACATCGACCTCATTTTAGACTTAACAATTGGGCATGAAATTCTATCACTCATGGATGGTTTTTCAGGCTACAATCAGATCATAATTTCCAAGGAGGATCAACATAAAACTACATTCACTTGTCTATGGGGAATCTATTGCTAGAACATAATGCCATTCGGGTTAAATAATGCAAGAGCAACCTATCAAAGAGAAATGACCCTCATCTTCCATGACATGATCCACAAAATAGTTAAAGATTATGTGGAAAATATTTTGGCAAAATCAAGGAAAAGGAGTGAGCACATATAAGTCTTAGGACCCATCTTCGAAAATATTGAAGAATACAAGGTATGACTGAATCCAAAAAAGTTTCTTTGGGGTTACATCAAAGAAACTTCTTGGCTTTATTGTCTCACAAAGAGGGATATAAATTGATCTAGCAAAGGTAAAATCCATCCTCAAAATCGAACCACTACAAACATTGAATCAGATGAGAGGATTACAGGGAAGATTGCAATCCAACAAAAGGTTCATAGCACACCTATCAGATAAAATCCACCCTTTTTCGAATCTTCTCCCTAAAGGGATAACCTACAAATAGGATGAAAAGTGTGATAAAGCTTTCCAATAGATCAAAGACTATCTACTAACACCTCTGATGCTCATGCCTCCAATACTGAACAAACCACTAATCTTATATATCTCAGCAACACCAGTAGCACTAGTAGCTCTTTTGGCACAACATGATGAAAATGGAAAGGAAAGAGCTATGTACTACATCAACAGAACCTTGGTGGGCTATGAAATGAACTATTCACCTATTGAAAAATCATGCCTAGAAGTAGTTTTTGCTTCACAAAAGTTCATGAATTACATGTCACATTAAATCAAATTTATTGCAAAGATCAATCCATTGAAATACTTGTTATCTAAAGCAACTCTCATAGGGAAAATGGCCAAATTGGTGATTATCTTAACTGAATTTGACATAGAATATGTGGAGAACAAGGCAATCAAAGGACACATGATCATAGACCAACTAGCAGAGGCACCCATCTATGTAGAGAACTCCTTGGTATCAAAATTTCCTGATGAATTAGTGCTCCTTATCAACCTCACAGCTCAGTGGAAGATGTACTTTGATGGATCATTCACCAAACATGGATCTGAAGCAATCATTCTTTTCATCACCCCTCAAGGTTATTGTATCCCAAATTCATATAGGCTATCATTTCCTTGCATTAACAACTTTGTTGAATACGAAGCCCTAATTATCATAGGTCTAAGGATAGTGGTTCAATGGAAGATTCAAGAGATGAAAGTCTATGGAGAATCACAACTGGTTATCAACAAGGTCAGCAATGACTATCAAACTAAGGATGACAATCTGAATCCTTACAAGAAGATGGTAGAGAATCTCAAGAACCTTTTTATAGACATAACTTTTAAGTAGATTCCTTGCATGAACAAAAAAGTAGCAGATGCCATGGCAACAATCGAGTCATTGTTGGACATTCCAAACAATGTCATCCAATGTGAATTCTTGGTAGAACAACTTCTCATACCAACTTTTGAAATCCCTAAATCTGAATTCGTGTGTGTCATTGTTGGTCCTGGATCCCCATGGTATCATGACATCTTTATCTATCTAAGCAGAGGAACCCTCTCATCTAATATCACCTCGAAATTTAAAAATAGCTTTATTAAAAGGCATCCCAATTTGTGATCCTAGGTGATACCCTTTAGTGTAGAAGCATCGAAGGAACATTACTGTGATGTCTTAACCAAAAGGAAGCCTTAACCGCTTTAAAAGAAGTACATGATGGCATATGTGGTTCCCATTCTAGAAGTATAACTTTGGCTAAGAAATTGTTGAGGATGGGGTACTATTGGCCAACCATGGAAAAGGAAGCTCATCAGTATGTGCAGAAATGTGTCTAGTGTCAACAACATGGAGACCTAATTCATGCCCCAACTCAAGAATTACAACCAATGATCACGCCTTGGCCTTTTTCATAGTGGGGACTTGACCTCATAGGAAAAATCATCCCAACCTCATCTAATCACCAAAAGTTTATCATTGTGTTAAAGGTCTTCCTTGTCATGATTATCTTTGAACTTTGAGAGATGAATGAGCCCATTGTTGTGAAATATGGTATCAATTGTCTAGGTTATGCCCCTACTCTGCATCAAAACTCCCTCATGAACTCATTGTGCTCAATCTTTGAATTTACAAGTTGGGAAAACAATAGATGACTATCTTCAATGGGGTTGAATCTCACCAAAAATTTCTCACTCATAGTTTCCCAGCTTGTAATAATGTCTGAATCTAGGTGATTGAACCAGTCAGCAACATTCCCAACAAGATTCTCCACAAAGAGACACACCACAATGTCTTCATGCACTACATGCAACACAGAACAAGTCATTGTGAATGTAGAGATGTGTTCATCTAGGTGTTAACTCCCATCACCTTGAAACTGAGGGAAGTGCTTCCTTGAGCCTTTAGGTAACTCATGATTTTCACGCAAAGCCAAAGGTTCAATATTGTTACCCCAAGGTAATGGGGGTGGACATTTCTGATTATTGCCAACATTATTATTATTATCACCCATTGCTTCTGATTAGATCACAAGTTCTTCCTGATAGGACTAGTAGGATTACATATGGTCATTCCCGTGTCATAGACTATAATATTTCTTGAAGTTTTATTCCCCGTGCCCCATGGTGGGCACTACAAAACTGTTGGTGTTTCAATTCACACCTCTAGAAAGCAAATTGGAAATGGACAACTATGCACAAATAAACTACTCTTCAAATTTGGAGGGGAAGCTCCCTCTTTGCTGATGATTCTTAAAGAAATTAAACTAAACTAGTGCCAATATTTTTGTTCTCAGCTAAGAGCGTAAGTTTATAAAACTCTTTGCATCATATATGAGGTTTTCTCTTTTATAACTTCAACTACAACTAGGCCTTCTCTAATGATGCTTCTAGCTACTCAAGTAAACTCAGAGCTTGAGAGTTAGAAGTAAACAAGGAATGATTTGATAACACATATGCTTAAACAAAATCACATCCAACACACACCTAAAGATTGATTGTAATTTTAGATGCGAGCTGAAATAAAGATTATATAAGAAAAACACATAAAACAAAATCTACGATAATAGATCAGAGCAGCAAAGCAGGCATAAGATTTCCTTTCTCAATTTTCTAACAATGATCACACTTCTGGGATAGAAATTTTTTGGCAATAACAAGCTTATAGTTTAGCAATCAAACTAGAAAACACTTGACACAAATACCATATGAACTAAACAATAACTTGCAGAAAAAGGTAGGCATGCAAGCTTGCTCTTACACTAAGTGAACTGACACTGAATAACAACTTGCAGGAAAAATTAGGCTTGGCAATTTTTTATCACAATAACGATTAAGAAGGAATGGGAAAGGCTGCCCTTATTTATACACAAAAAAGTAGTAGGGAACCCTAAAATCTCCTTGCTTTTACAACTAGACTTGCCAACTCGCAAGCTTTATTTCTATAACTAAAACAAGAGAACTAACTACTTGCTAAAATCAGTTAAGTTGATTTCAAAGTAGGGAAAGATCCAACTATTAAAATTTGATTTTTTTATTTCTCAAAGAATAGATAAGCATGAGACAAGAATAGAAAGAAAACTCAAAAAAGGCATTGAGTTAACTTCTATTTTTTTAGTTCTATTCTTGGAAATATTCGCAGCCCCAAAAAGGTGTTGATTTTTCTCCGAAAAGAAGATTACCAAAAAAATGAGGTCTAGGTTTTGTAGACAATCATGTTTTGAAGAAACCGAGTTGATCAGATTTCAAAAAAGTTGAGGGTTTCCCAAAAAATCATGAAAAAAGTAGATTTTTTGGAAATATGAAATTTTCCAATCTTCAAGAGGATCAAAAATCAAGTGGACCCAGCTTGATGAAAACTGAAAAACCTAACCACTTATTTCTTAAATATGATTCTCTAGAAGAAAGGACCATGCAAAAGCATGCCTCTATGCATCCCAATCCAAAATCCATGAAGAAATTTGAAAAAGCACCCTATTTGAGCCTCTAAATCTTGTAAACCAAAAAATTGTATGTTTCCTCCTTTGGACGCCAATTTGCAAAATATGAATAATGGATGCAAAATCCTTCTTAAATAGATTTTAAGGTGAAAAAGTGATTTATTCTCCAAGCGTTAAACCTTTGAAGTCAATCTGGAAGCGGAAACATCGAATGTGGACACTATTTTGAATGAAAATTGAAAAGTTTCAAATGCATTGATTCTTGGGCACCCTTGGCTAGCTAGGACGCTTTTCCTCTCCAAAGTTAGAGCATTTTTTTAGGATTTTCAACCTTTCCTTGTTTTTTGACCTCAATTTGATCTTTGCTTTTGGATGTTTGGAAAATCTGATGAACTGGCTGGAAGATTCATTGGATAGCCTGAAGAATTCTGAAAAGGATCTTCTGGAGGTTGTGAACCCTAAAAAGTGATTTTTGGAGCTCAAAAGCTTGGGTGCCCTTGGCTAGTTGGGGCGCCTAAGCATCCCAAACTCAACCATTTTCCTGACATTTTCAAAATTTTCTTGATAAAATGCGTCTCATCGGTCCTTGATTCTCGACAGTTGATGAATCTTGTGAACTTGTTGATAGACTCTTTGTGAAGCTTGATCAAATCTAAGAAGAATGTCTAGAGACTACAACTTCTAAAAACACCTTCCGAGCTCTCAAAATCTTGGGCACCCCTAGCTAGCTAGGGTGCCCAACTCCTCTAGAGTTAGCCATTTTTTTGTGAGTTTCAACCTTCAAATTTGACTTTTTTCTTGTTTCTCCTATCTTCATCTCCATTCAATCTGCAATATCTAGAAACTAATGCATTTGATGGTCTGGCTGAAATATCCAGTGGAAGCTTGTAGAATCCTAAAAAATATGACTGGTTTTGCAAACCCTAAAAGCTAAATTGACCTCCCAAAACCATCAGCTCCCCTGGCTTGCTTGGGTGCCTATGGATCCCAAAGTTAGAATATTTTAAAGGTTTTTCATGATTCTCATTTTTCCCTTTTGATGTAACCTCTCAGTTCAATCCATGATTCTGGTCGTTTGATTGATCTAATGACTCAGCTAATAGATCTGATGTGAAGCCAAAATAAATATGAGAACAACCTCTTAGAGGCACAAACCCTAAATCCTACATCTGACCCCTTAAAATGTTGGGTTCCCCTGGCTAGCTAGGGCGCCTTTCTTTAGCAAACTTAAATTTTTTATTTGAGTTTTTCAACTTTCTCTTTACCTTGCATTCACCGCTTCATGTTTGCTAGTTTCCTTCATCATTGACCATGCTTTGAATGTCAGAAACTGAAAATATTCTAAGGCAAAGAATCCCAGGAGCCTTGACTAGATAGGGGCACTTGGACTCTCTAGACTTAGTTTATTTTTGCAATTTTCAAGATTTTTCAAATCCCCCTCCTTCGTTCTTCATTCCTCGAGCATCTTTCACCGATTTTTGTATCTGTGCAGCGTTTGAGACCTTGAATCTAAAAACTAGCAGTTTTCCATCTTCCATTGATAACCTCAAAGCTCCTGTTTATGCTTCTAAAAGAATAGAATAGACCCACCAAAGAAAAACTAATCTTTTGACGATTCTGATTGGACTAGCCGAATCAGGAAGTATTTTAAACCAATCAAAATTAGTTTGAGCCTTGGAAACAAAGATTCTATTTTTAGAAATTTTTGCTATTATCCATTTGAGAATAAACCCAAAAAAACCTAGAAAAAGTCTATTTTTAGAAACCTTCTTTAAAAGTAGGGCCAAAAAATTGAGATCTGGGTTTTGTAGAAAATTTTGCTCTAAAGAGACCCAAATCATCAGATTTTGAAAATTTGGAGTTTTTAACCAACATGCATGACATGCAAATTTCCATTTTTTTGACCTTTTTCACCAATTTCTACAAGACTTTTACCACTCTTTTCAAAATGCTTTAATGAAGCAAAAATTTTAATTTTGGATACAACACAACATATGCAAGAGGAGATGAAGTGAAAAATGGAAAGGATGGCTAGAATTTCTGCCGCTTTAGTCTAAAGAGGGCAATATCAACAGAAGCACACATTAGAGGCACACATTTAGAGGTTCTTTGCCACTTGGTTGTTCTACCCATGTTTAAAAGTTCTTCCTTGGCTTAAGTGAAGAAAAGTTCCTCCTTGAACCAAAAAGTGGCAATAAGAGATGGACGTTCCTCCTCGAATCAAAAAAGTGGCAGAAGTGATTAAATTTCCTTCTAGGCCAAAAAATTGGCAGTAACTAGTGAAAGTTCCTCCTGAAAGCCAAAAGTGGCAGTAAGTGATGAAAGTGGCTCCTCAAGTCAAAAGTTAGGAAATTACTCCAAAAATGTGTGCATAGACCTCTATTTTCCGGCATAACTATTGGTAAAGAACACCTAGGGTCCAAAGCCAATATTTATTAGATGATAGGTGTTGCTAGAAAGGGCACCTCACATCATTCTTGTTGGAATGTGTGGTCTTCTTTCTCAACAAGTCTAATCTTCCCTTCCACTATAGCTCATCCTCCCCACCAACCGCATTTAATTCTTCTTCCTTCTTCTATTTTCCTCTTCGTTATTTCTAGACTCTTCCAATTTTGGCGTAATTTGGAAGCTTCTCCACTCAGCATTGTTTTTATAAAACAAAATAAGGGTTTGGTACTCTATTATTTTAATGAACAAATGATGGCATAACTATTTTTAAGAGCACTGGCAGCTCTGTGTAAGGAAAAAAAATTAATACAAAAACTCATATTGTTGAATCCTCTTTTATCTCTGTTTCATCGTTTATTTCCTCATCTGGTGTGCAGTTCATTGTTTTTTTGCTTGCCTCTGTGTTCAACAAATTGGTATCAGAGTCGGTCATATGAGGAAATTGTGGGTTTCTCAAAGTTAGGGTATGACTATAGCATTTGCCACCAGAAAGTGAAGATTATAGGTCTAGAGATTATAGTCGTGGGATGCTGCACAAGCAGGAGTCATTCATTTCTATTGGGTCACCAATCTGAGGAGATGAAAGCCACAACAAATAAATCTTGTGAAGTTTTGGTTGCAAATTGAGAAATGATCACAAAAGGTAGATCATAGGTGATTGTGTTAAAGTCAAAGGAAGAATTCCAACTTTTCAACAAACGAGAAATTACCATTAAAAGGTAGATCATAGAATTTGGTAGTTGCTGCCACCATGAAGATTGGATCTCATGGGTATGTGCAAGATCATGATGGGCCAAAAAGTGGTGATATGTAAGTGATATGATGACCCATGTGATTGACGACTTTTTTTTTACCCAAAATTGATGAAATGAAAAGGGTTTTTAAAGGAGATTCTCATATTTCCACCAATATAAATTATTCTTTACTTTAAATTTAATAAATTATTATTATTCATTTTCTATTTGAATTACGACTAAAGTCTTGATTGATAGGTTGATTGAAAAAAATCTATAGCTTTCAAACAGTATCACATTTTTTGAATTTGAAACATGTGTCACATTCTATGCTTCGCATACGATAGGCTTAAAAATAAATAAATTTAATTTCATGAAGTTTTGACCAAGTTAATGTGGTTAGACATATGAGTTTTTATATTTTTTAAAATTTGTAATAAAAAATTCATAATTAATTATTTACTTGGAAAAAAAATACAAAAAAATATGCATCACATCAGGACATGAGTCCTCTACTTATATCTAAAATATTATAAAAAAATACTATCAATATATTGTGGTAAGAGTGGTCAGACAAACACCTACTTATTTTTTCCCTAAAATTTAAGTACTACTACATTAAAATTTCAAATTTTCACAAAATATATTTATTTATAAAAAAAAAACCTAGTAGTTTAGAAACTACGTTCAATTTGCTACAGATTCTATTCTTACATATTTTTGAAATAATATAGATAACTTATTCAAATTTTTACGTCAAGTTGCCTAACTCTGATTTTTCTTAATTCTATCGCCACTTAAGGGCCTATTTTTTCCATGATGATCCTGCACATACCCTCATATCAAAATGAAGTCAAGAAAGACGAATTCAAATTGCAACCACCAAGGAAGAAAGTAGGAAAAGGGTTTTATTACAGAGGCAATTTTTATTTTGAAAAATCATGGCAGGAACAAATGAAAGCATTTCACAACCTCATATTCCAATTTTTAATGGCAAAATTTATGACTATTGGAGCATAAAATGAAAACCCTATTTTTCTCACAGGATGTTTGGGACTTGGTTGAAAATGGGTTTCCTTCAAACTAGCAGACCAACAATAATATAAAACCCTTTCACAAGTTGAGAAGGATTTGTTGAAAGAAAATAAGAAGAAGGATACTAAAACACTATTTTTCATTCAGCGGGCAATGGAGGAATCAATTTTTCCAAAAGTAGCAGCTACCACAAGATCATGTTGGGAAATTATGCCTCAACGTTCTAGATTGTTCCCTTCAGACTTGGATTTTTCCTTCATATTCTGGCCTTTACTGCAGTGGTCTAGCTTGGTCTTGGCGATGTCGGTGTAGCAGTTACCGCCTTACCATGTGCAGTGAGTTCACTCACCGCGGTGGCACGGTAAGGTCACCTATAGCCTGCGTTGGTAGTTACCACCTTATCAAACACGATGAGTTCTCTCACCGCAATGGCGTGGTAAGGCCACCAACTGTCTGGCTTGATGATTACCTCCATACCACTGGCAGTGGTCCCTCTAACCATAGTGTTCGTAGTGAGAATGCCAGTGGTGGGCATGGCGGTTACTGCCATACTGCAGGCGGTGGTTTCTCTCATCGCGGTGTTCACGATGAGACCGCCTGTGGTTGGCCTGGCAGTTACCGCCCTACCGTGGGGTCACCTGGCAGCCCCCGTGGTAGCGCGATGTGACCACTAGCGATTTGGTTGGTCGATACTGGTGTACCACAGTAAGGCTCGATTGGCTTGACGGTAGCATGGTATGGCTAGGGGTGAGCTCATGTGAGCTCACTGCCATACTACAAGGTGACTCAGACAAGGGCACAGTAGTGTGGTGATGGTGAAGGGTGAGCTTGGGCGAGCTCACCACCTTACCATGAGGCATTTCCAATAGGTCAATGATAGTACAATAGATGGCGGGTTGAGCTCGGGAAAGCTCACTGCCATACCGTGATAGGTAATGTTGAGCTCGGTGATAATGCGGTAGGAGATCAGATGAGCTCAGAACTTAGTTGACTGAGTTGGACCGGTTTGATGGATAGTTAGTAGTGATAGATGAATGACATGGTGACACGTGGCAAGTTCTTTGAGATCTCATTGGCCAAAAGTTTTATCTCCTGATTACGATGGAGCTGCATTATTGAATGGAGGTTGACGGAAGTGCCTGAGACCGATTTAATGTTGTGTGACTCAATGCATGCTGAATACGTGGTGCACGTTATCAAAAATGGAAAGCTTGCAGGTGGATAATTTATTATCCTGATGACCGTTGCTAGCAGGGATGGGCTGAATAGGTATGCACATGGTGTAAGATTATAAGTAATCTTGTGTGCATTTTCATAAGGATAATGAGTGATAACAAAGAGAGGCTGAGAGTGTTTGAGCGGTTCAACCATGAACACTTAGACTCTCAGATCTATTAAGATGTGAACCTGATTTTCCTTGAGACTGGGCTGGCCGAGAGGTTGGCTATGACAGTCATTTGTGAGGATCTCAAGGGAATCTACATGATATGTCATTAAGGAAATTGTAATCATGTGAAGATTTGGTTTTTTTGTTGCCTGTATTCTCCAAATAAACAAGATGTAATCTACTGAAGAGCATAGCTCTAGTTTTGTATTGTAACCATTTTAGCTACTGAATAATACATGAAGAGCTGAGTGTTTTGGAGGGTGGGGTTTTTTACCCAAAAGGGTTTTCCCCACGTATATCTATGTGTTCATTGTTTTGTCTTTCATGGTTGTCTGATTCATGTTCTTGAATCTGTGCTTGTGTTGAATCTGCTATCTAAGTTAAACATTTACTTCTCTTAGAGGATCAATGGGGGATCAACTGTGCCTGCTTCCACTTTATGGCATAGTTGTTAGTGTTTTTTTTGTGATTTGAATGAAAATCACTAAGACACTGTTGTCTTAGACGTGGTCTATGATGATAGAACGAACTACATATCCCCAACAAGTGGTATAAGAGGTGGTTGAAGGAGGTCAAGGCTTGATGATACCAACAAGTGGTGTCAAAGCCTTCTCCTGGTTACTAAATTTTTGGGTATTTCACCTATGATGATTTCTTAGCCTAGCAAGCTTGAGGAAATCTGGAGAAATTGGTTGGTGATTGATCCTTCGATGAGTGGAAGTTTTTGCTTATTTGATTCAACACATAGTTTTGAAAGACACTGGAGATGACTAGAGTTGATCATATTGTGGCGATGTGGTCTGAGGCTCCTGGCTCACAACAGATGTTTATGATGCAAAGGTCATGAGATGTGCTTGTGGTTGTGTTGCAGCGAAGCGTGGTTTCATATTGGGTGTCGGTGTGAGAGGCTCCCTAGCGGTATGGAGTTGCTTGTGTTGTTGTTCAGCCATGAAGTTGTGTGCTTGTGCTGGGTGTTTTGACTTAGCACTGAAGGCTGATTCTCTGTTGCTCTAATTGCATGGAGTCTATTTAGTTGATCTTGGTGGTCTGCAAATTCTGAATATCCTAGCTCTCTCGTATGCTTTTGCATCACTGTGGTTTTTGGAACTGGTCTGAAATGGACCTATTGTTCCATTCTTACCTGTGTCTTGTACTCGCATGGTTCAAATTCATGTCTTTGGCTCTGAAGGTTTTGTGTAGATTTTCCTAAAAAGTCTATCATGTATATTCATGTTTTTTCATTGTTTTGGTTAACCGTGATGGTTTTGTGCAGACTCCTGAGTCATCCAAATGAGTAGTGAATATGGAGATGCATGGGTGTTTTATAAACACTGTGGTTTTGCAGGTTTTACACGATCAAGAAAAACTTATGGTTTATGGAGTTGTTGTTTAACTATTTTCTAGACCCTGGCTTCTGGGGTGTGACTGGATGAGATAGTTGCAATTCGACATGTCTTAGAGGAGGAGTGATGTCTTCTCTACATGGGAGTGTTGGTATGAGTTTATCTTTCAACATTCTTGTGGTATGTTTGTTGGTTTCTAGACTATGGTTCTTGAGTTGTGGACATGACTAGAAAATTAGATCTGTTGCTAATCTGGTGTTTGAGTCATGCTTTTCTGCTTTGGTTGTTCTCTTTGATGATCTCAGATTTGCATTTTTCTAGTGAGATGATAGATTTGCAGTTTTTCTTTTGGTTGCATCCATGAGTTGTGCAATGTTGTGGGCTATCCTTACCTACATGTTTGTTGTGAGAAAACTCGAAAGTGGACTATCTATATCTATGAGGTTGTAACTATGTGGTGGAAATCTATTAGCTGACCTTGTCTATGGTCACTTGTGCATTGGCGTGGTTGTTTTGAGAAGAGAGGAGGGATGGTATTTGAGTACCTGAATAGTCAGTGATGGGGACCTAAAGCATGTGAATCATGATTTCATGGAGAGCTGGATACACTGGCTTGTGTAATATTTTGATAGTGATGGTGTGGTCTACGTGATCTAGTGATCTTGGTGCAGTTCGGCGTTGTTTTCCGAAGGACATGTTGTTGTTTTGAACATGGAGGTTTTTGGATTAGTAGAGGTTTGGTCACGATGCTTGGAGAGCTCAGTGTCACATTTCAGTGGGATCTTTAGCAGTGACTGTGGATTCATCACTTGGTGGTGAATAATCTTCCTTGGTGTTGTAGATATTGGTGGTGTTTGATAGGTGATGTTGGTTTAGAGTTTGTTTTCTTTATGTCATGGTATACTCTTGCTTGTGCATCAGAGTTTTGGCATGTTGCTTTCCTCTTGAGACCATGGATAGTTCACTTGAAGCATGTTATCTTCTAAGGGGGATGTGTAAGATCATGATGTCATGATAAGTTCATGGTTCAGCTAGTTTGGAGCTTTGACACTGGTCTGGGGATTCTCTATGTTTTGAGTACTTCACTCATATGTTGGAGGATTTCATGTTTATTGTAGTGATGTAGTTTGGAGTTAGAATGAGATGAAAGGTTGTTGGTATTCATGGATGCATGGAGAATAAGGTGAGGCTAGAATTCTTTTGAGAATTTTGTTGTTATAGCTGAAATTCTGAGTAGCCCACACCTTGGTTTAATGTGAGTTCAATGGAGACCATGAAGGAAATTGCTCTTGGGTAAGTCACGGTGACTTGTATATCTTGGAGGAGCACCTTTTGTTTTCTTCTTGGTCTGCTCAGCAGTAAGTTTATTTGAAAGGTATTCACCCATTATATCTTTCAGATGTGTGTTATGATTATCTTTCATGGATATGAATCTTGAGTTGTTTTGAAATTCTGGAGGATTCATAATGAAAGGTGGACAACATATGGGTGAGTCTGATCTTCTTTGAGGTGCTTATCCATGGATTTGTTGGATGTTGTTAAGGATTTTCCCTTTGGGATGTGAAGAATATCTTTCTTGACACAGCTGGCATTTAGAATTGATTGTAGGAGGATGCTACATGTTTTGATTTGCATTTTCTCTCTAATCTGGTCTTTTCTTCCTGTATGTTTGGTTTCATATGACTTTGGATGTGAGATGATTTTGTGGAGCTGATTTGGTCACAATTTTTGGTCATATGTTGTCACTTGCGTGATGACAGAAAGGTTCATGTGCTTCTTTCTTCAATCAGATATGGAGGATCTTGGAAGAACTATGGAAGATAGTTGAGAGAAAAGTTTCTTGCAGCAGGCGGTTGTAGGTAGTGCAAATTAGTGTGGATGTTCCTTGGAACTACATGGTTATTCATTTCTATGTGTAGGGATTGGTGGACTTAGTATGCCTAGATCACATGTGATGGTGCTTTGTTTTCATTCATCTGGACAATACCTTTGTAGTGGGAGCACCTAGATGTGTTTGGTCTTTTGACTGGTTGACACATGGTGCTTGCGTTTGTTGTTGTTGGGTTGGTTGTGTGATGGCATGAGTTTACTGATGTTCATACCTTTGAGGTATGGGTGGTTGGATGATTTAGCATGAGATGTGGGTGCTGGTTTTCAGTCGCGTGGGTTTGATCAGTTGGATGGAGGGTAGTCAGTTTTATGGTTGTTGTTCTAGCTAGTTGGTTTTTCTTGTTCTGGAGATTGTTTGTCATTTTGGTGTTCGCATTGTGCTTTGTTGTTGTTATTAGTTTGGTGCCTTTGCCTCTTGAAGGATCAAATGTTTGTGTTCTTGAGACTAGTGCATATATGCCTTGGCTTGTTCCTTTTCCTGTGTGGATGTTTGGAGTTGTACCCTGAGACAGTGGACATTTTTTAATGTCGTTGCAGCGGTCTTGTTCAGAGCATAGAAGCATGGTTTTGTTCCTTTTTCGAGTGTTTGAAGGAAGCCTAAAAGTCTTCGGCAAGTGGGATATTGTTGGGAAATTATGCCTCAAAATTTTGGCTTGTTCCCTTTGGACTTGGCTTTTTCCTTCATATTCTAGCCTTTACCACGATGATCTAGCTTGGTCTTGGCGGTGTGGGTCTAGCGATTACTGCCTTACCGCATGTGGTGAGTTCACTCACCACGGTGGCGCGGTAAGGTCGCATGCAGCCTACGCTGGCAATTATCGCCTTACCATGCGCGATGAGTTCTCTCACCACAATGGCACGGTAAGGTCGCCAGCAGTCTAGCTTGATGGTTACCGCCATACCTTTGGCAGTGGTCCCTCTCACTGTGGTGAGATTGCTAGTGGTGGGAATGGTGGTTACCGCCATATCGCAGGTGGTGGTTCCTCTCACCATGGTGTTCATGGTGAGACTAGTTGTGGTCAGCCTGGTGGTTATCGCCCTACCACGGGATGGCCTGGCGGCCCCCGCGGTAGCACGATGTGACCGCCAACAGTTTGGTTGGCCGATACCACTCTATAGCAGTAAGGCTCGATTGGCTCGGCAGTAGCACGGTATGGCTAAGGGTGAGCTCAGGCGAGCTCACTACCATACCGCAAGGTGACTTGGATAGGGGCATGGTAGCGCGGTGAAGGCGAAGGGTGAGCTCAGGCAAGCTCACCGCCTTACCACAAGGAATTTCCAACAGGGCAATGATAGTGTGGTAGATGCGGGTTGAGCTCGGGCGAGCTCACCACCATACCATGGCAGGTAAATGTTGAGCTTAGCAGTAACACTATAGTAGCTCAGATGAGCTTGGAACTCAGTTGACCGAGTTGGACCGGTTTGACCGACAAACAGCAATGATAGATGAATGAGATGGAAACACGTGGCAAGTTCTTTGAGATCTCATTGGATAGAAGTTTTATTTCCTAATTACGATGGAGTTGCATTATTGAATGGAGGTTGACAGACATGCCTAAGACTGATTTAATGTTGCACGGCTCAATGCATGCTAAATAAGCGGTGTAGGTTATTAGAAATGGAAATCTTGTAGCTGGATAATTTATTATCTTGATGACCATTGCTGGTAGGGATGGGCTGAATAGGTATGCACACGGTGTAAGATTATAAGTAATCTTGTGTGCAGTTTGATAAGGATAATGAGCGATAACAAAGAGAGGCTGAGAGTGTTTGAGTAGTTCAACCATGAACACTTAGACTCTTAGATCTATTAAGATGTGAACCTGATTTGCCTTGAGGCTGGGCTGGCCGAGAGGCTAGCTGAGACAGTCATTTGTGAGGAGCTGAAGGGAATCTACATGATATGTCATTAAGGACATTGTAATCATGTGAAGATTTTGTTTTGTTGTTTCCTGTATTCTCCAAATGAACAAGATGTAATCTCCTAAAGATTATAGCTCTGGTTTTTTATTGTAACCATTTTAGTTACTGAATAATACATGAAGAGCTAAGTGTTTTGGAGGTTGGGGTTTTTTACCCAAAAGGGTTTTCCCCATGTATATCTGTGTGTTCATTATTTTTTCTTTCATGGTTGTTTGATTCATGTTCTTGAATCTGTGCTTGTGTTGAATTTGCTATCTGAGTTAAACATTTACTTCTCTTAGAGGATCAATGGGAGATCAACTGTGCTTGCTTCCACTTTATGGCATAGTTTGTAGTGTCTTTGTTGTGATTTGAATGAAAATCACTAAGTCACTATTGTCTTAGATGTGTTCTATGATGACAGACCAAACTACATATCCTCAATAGATCAAAGAAGGCATGGGAAAGTTTGCAAATAGCATAGCAAGGCACAGACAAGATAAAAACAACAAAATTACAAATTCTTAGAAGGGATTTTAGAAAATTTCAAATGAAGGACTCTGATTCAATAGATTCATTCTTCACTCATGCAATGGCAATAGTAAATCAGGTTAGATCATATGGAGAAACCATTGGGGATAAAAAGTTTGTAGAGAAAATACTTAGAAGCTTACCTACAAAGTCTGATCCATTTGTAATAGCCATTGAGGAATCCAAAGATCTCACTCAACTATCAAAAGATGAGTTGATGGGATCACTCTTAGCACATGAGAATAAGTTAAATCAATCAGGGACATCATCATTGAAGAATGCATTCAAGACTAAGCTTTCATTTGGAAAAACAAGAGGAAGATCAAATCACAGCAGAGGCAAAGGACGTTTTACACCAAGAGGAGGAAGAGAAAATACAGAATTTGAGAGCAGAAGACCAACATCAAGCCCACATGCTCATTCTAAACCAACAAGAGGAAGGCAAAGCAGACATTCTCCTAGCCATCATCAAGGAGAAAGGTATGATAAATCCAATATCCAATGTCATTATTGCAATAAATATGGGCATTTTGCATCTGAATGTAGAAAAAGGTAATATGATATGAATAAGAAAAAGACACATTTTACAAATGAAAACCAACCCAACACTAGTGAAAAAAACACCATATTGATAGCATGCAATGTAGCACAAGAGAGTTCCAAATAAGTATGGTTCTTATATTGTGGATGTAGAAACCATATGAGTGGGAGTAAGGAGATTTTTACAACAATGGATAATTCGGTAAAATTGGAAGTAAAATTGGGGAATGATCACAGAGTTTCAGTCATGGGAAAAGGGTCAATTAACATAAGAACTAAGGAAGGTGAGGAGAAGCATATTTTATATGTATATTATGTTCCTAGATTGCAACACAATCTCATAATAATTGGACAAATAATGCAAAAAGGATATACAATATACTTTGAAAATGGTGAATGTGTGATTCTAGACAAGAAACCAAGCAATAGGCTGATTGCAAAAGTTGAAATGACAAAAAATAGGATGTTTCCACTTAAAATTCAAAGTGAACTATTTTTATAGCCACAAGGATTGCAAAAGTTTGTTGAGTTAGCTTTCAAGGCTTCATACAAAAATGAATCTTAGCTATGGAATTTAAGACTTGGGAATTTAAACTTCAAAGGGTTACAACTGTTATACAAGAAAATAATGGTACATGGATTGCCACCAATAGAGCCACATAAGACAACATGTGAGAGTTGCATATTGGGAAAGAAACATAGGAAAAAATTTCTAGTTGGGGAGTCTTATAGGGAAAATAATCCACTTGAGATAGTGCATTTAGACCTTTGTGAACCGATGCAAACACCATCCATAAGTGGAAGACTTTATTTCTTTAGATTTATTGATGATTTTAGCAGGAAAGTATGGGTTTATTTCTTGAAATAAAAATCAGATGCATTTGTTGTTTTTAAGGAGTCCAAGGCAAAATTTGAGAAACAAAGTGGATATTACATCAAAACATTGAGAACTAATCATGGTGGTGAGTACATATCAAATGATTTTCAGAATTTTTTCAAAGAAAATGGCATAAGAAAACAATTTACAGCAAGGTATACTCCTAAAAAAAATGGAGTAACTGAGAGAAAGAATAGAACTATCATGGAAATGAAATGAAGTACGATAAAAGAAAAACATCTACCAAATGAGTATTGGGCTAAATCGGATGCATATTCAGTATACATACTAAATAGATGTCCCAAAAAAGCAGTGATAAATAAAACACCAGAAAAATCTTGGAGCAAAAGGAAGCATAATATAGTACATTTGAGATTCTTTGGATGTGTGGCATACTCATTGATACCTCAAGAGTTGAGAAAGAAACTAGATGATAGAGGAGAGAAGTGTATATTTGTGGGATATAGTGAACAATCCAAGGCATATCAATTATACAATCCTATCACAAAGAAGCTGATAATAAGCCATGATGTTGAGTTTGTTGAAGAAGAAGCATGGGATGGTAGCATAGACAAGACAACTATAATTACAACTAGTGTTCCATAAGAGAATGAAGAGAATGAGACTCAAGTTGTGAATCCTACTACACAATCCAATGTTCCTACAACACCTTCTAGGGCACCCACCACCCCAAATCCAACTACTCCAACAAGTAATAAAAGAAATGAGTCTTCTAATCCAAAACTTGCATCACTAAGATCAAGGTCTTGAAGGGAAAATGAGGTGGATCTAATGACCCAAAAATGTGGAATACATTCCCTTAACACTAATACAATAGGGGAGAGGAGCATAAACGGGTTCTAATAGCTTCTAAAACTACTTGAGATTAATACAACCAGTAAAATAGATAACAAAATTAAGCATTCACAAATTGACACAAGATATACGTGGGAAAACCTTTTCAAGTAAAAAACCCACCACACAAAGTCAAGACAATTGTATTATAGTAATCAAAGCAATTACATACAATGTTCATTCTTCTATGATCAGCTCACAACAATTCTTCAAGTTCTTCTCTCACTGTTACAATATTCGCCCTAACTTATAGTTCGAACTACTTATCTTACATTGTTGTACACGAATTACAAAGTCATATGTCGCAATTAATCTCCCAACCAATCGCCATCCATCAGGTTCATGAATCAGACATCCAATCATGCAATCGATCTGCCCATGTCGATCTCCCTACATCGAGCCACCCAAGCATTAATGCCATCACCCAAATCAGGTCTTGTTCACTAGCCTAAGTCAGCCTACAATTTACTGCTTTTACCATTTTGTCTTTTGGCCAATCAACATGTTGTCAACATGCCATGCGTCCACCAACTATTCGCTAATCACATTTGACTCCGAGTCTAGCTCGGTCAAACCAGGTTTGAGCTCATCCAAGCTCTCTAAGACTCTATCACTCCATCGTTGAGCTGACACTACCCATCTGAGGTAACGCAGTGAGCTCCTTTGAGCGCTGCGTTGACTTGCCCGTGCTACCGTTGCACCATCCGAGTTGACCCACAGTAATGCGGTGAGCTCCATCGACTCCACTGAGCTCTGCCAAAGTTACCCATGCTACCGCCGAGTCCAACCGACCCATCCACGGTGTGTCGACATGACCATCTAAGCTCACCGTCGACTTCACCGAGCTCTATCTCTCCTTCCTCGTGCTACCATAGCCCAGTTCAACCCGCATCGTGGTATGGCAGTATAACCACCCGAGCTGGCTCCAAGACTTCACCGCGCTACTACTACCTAGTCAAGGCCTAACTGTGGTAAGGCAGTGACTGGTCTGTGAGATCGCTAATGGTGAAACCACACTACCTTGGGGGAAGATAGGCCACCTCATGGTAGAGCAGTGGCCATCAGCCAGACTGTTGGTAGTCTTACCATAGCCACCGCGGTGAGCAAGCTCATCGTTCATGGTGCTACGGTAACTGCCAGAGCCATCGTTGGTAGACAAACCATGGCCACCGCAGTCAGTTGCATAACCACCCGCAGTATGGTGGTGACCAACAAGACAGGCTGAAAGATGCCAACTGCGGCCACCACGTCCAAGGAAGAGACTGTGAATGGTAATGAGATAACTACCAAGGCCTTCACCATGGTACCGCCAAGGAAAGAGCAGACTACTGTGGTAAAGTAGTTAAGGTAGGAATAAACCAAGCACGGTATGGCGATAAACTACAAAAGAAAGAAGTTTTTTGCCAAGGCATGAAAATAGGGGCTTCAAGCTAGAAGTTGAGACACATTTTCTCAATAAGCTCCCACTTGGCGAACACTTCCAACTCCCCCATGGCTTCGAAAAAATTACTATCTATCATAGGCCCCAAGGCCCATCAATTTTGCACACCATCTGAACTTATCTATGCTCATGAGCTTTGTTAAGGCATCCGCAACATTCTTCAAGGTGTCAACCTTTTCCAAACTGACCTTCCCATATTCAATCATGTCCCTCACAAAATGATACTTCACATCAATGTGCTTGGTCCTAGCATAGAATGTTGGATTCTTTGCCAAAAAAATGGCACTCTGATTGTCATAGAAAATAGTGATCTGCCCTGCATTAAAACCAATGTCTGAACACAAATGGTTTAACCAAATAGCCTCCTTACAGGCATGAGTTGCAGCCATGTATTCTACCTTAGTCGTGGATAGAGAAACTATAACTTGTCGCTTTCTCATCTAGTTGATTTCTCCACCATTAAGCATGAAAGTGTATCCACTGGTGGATCACCTGCTGTCAATGTTCCCTGCCCAATCTGAATCAACATACCCATGAATGTTGAGAGTCCTCTATGATGCAACCAAACTTCCATGGTAACATAGGGCGTAGTCTGAAGTTCCCTTCAAATACCTGAACACTCTCTTCACATCATCCCAATGTGATCTTCCTGGATTTTCCATAAATCGGCTTAGAACTCCAACTGCTTGGGCAATGTCTGGTCTTGTACAAACCATAGCATACATCAAACTACCAACAACACTTGCATAAGGCACACTGGTCATGTCCTCCATCTCAGTAGCAAACATTGGGCAATCTTTAATAGATAGCTTTGTTCCTTACATGATTGGAACAACTAGCTTCTTGCAATCATCCATGCTATACCTCTCTAGAACTATTTTTGCATACTTACTCTAACTGACCCAAAGCTTTTTGCTTGTTCTGTCTTTGGTTATCTCCATTCCAAGAATGTACCTAGCTGCACCAAGATCTTTCATTTTGAACTTTGCAGGCAATTGAGATTTAAGATCAGAAATCATAGACTTGCTATTTCCTATGAATAACATATCATCCACGTATAGGGTAATAACAAGGACACGATCATTCTCAGATTTATGATAAACATAATGATCAGATTTTGATCTTACAAATCCCATAGACAACACAAATGTGTCAAATTTCTGGTACCACATTCTAGGAGATTTCTGTAAACCATAGGGAGATTTATTTAACTTACAAACCATATTTTGTTTACCTCTTTTAGCAAAATGCTCAGACTAGGACATGCAGATTTCTTCTTCCAACTCACCATGGAGAAATGTTTTCTTCACATCCATTTATTCAATTTAAAATTCATACATAGCTGCCAATGACAATAAAAATCTGATGGATGTCAGCGTTGCTACAGGGGAAAAAATCTCTCCATAATCAATTCCCTCAATTTGAGAAAATTCCTTTGCAACCAACCTTGCCTTATACTTCTCAACACTGCCATCAAGGCCTGTTTTCTTTTTGAATATCCATTTACAGCCAACAAGCTTTTTCCCTTTAAGCAGTGGTACCAAATCCCAGGTTTCATTATTTTTCAAAGAATCCATCTCTTCATTCATGGCTTGTAGCCAAGAATTCGAATCAGCCATGTTGATTGCTTCTTTCACAGTCCTAGGCTCATCAGTGCTGGTAATTAAAGCATTGGCACAGTTCAAATTTAACAGTGAGAAACCATACCTTTTAGGTTGTTTTTTTCTCGTGTAGATATTCTTACAAGTTGAGGTCATTCTTCATCATCAGAACTTCCAGAGCTGCTTGAGCTCTTAGTCTCGGGTACACCGTGCAACTCTTCCCTTTCTGGAGTTTGGGGAATCTCAACTTCATCCTTCTTCTTGTCACTCTGATCTGTCTCAAGCTGTTGATCACTTACTGAAGGTTTTAGCTCATGAAATATCATGCTTCTGCTATACAAAACCTTCTTAGTAACAGGGTTCCAAAGTTTGTATCATTTCACACCAACTCCATAGCCGATGAGAATACATTTGACAACCTTGTTATCCAATTTAGATCTCTTTTCATTTGGCACATAAACATATGCCTCATATCCAAACACACAAACATGCCTCAGAGAGGGCTTCTTACTAGACCAAGCTTCCAAAGGCATCTTATCAACAAGAGTAGAGAAAGGAGATCAGTTCACTAGATAACTTGTTGTAGCCACAGCCTCAGCCCAGAACTTTTGATCCAGACCAGCACTGTTCAACATACTCCTTGCCTTTTCCATCAATTTCCTATTCAACCTTTCACCAACTCCATTCTACTATGGAGTATAAGGTGTGGTTTTATGTCTTTTAATTCCATGATCAGTGCAATACCTTTCAAAATCTACAAAACAAAATTCACCACCATTATCTATCCTCAAACATTTAATTTTTCTTCCAGTCTGATTCTCTACCAAAGATTTAAATTCTTTAAATTGACTGAACACTTCTAATTTACTTTTAAGAAAGTATACAAATGCCCTTCTCGAACAGTCATCAATAAAAGAAAAATAATATCTAGAATTTGATAATGAAGGAACATTAACTAGACCAAACATATCAGAATGAACATAATCTAGTATACTAGAAGATTTATGAGGTCTAGAATAAAATGGAACACGGTGTTGTTTTCCATAGATAGAATGTTCCCAAAAATCAAACTCAAGATTACAATCATCAAGCCCTTCTACAATATTTTTATTCTTCAAGTTTTTTAGACCTTTATCACCTATGTGACCAAGTCTATGATGCCATAGAATAGTCTTCTCAGTTGGGAGTTTTACCTCCAAAGAATTTGCAGACAAAGAAGTGTCTTCATCTTTCTCTACAGGAGTAACATTGCTTGAATTTACAAAGACACTATTACATTGAGCACGACGTGCATCCAACTTGTACAGAGTGCTAGTACAAACATACTTAGCCAACACCATTGCACCTCTAGCCATTTTTCATCCTCTACTAGAGAATGAAACTTCTACACTAGCATCATTTAACTTACTGACAAAAAAAATATTTTGAGCCAGGCCTGGAATGTGTAGTACGCCACAAATCCCTTTGATTCTCCCATCGGGAAACTTAATTCTGACTCTTCCTCTACCAATGATCTCTAGTGTTGAATCACTTGCCAAGTACACCTTTCCACCATCATACTTCTTGTATTTAGAGAACCATTATCTATTGGACGTCATGTGAAAGGATGCACCTGATTCAACCAACCAGACATCATCTAATGTCTGAGTTGTCAAGGATGCAGCAATGAAGGTGTTTGCATCACTTTGAGAAGATTAATTGTCAGAAACATTCTTCTTCTTCTTCTCCTTGCAGTCATTCCGGATATGAATAGGTTGCCCATAGTTCTAGCATCTCACCTTGAAATTTTTATCAAGAGACTTTAATCTCCCTACAGATTTGGATTTCGACTTCTTGTCCTTCATCTTTCCTTTCTCCTTTGGTCTACCTCGAACATCAAGAGCCTCTTTGGCCATCTCTGAAGATTTCCTTCGCATTTCTTCAGACAAGAGTGAAGCAACCACATCATCCATCTTGAATGTAGTGGTTGTGCTTCCAATAGCCATCACCAAATGATCCCAACTATAAGGTAATGAACACAATAGGAGCATGCAACGATCCTCCTCCTCATTCTTTACACCTACAAATGCCATCTGAGTAACACTCATATTAAATGAGTTAAGATTGTCTACAAAAAATGAACCTTCTTCCATTTTCAAGGAGTACAACTTCTTCCTCCGTAATAACTTATTTACGAGAGACTTTCCTTGATAAATATCACCAAGCTTCTTCCACAACGAAGCTGTAGACTTCTCTTCATGGATGTTCAGGAGTACAAAATCAACTAGACTTGGTCTTATCAAACCTCTTGCTTTTCTATCAGAAAGAACCCAATCCTCTTGCTTCATACTTTGTGGCTTAGTACCAGACACTACTAACCAGAGGTCTCTATCCACTAGCAAGTCTTCCATTTTGAGTTTCCATAACTCAAAGTTTTTGCCATTAAACTTTTCAATATCTACTCTACTTGAAGTACTCGCCATCTCAAACAAAAACAAGTTTCAACAATGCAAGACTCCCACTGAAACAATATTAGCACAAAAAACTGAGCTTTCTCTCAAGGATAACACAACAGGCCAGTATCTAATACCACTTGAAGGGAAAATGAGGTGGATCTAATGACCCAACAGTGTGGAATACATTCCCTTAACATTAATACAATAGGGGAGAGGAGCATAAACGGGTTCTAATAGCTTCTAAAACTACTTGAGATGAATACAACCAATAAAATAGATAACAAAATTAAGCATTCATAGATTGACACAAGATATATGTGGGAAAACCTTTTTCAAGTAAAAAACCCACCACACAAAGTCAAGACAATTGTATTATAGTAATCAAAGCAATTACATACAATGTTCAGTCTTCTTTGATCAACTCACAACAATTCTTCAAGTTCTTCTCTCACTATTACAATGTTTGCCCTAACATACAGTTCAAACTACTTATCTTACATTATTGTACATGACTTACAAATTCATACATTGCAATTAATCTCCTAACCAATTTCCAACAATTAGGTTTATGAATCAGACATCCAACCACGCAATCGATCTGCCCATGTCGATCTCCCTACATTGAGCCACCCAGGCATTAATTCCATCACCCAAATCGAGTCCTATTCGCCAGCCTAAGTCAGCCTGCAATTACTACTTTTACCGTTTTGGCTTTTGGAAAATCATGTCATCAACTTGCCATGCATCCACCAACTATTCGCTGATCGCATTTGACTTTGAGTCCAACTCAGTCAAACCAGGTCTAAGCTCATCTGAGCTCTCTAGGAGTCTACTGCTCCATCGTCAAGCTGACACTACCCATCCAAGGTAATGCGGTGATCTCCTCTGAGCTCTGCCTTGACTTGCCCACACAACCACTGCACCATCCGAGTCAACCTGGGGTAATGCGGTGAGCTTAGTCGACCCACGGTAATGCAGTGAGCTTATCCGAGCTCACCCATCGACTCCACCAAGCTCTGCCAAAGTAACCTACGCTACCGCCAAGTTCAATTGACCCATCCATGGTGTGGTGACATGACCATCTGAGCTTTTCGTTGACTTCACCAAGCTCTATCTCTCCTTCATCATGCTACCGTAGCCCAGTTTGACCTGCCTCGCGGTATGGCGGTATAACCACCCGAGCTCACTCCAAGTCTGCACTGCGCTACCGCTACCTAGTCAAGGCCTAATTGCGATAAGGCGATGACCGGTCTATGAGACTGTTGATGGTCAAATTGCACTATCGTGGGGGCCGACAGGCCACCCCGTGGTAGAGCGGTGACCATCAGCCAGACTGTTGGCGATCTTATCGCAGCCACCACGGTGAGCAAGCTCACTATTTACAGTGTTGCGGTAACTGCCATAGCCACCGTTGGGAGATAAACCATAGCCACTATGGTTGGTTGCATAACCACTCCCAGTATGGCGGTGACCAACAAGACAAGTCAAAATATGCCAACCATGGCCAAGGAAGAGACTATGAGCGGTAACGAGATAACCGTCAAGGCCTTCACCATGGTACCGCCAAGGAAAGAGAAGACTACTGTGGTAAAGCGGTTAAGGTAGGAATAAACCAAGCGTAGTATGATAGTAAATTGCAGAAGCAACATTTTTTTTTCCAAGGCATGAAAATAGGGGCATCAAGCTGGAAGTTGAGACACATTTTCTCAACAGGTCTATAAACACTTCAAAGAAGACACAAAGTTTAAGGGAGATATATGATGAAATACAGGAGGCTGAAAATATTTATGCTCTAATTTTTCATTCTTAACACAAGTTGATCCAATTTATTTTGAAGATGCCATTAAGGATGACAATTGGATTGCAACCATGGATGATCAAATTTTTTCAATTGAAAATAATCAAACATGGGATCTAGTAGAGCTTCCTAAAGGTAGGGATGTGATTGGAGTTAAGTGGATTTACAAGACAAAGTATAATGCTGATGGAAAAGTAGAGAAACACAAGGCAAGACTTGTAGCCAAAGGCTTCACACAACAACCAGGCATAGACTACAATGAAAGATTCACACCTATGGCAAGATTGGACACTATTAGAATGGTCTTATCTATAGCAACTCAAAACAATTGGAAAGTTTACCAAATGGATGTTAAATTTGCATTCTTGAATGGAATTTTAGAAGAAGTGTATATAAACTAGCCACCTGGTTATGAATTTTTGGGAGAAGAACATAATATATACAAACTAAAAAATGCACTATATGGTTTGAAACAAGCTCCTAGAGCTTGGTACAACAGGATAGATTCTTATTTTGTGAGCAATGGGTTTAGAAAGTGTGGCAATGAACCAACTTTGTATGTCAATTTTAATGATGGAGGAGAAATCTTGATAGTGTGCTTGTATTTTGATGATTTGATATTCATAGGTAACATGTCAATTGACTCATTATAGGAAGCCATGGAAAAAGAATTTGATATGACTAATTTGGGGCTCATGAGATATTTTCTTGGGATAGAGGTAAGGAAAAATGAACAAGGAATTTTTATATGTCTTGATTAAAGGTAAAAAACAAGTTTTGAAGGGGCCTAGAACTCTTTACATCAAAAAACAGTTGTATCAAAAGAAGAATCCATCTAAAGAAAAACAACCCACCCATAGCAAGACCACAGCGACTAGTGAGCCAAAAAGAAGAAACCCACCCAACGACATTACATATTATTCAGGATATCTGCAACTTCAACATCACAAACCACATTCTTAACACCTTCATCCCTAGCAAGAGACATATCATTAGTAGTAGCACCAACTTGAGCCTTGGTCTTGTTATGGGTTTGAAACCCAAGTCCACCCGATTTTCCCTCCCTAATCAAAACACAACTCACACCCTTGTCAGCATGCTTCTCACCTTCCATCATCTTACCATCAACATCATCATCAACAACATCTTTACCCTTAGTAACATTATCCACAGGGGACGTCATACCAACAAATTCAACATTAAACCTAGCTTTGTTCCCCTCTTTTCCTTTGTCCACATTAGCAATAATCCTTTCCATGAGATTTTCCAAATTAAGGATTCTTCCTTCAAGATTTTTCTTCATCAAAAGAGTTTCCTCCGCCACAATCTTCAAGGAGTTCATCAAATCACTGATTTTATCCCAAATAGAGGAATCCTCTGGTTTTCTTGCAATACCCCTCACTTTCACATTATTCATATTCATCTCATGGAAAATTCATTTAAAAAGCTTATAAAAAATAATAGAGCCCTCTTTAGCAGCTCTCAAGACATCAACAATATTATCTTTACCTATATGAAAAACCTCTTTACCCTCTTCATCCTCATGAAGGAGCTAACCTTCTCTATATCAACAACAATCTCATTACCTTTTTCAGCAGCAATCGATGTCACAAACGATGATTTGATCTTTTGGATGGACTCCACGATCTCACCCGCAACCACCATCTTTTTCATCCAACTCTTCGAGTCCACCACTAGAGGGTCCAAAGCAACATGCCCAGCCTGATGCCCACAAGAAGAAACCCCAACAAACTATTCCTTACCTTCCAGAGACCCCACAACATTTTGTTTTCCATCCACTTTAAGAGGGGTGTCAAGCTCAAGATTTTTACAAGAAGACCTCACTACCTTCCTCATACTATCCTCCACAAGAAATTCCCTATTTTTAAGAGCTGGGGGAGGAGAAAACACCTCCCCAGCCAAGTCCTTCACATCCTTTCTACTCTGGCTAAGCATTTCATCACCAGGTTCATTGTTGTTGGTTTCATAACCCTTGTCGAGGAGTAGCCCCTCTTTTTTGTGCTTCCCTAGAGCAAGCGATATCCTATCCTCATCCATAGTAGCAAGGGATTTCAGCACAAAATCCACATCCTCTAAATCCGACTCCTTCTACAAAATAAGCTTCCTTTTCTTCCTATTTTTACAGGCCACTTCCTTCCCAAAAATAGTTTCATAACCCTTATCCTACTTAACTTTCACATCCTTAGGAGTTGAAAGTGGTTTAACCACCTCAAAGTCTTTGCAATAGTCATAGATAAGGATAATTAAACCCGCATGAAGAACATGGTTCTTCTGATTTTTCTTGTGGTCAATAATTTCGACATCCAAAGAAGCCAAAAGGTAGAAAGGAAAATAAATTATTTTCTTGTGACGAAAATGGTTAAGAAGGATGAAGTGATAAGCATTCACAGTAGAATAATGACCTTCTAGAGAAATATACCTCATTAAATCCTTAACAACATCCACCCACAAAGTCTTGATGGACTTCCTCTTATATCCCCCGCTCTTCATCGCTTTCAAGTCCTTGGATTCCTCCCCTTTGAAGAAGATTTTCATAGCATTTTGTGCCTCTTTCTTATCTCTATAGAACTTCATGCCTTCCATTGGTAAGCTAGTAATATGAGCTATTAGGTATTCAGTAATGTTGAACTCCATCCCTCCAAGTTTCAACACCTTGTTGTTCCAATTTTTGGCAACAAGAGTAGTGGTTTGGGATTATTCTCATGCAATTTTTCAATATAGGGAGTCAATCCTACCTTCTCAAGAATTTCCCACACCTCCTCATTCTTCTTAACAACATTACAAGATAAGGGCTCCACATGGTTCCTATCACCACCCATGGCAGCCAAACTCATAGAGCCAAGGCAATTCGTAACTTTCATAATAGAGATGAAACTTCTCGAGAAAACAAAACTAAGGATACACACAATTAGTGTAAGAAAATAGACATGGTAGAGGTATTTAATAGACATAGTAATCCGCTCCCTACAGATATCCTCCTTAGTACCATCAGAGCAAGTCAAGTCTTGAATACCTCTCCTCCAAATAATAGCCTTCCATGTGATAAAAAACATGGACACCCAATGCAACACACCACCATTATTCCTCTTATAGTTGCGCTTCACGATTAATAGTTACAATTGCCTCTATAGGAAGAGGGTCAGTTAAATCCCACTCCCAGGTCCCATGAACCCCCAAGTTAGCAAAGATATCGGCCAAACTATTTCCCTCTCTCAAAATGTGAGAGATATAAAAATCATCAAAGGAATTAAGGATCTCAATGGAATCCTTTATCAAAGTTTCAATAGTCCAAGAGGAGGTAGCACAATTTTTCAAATTATTGATGATATTCAAAGAATCCCCCTCAAGCCACACTTTCTTAAAACCTTTCTTTGGAGCTAGTTTAAGACCATGATAGGCAACAACCGCTTCCACAAAGTGGTTTTTCTGGGTTCCCAAAGGGAGTGCCACCACAAGAACGAGCCTACCATTAGAATTGCATATCACTCCCCGACAACTAGTAGGTCCCAGATTACCTTTAGCTGCACCATCAAAGTTTACCTTAACCCAACCATCTGGCAGAGCCTTCCAGGCAACATTCTCTCTAGAAAATTTCCCTTTATGAATAGGGAGGGAAATATCACAAGGAAACCTCCACTTCTGGGAAACACACAAATCATACTGAATCACCAAAACCTTCTGCCCATTATGAAAAGAAATCCCAGCCATGAAATTTTATTTAATAACCACATAAACTTTATAGGCCACAAAGATAGCAGGAAGCGCGGAGTTTCTGAAGATCTTGTTATTACATTCAAGCCACAAACCCCAAGCAACATGAGGCATAGAGAGACCACAAAACTTGCAGATCGAAGTTGGAAGTAGGGCAGATCCACTGATACCACAAGAACTTAATCGAAGAAGGAAACACCCAGCTACTATTTCAGAGATAAGGAATTTTTATATGTCAAAGCAAGTATGCTAATGATTTGTTGAAGAGATTTAAGATGGAAAATGTAAATCTAGCTCCTACACCCATTGCATTGGGTTTAAAACTTAGTAAGGATGGAAAAATTCCTAGTGTTGATGCAACCTTATTCAAAAGATTAGTTGAAAGCCTCATGTATCTAACCACCACAAGACTGGATATCATGTATAGAGTTAGTCTTATTTCTAGATTCATGGAAAAACAAAAGGAATCACATAATTGGAAAGTTGGAAAAGAATTTTAAGGTATATAGCTAGAACAAAGAGATTTGGAAGTTTGTATACATCTTTAGATGATTACAAATTGATTGGATATATGGATAGTGACTGGGGAGGTAGCATGGATGATAGAAAAATCACTTCAGGGTATATATTTCATCTAGGATTGGGTGCTATCTCTTGGGCATCAAAGAAACAACCAATTGTGACACTCTTGTCAATTGAAGTGGAATATGTTTCAGCCACATCGGCAACTTGTCAAGCAGTATGGATGAGGAGAGTACTTTCATAATTGAGTCATCCACAAGAAGAACCAACAAAAATTTATTGTAATAATAATTTTGCAATTGCTTTATCTAAAAATCTATCTTTCATAAACGGAGCAGGCATATTGATACACGATATCATTTCATTCAAGAATTGATGAACAATGGTGACATATATCTTGATTTTTGCAGGTTTGAAGAACAATTAGTAGATATCTTTACAAAGTTGCTTGCAAAGAATGTTTTTGAGCATCTCCGAGAAGGAATTGGTATTGTAGACATACATGACAATGATTATTAAGGGGGAGTGTTGGCGTACATGGTCTTCGAGCTCAGCAAGTCTAATCTTCCCTACCACCATAGATCATCGTCCACACCAATCACATTTAATTATTCTTCCTTCCTTCTTATATTTTCCTCTTCGTTGTTTCTACACTCTTCCAATTTTGGTGTAGTCTGGAAGCTTCTCCACTCACCTCTATTTTTGTAAAAAAAAAAGGGTTTGGTACTCAATTTTTTGATGAACGAATGATGGCATAACTATTTTTAAGATCAGTTGCAGCTCTGTGTAAGAAAAAAACATTAATACAAAAACTCAGATTGTTGAATCCTCTTTTATCTCAGTTTCATTATTTATTTCCTCATCTGATGTGCAATTCGTTGTGTTTTTTCTTGCCTCTATTTTCAACAATTCTCTTGCTTCTTACCAGATGCCTTGCATTCTGCTTGGTCATTACAGATTTTTTTGTTTTAGACTTGCTACAACAAAAATTCTTGTTGGAGTTTCATTGCTCCGTAGAAGATCTATCAAGTTTTTTACCAAAAGCTTCTATTTTTAGAATATTGCTATTTTAATTGCATTTTATTTTTAAGGGAATCACAAAGAAGGTTTCATGCATTCAACTTTCTATTGCTAGCATTTATTATTTCTTGAAAGTTATTTGTTTAGAGATAGTTCATTCTTCAGGTTTTAGAGAAAAAAGTTTTTCAAAATAAGGATGTTCATGGATCAATTTTCTATTTTTATTAGTGACTATTTCTGGTGGTTCTTTTTCTAGACAGTGAATGA
Organism: Sequoiadendron giganteum; assembly: GCA_007115665.2. Lineage (NCBI taxonomy): Eukaryota > Viridiplantae > Streptophyta > Pinopsida > Cupressales > Cupressaceae > Sequoiadendron > Sequoiadendron giganteum. Next base: position 708,338,064 of record CM021101.1, on the reverse strand, counting down.
GAGCCTATTTTTAGGCCACTTTAATTACTTTTCCTACTTTTTTCTATAGCTTTTAGGAGTTTCTTTTAAACTTAATATTTAAGAGATATTTAAATATTCTTTTCAAATCCCTAAAAAGTAAAAATATATTCATTATAACCTATAAATAAGTGCTTGGGGCACAAGATATTATTAATGATAGTTGAAGTTGTTCTTATGCTATAGATATTTTCATTTGCATATTTAATCTAAGTTATATGTGTTCTTGACTAAGATTTCAATAAGTAGATTATAGTGAAGAACAGTGTTGAGCTTGTATCAACATTGTCTTTCATCTTAGTAACTTTGTGTGCTTCTAAGGGTTCATCTTTCTGAAATCATGCACTGTGGTTTGGTGTAAGTAGTTTTTGTTTAATCCATTCTTGTCCAAGTGGATCTATTGATCTCTATTTCCAACCAATTAGGAAGCATTCTTAATCTACTTTTACTTTGTTTTAGCTGCAAGCTTTTATTCATAAAAATAAAATAAAAACTTCTTGAAAGATGAACTCGGGTATTTAGTTTTCAAGGAGCTTCCCCTACTAATTTGAAGAGAAATTTTCCTTGGTGTGCTAGTTTGCCTATTCCATTTTGTGTTGTCTCAAAATAGAAAAGTTACAATGTTAACAAAATTTGACAACCATTGTGTTGCACATGTTACTAAATTTTTTTATCTTGGAACTAAGGTTAGAAATATTGTTTCCTCCTACTAAAGTATTGTAATTGTATTAGATAAATCCTATACTAGATCAAAAAGGAAAGAAGATATTTCTGATCCTATTTTCCAAGATTTGAACCAACCATCTACAAGAAAGGATTCTTCTCCATCTATTCCTAACTTATTGAAGTCTTTTCTACATTGGACAAAGAACCAATCTATCAAATAATGGATGATCGCAATAACAACAACAAAAATCCTCACTCTCTCCTTTTCCATGGGTAAATAATATTGGTTCACTTGTATTTGAAGTTCACCATGATTTCCTTCATGGCTCTAGGAAAGGATTTCCTAAATGGCGCTCAAATCTCAGATGAACACATTAAAACCTTCACCACATCTTGTAGTATTTTGGGAGTAGAACATTAAGATGTTGCAATGTGAAATTTTGTTGAGTTCTTGGTTGGAGGTGCAATAGAATTGTTCCACCATCTTTCCACAAGTTCAATCACAAGTTGTGAGATCATGAACAAGTTCTTGTCATGTTTTAAACTTGCTAAGGATGGTCATTCTCTTTTTTTCCAACTATTAAATGCATAGAAGGATAGCCACTAACCTATGGAGGAGCTCCTCATGCAATTCAATCACCTCTTCAACAAAATTAGTACTACTTTAAAGCATTTTCTAAAGATCACATGATTACTACCAGCAGATTCAAAACAAACTCCATCAAGCCCATGATTCAAAGTTCCAATGATCATCTCATGCAAAGAGTAGAGACTGAGGTAACAAACCTAATAATACCTATGTTCCATGGAATTTACGAAATAGGGATGGCAGGACGACAAGGGACACATTTCAAGGACAAAAATCTAAGGACCATTTTTGTCAGAGATATCTAATCCCAACTAAATAAATTATGAAAATTTCCTCCAGCTAAGGCTTCGTACCAGTATTTAAGGAAATTTAATAAGAATGCTTTTAGTAGAATTTTTTGGGAGATTTGTTTTTTTATTATGCATCAAATCCCTATTTAATTTTACACACTTTGTAGGTGAGTAAAAATAGTATTATTTTATTACTCCTTAGTTGTCCACCATAGCTTTTGGTTTTAATACCTTTTCATTTGTTATTTTTCAATATGCAAGAAGAAGGAAGAGCAACACAACTCTGCAACTAGTAGAAGAAAGAACATAGAAGGAGAAGGTTGAAGAAGGGCATCAAAGCTATGTTGCATCAATTATATTTAATATATAAATATAAATATGATTGTGTTTGTACTTTCCTGATGTGTTTCAATCTTTGATTTCTGAGTAGTTCTTAAGTGTATTTGAATTAGTTTTTTTTTACTTTTGTATGTTATTCTTGTTTTCTGCTCTATTTTTATCTCCAATCCTTTGCCCCTTTACCCACATCTAGTATCAGAGCCATTAGTTCAAACCCCTAGTCTCTCTTTTTTGGGTTTACACTGATTTTTTATTTGATAGCCATCAATGGCTTCCACAGCCTCCACATATGGTGCTTCCTTGTCTAGCTTGCAAACCCCCATTTTCATAGGAAAAAATTATGAGTATTGGTCTTTAACCATGGAAGCCCTATTTTGGTCTCAATATGTCTGGGAAATTGTTGAGAATGGTTATGAAAAACCAGCAGACCAAGCAGCTTATAATGCCCTCACACAGGCAAAGAGAGATCTCTTGAAAGAGTAGAGAAAGATGGAAAATCCCTCTTCTACATTCATCAAGAAATGCATGAAAACATACTGCCAAGAGTTGCAGCAAAAACACAAGCAAAGGAAGCATGGGATAGACTATAAATAGCCTATCAAGGTAAGGACAAAGCTAAAACTACAAAACTCCAGTTGCTTAGAAGAGATTTTGAGAATATAAGTATGAAAGATTCAGATTCTATGGAGTCATTTTTTACTCATGTTGTTGGGCTAGTAAATCAGATAAAATCACATGAGGAAACAATAAATGAGACAAGAATAACTAAAAAAAAATTAACTATTGTTCCTATTAAATTTGATCCTTTAGTTGTTTCTATAGAGGAAACTAAGGATTTAACCCAGATGACAATGGATGAATTACATGCATTCTTGATAAATCATGAATATAGGCTGAATAGATCACACACTTCCATTGAGAATGATTTCTCATCTCAGGCTTCAATAAGCCATGGAAAAGGTAAAGGTAGATTCTCTCCTAGGGGTAGAGGAACAAACACATTTAGAGGATGTAGCAGCAATCCTGCAAATCCAAGTGGAAGAGGAAATAACAGTGAACACTCTCATAATCATTCAGCTAGCCAAAGACAAGATAAGTCACATGTTTAATTCCATTACTATAAGAAGTATGGTCATTACTCTTCTAAGTGTAGGAAGAAACAACATGATCAAGGAAGACAAAATCAAAATCCCCCAAAAAATTATACAAAAAATTCTATGTTTATTTCATGCACAAAGATTGCTGAAGCAATTTCAACAAAATCACTAGTTGAATGCAATATGGTTCAAGAGAGTCCAAATGATATTTGTTATTTAGATTCTGGTTGTAGCAATCACATGTTTGGAAATCTAGAGTTATTTTCTAGCTTGGATAAATCAATCACCTTAAATGTCACTTTTTGGGAAAAATAATCAAGTGAATGTTATGGGAAAAGACACTGTTGACATTCTAACTAAAAAGAGGGAGCAAAAAGTCATTCATGATTTTTTTTATGTTGTTGGTCTGAAACATAATCTGATGAGTATTGGTCAATTAGTGCAAAAAGGATATAGAATTTATATGAAGAATAATGCATGTGTTATTCTTGATAAATATCCTAGTACGCAGTTGATAGCAGAGGTACAAATGACAAATAACTGAATGTTCCCATTGAGGTTGAAACCTGATATCAAAAGAAATGAAATTGAAGCTTATCATATGGCAGAAAATTCACAAGTTGGAGCAGCATTTAAGACTGAAAATTCTCAATACGCCTCTCAAAGTTGCTCTAGAAAAGAAAAAAGTTGCAATGTTACTCTGGAAAAGAATAAGGCTGCTATGGAATAGAACAAGGTTGCTCCAAAAGGAATAAATTGGAACCAAATATGAACAAAATGGTAATGTAATTGTTCAAACAATTTTTTAGTTAGTGGTAAAGAATGAATCTTGGTTATGGCATCTGAGATTTGGCCATTTAAACTTTGGAGGTCTGAATTTGTTTCATAGAAAGAATATGGTTAAGGGATTGCCATTGATTCAAAAACCGGAAAGAGTATGTCAAGCATGCATCTTGGTTAAACAACATAGAGAAACCTTCCCTATTGGAAAATTAGAAATAGCATGTAAACCACTTGAAATTATCCATTTTGATATATGTGGACCGATGCAAACTCATTTCATTGGAGGTTGCACATATTTTCTAACTTTTATTGATGATTATATAAGGAAGACATGGGTCTACTTTTTGAGGCATAAATCTGATGCATTTGGAGTCTTTCACCAATTCAAGGCTCTTGTAGAGAACAAAAGTGGATACTACATCAAAATATTAAGAACTGATAGAGGTGGTGAGTATAGTTCTAATGATTTTTTGAATTATTGTAGACAACATGGTATTCACAAACAATTTACAATCTGTTACACACCTCAACAAAATGGTGTGGTTGAAAGAAGAAATCAAACTATCATGGCTATGGAAAGGAGTATGTTGTGTAAGCGTGTGATTAGGTGTAAAGCACAAAACACTTCTTAATAAGACATTATATCAAAGATAAATCAAATTGAACTAATTCAAAGCAATAATCAATTGAAAGCATCATATTGTTCTCTATCCTTCAAGATTTATTAAATCAAAATGGCTCTCAGATCGTGAGGACACTATGATTGTTAAAATGACAATTGAAAGAACGAGATAGATACTAAAACAATGATACTAGATGATAAATGAATTAAACTAAGCATGAATTGACATGAAACAGATAATTGCAGCTACAAGAGGCAGCCATTGATGTGAAAGCTTGATTGCTTGATGTTGGATGCTTGATGCTTGATGCTTTAATGCTTGAATTCCTACAAAGTAAGAGTGCATAAACACTATTATCTGTATCCTTTTTTTGGTTCAATGAGGCTTTATTTATAGATTTCTTGGTTGTAGAAATGCACAGGGAAAGCTTTGAGAGGCTTGGATTCAATCTAGAGGATTGAATGGTGAGATATGGAGGAGATTGAGAGAAAAATGGAGATTGTCTCTACCCATGAAAACACCAGGCAAGAGAAGAGGAAAGATTGATGGAGGAGGATTGAGGGAAGATTTTGGAATTTGTCTCCAATTTGTCTCCAAAACTTCCTGTGAAGTTTCAAAGCATTAATTGTGACATATTTTAGACATAGATTAGACATAGGATATCTAATTCATTTTTGAGAGAATATAGATGGAATATTCCTTGTGCTTTAATTCAAATATTTTGATTTATTTAAATTAGCAAAAGAGGGATAAATAATTTAATAAAACAAACTATAAGATAGTTGTTTATTAAATTAAACAGAAGAATATGGCAATTTAATCAATAAAGTGTTTAATCTTTATTTAATCAATTTAAGATGGATGTGATAGATTGAAATAGGGATTTGATAATTAAATCGAACAAAGTATTTAATTTTGTTTATTTAATTAAGATGAATATTAAATGTGAACTATATAAATAAATATTTCTATTTATTCAATAGTAGAGGAATTTAGAATAATTAATCAAATAATTCGTATTTAATTAATCGAATGCTCCAGACCAATTTTAGGTGTATACATTTTGCCCCTCTTCGAAGTGATGTGTTTACGCATTGCTTCAAAGAAAATTTTGTTGCTACTGTCAGGATCGATGATAAAGAAAAAATAATTTTGTATGCCCCAGACATGCCCCAGACATTGATTTTTAGATGTTTGATGATAATATGCCCCCTCGGGAGATAAATTAATGTTTTGATGATTTTTAGAATTTTTCAAAAAAATTATGATTTTATGATGATTTGATGAAAAAATTATTTATCTCCCGACAAATGATGAAGAAATCTAGCCCACAGATGAGTTTCAATTAATTTCTTGGATAAAATTAATCAAAAGATAATAAAACCCACCAAAAATACCTTTTCAAAATCTATATATAGTGCTAAAAGGTCATTTTTCAATTCATTTTCACTATTTGATTTTAAAAACCTTTGTGATAAAGACTTTTCTGCCAGCTGGAGCAAGATGCCTATCCCCTACCACACTCACCGTTTCGAGTGCGTTCGATGTCACCGATGGCCGGCCACGTATGGACCTCCGGTATGTACCCCTTGACCTCCATGTAATTCGCACACTTTTGTTTTTTATGCATTTATTGCTTTATACATTTTGTAGTCTGTTTTAGCACTTTCAAGCCATGCTGTAGCGCTTACACTCTGGTGTAGCGCTTCCAATAGGTAGATTAGCGCTTTGAGTTTTAGCGCTTGCATTAAAAACTCTAGCGCTTCCATAGGGTAATGTAGCACTTTCATTGATATAGCACTTAGGAGTTAAACTTTAGCGCTTTGATGCCGAATTTTAGTGCTTTGAGACTTCTAGCACTTTGATTCGGTAGATTAGCACTTTCATGGTCTGTTTTAGCACTTTTGGTAAAGCGGCGCTTCAATGAACTGTTGTAGCGCTTTGATGTGGAAATGTAGCACTTCGGGACTTTCAGCGCTTTAGAAGCCTGTTTTAGCACTTCGGAGTGCTGAAATAGCGCTTTCGAGATTTAGCACTTTGGGACCCTGATTTAACACTTTTAACTAATAAAGTAGCACTTTTGGGATTTAGCACTTTGGAAGCCTATTTTAGCGCTTCCATGTCATAATTGAAGATTTTGACTTAGTGGACCCTGATTTTGTCAATTCTGATCATGTCCATTCTTTGGATTGGTATGATTGATAATCCAAATTCTTGATGTATTTGATTGATGATTTAAATAAGACTAACTTCTCATGATAGGCGAGAAGAAATCTTATTTGTGATGATCCTCATGATAGGCGAGATTAGATACTGTTTGATGAACCTCATGATAGGTGAGGTTTGTTTGATGTTCGCCCATGAATTTTGATCAAAAATTCATACCAAAAAACTTTGGAATAGACTTGATAGTAGAATGACATTTTGATTTCTTGACATAGTTCATTGATTGTAGATTTTTCATTATGATGATAGGAGGATTTGGGTACTCTCCAGATATGAGAGAGGTTTCCATGGATGATAGACTTGATACCTCATTCAACACTAGATGAGCTTTAGATGATAGGTTAGTGTGGTTTTTCCAGCTTACTTGATATGCCCCAGATTAGGATTAATTGGGGTTTATTGACTGCATTGGCTAAGAGGTGGCACAGTGACCACAACACCTTTCACCTACCCACTGGTGAGATGACAGTCACACCAGAAGATGTGTGGAATATTTTGTATATTCCATTCATGGGGGAGATCGTAGTATATGACTCCCATGGGACCAACAGTAGAGATGCTTTTTGTAGAGTGTTTCAGGATCAGGACATTGCGGGTCCAAGCGTTCGGTGGAGAAGAATCGCTGATTCTTATGCAACACTACCAACAATGCTTGCTGGTTTCATTGGAGGTTTCCTTTGCCCTAATCGTAGGTCAAAGGGATTCCTCGTTGGCTGGGGCAGGACTCTTGAGAGCATGATGGTACACGGTACCAGATATGCATGGGGGATGTGCATGTTGGCACATCTCTATCATGATCTTCACTCTGTTGTGTACCTTGGAGCGTGGAGCTTATCAGTAGGGATGACCCTGCTACAGGTGTGGGCATGGGAGCATTTTTCTATTGCTCGGTCATTTCCAGTGGCATATAGACCACTAGATAGACCTTACATTTTTAGATATAGAGGTCGGTTCACACAGGCCTGGATGGGCAAGTTAGAGCACTGGAGGCGAGTGTTTGATGACATTGAGACCATTACCTGGTGTTCGTATCTCGACTATGAGCAGTGGGATGAGGATGATGTAGTGTTGGGGTTTCTTTGTGATTCGATGTATTTGATTGGCCAGACCCCATTTTTTCTAGAGCGATTCTTGTTGCACCGAGTGTATCGATAGTACGACATTGCACTGTGTATGCCATAGGGAGTTGCCCATTATGCGAGATGATAGATGGATATTCCTGATTGGGGGCCCTATTTATCATATGATGCTATTGTAGAGGGGTATAGGGCATTGCATCCATCACCCTGGGATATGCGGAGGGATATTGCAGAGGAACCCGTTACTGAGGAGTATGCTACATTTTTGGCCTTGGTTCCTCATCCTTGTATTACCATCCCAGACAAGCCAGCACCATTACCAGTAGAGGGGTCTACAAAGAGTGAGGGTGATACTCCAGTAGGAACTAGCACAGAGAGTAGCAGTGGTGACAACAGTAGTGATGACAGTGATGGTGGCAGCAGAGGCGACAGAGGGGTAGGGCTAGCCATTAGGAGTACACCATCATCCAACAGGCCTCGTAAGAGGCGAGCAGTGATAGTGCTGATAGTAGATGAGCAGAGACAGATAGCAGGTCTCCAGGCACAAGTGCAGACATTACAGGGGAAGTTGGTATAGGCTCGGGGTTTGCTTGTGTAGACTCAGACTCAGATGTAGGCCCAGGCACAAGCTCATGCTCAGGCTCTATCACAGGTGTAGGGATAGTTGACTACCGTACAGATGTAGTTGGCCACTTTGACAGCCGAGAGAGACAGTGCTTGGCAGATTGCTGAGAGGGCACAGGAGACAGTGGAGAATCTCTAGAGAGTGGCCGATGGCACCTCCATAGGAGATTACATGAGAGAGGTTCTGCGGGCTGGTCGAGAGGCAGATACCATGATGTAGTGCCTCTTGAGCATAGGGTCAATTATGCCCCATCAAAATCTAGGCAGACACACACATAGACAGTGAGCGAGGGGGTGACACAGCCTCCACGCAGAGATCCCAGAGATCTTGGTTCCTCTGGGGGTGGTGGTGGTACTGGTCCTTTTGGTGGTGGTATAGGTCCTGTTGGGCCCACACACTCTGGCAGTAGCAGATCGTAGATGCTATTGTGATCCTTCATGATGTATATTATGATATAGCTCATTGTGGATGATGTATTTTTAGACTAGACTTCATTGTATACTTGACACTTGATATATATATATATGAGATGTAGTTGATGTGATATGATTATGGTTTATGATTTCTATGTGATGGATGCATTTATTATGTGATGTTTATATGAATGCTTTTATTTCAAATGTGATGATGTAATGATTCTATGATAAATGCATGTGTAGAATAGATGATATATGGATGTATGATGTGATGTGATAATGATAACAAAAATGATGATTCTATAATGATAATGTGATCAAAATGTGATAATATGTATGGATGGATGGATAAATGCTTTTTATTTTATGTAATGATCTTATGATGAATGATCTTTGATGGGTGTAATGATAATAATGACGTGATTTTATTTATTAAATGTATGGATGGTAAATGATGTATGCATATGATGTTGGATAGAGGATAATGTAATGAATGTTTTAATGGTAAAAATGAACCTAATGTACTTATGGTACAATGTAATTCATAATTGATTTGATGTATGATAAAATGCATAAATGATGAAATGGTGAAATTAAACGATGTGATGATGACTCCTATATGTTTTCGATGATGATTTTTGGATTTATCTCAAGTATACTCAGTCTTATTTGTAGATTAGATAATCATTGATTGGAATCCTTTATGCAACAAATAATCTGCAGATAATGAATATGATGAATGCAATCTAATTTTAATATGCAACTATATGCAAAACAATTGTCATTTTAACAGTACTTTGTGCTTTTTGTCATCATAGAGCTTTATTGGATGTTGAAAGTGAATACAAGCATCAATGGTATGTGTTAGAACAATGACGAACTGAGTACCTCTTTCATGATTTTTGATATTGCAATCAAACACAAGCATCTAGGTATGATTTAACAGAGATGACCTGAGCATTCATTGCGTAAACAGGCAGTGGTTAATCATTTCAATGTGTGAATTTTGAATGCCATCGGTGATACATTTGCATAGCACATCCCCCGACAATTCATACATTTAAATGATTAACTTACAGACAGCAGATAATAAAAACATCATTCTTCAACCTTGTTCCTCTAGTTTAATACATCATTAAGTTACTCCAAAGAAATGATAATCAAAAGTACAATTTATCCATTGTTTACTTAGAGTGTTCCATTCATTATTCAGATTTTAGATCATCCATCCCGATTTTTGTGATGTTTTTTGGATTTTTGAGATTTTGACAAAAGACCTAACCTAGTAACCTATCTTAGGGGTCTCGAGGGCTAATCATAGATTAGCCTTGCCTACGTTACACATGCAGAGACCACATAGTTCGACTGACACAAACCTATGTTTTTGGATGTTACTTTTTTAGACTTTACCTTTTTGACATTTTTTTGGATTTTTGATAATGATATGGATGGTTGATGCTTTTCTGATGATGATTGATATTGCACGTTGATCTTTGTTTTTGGTTTTTTTTAATACTGTTGTTCGCCCTTTGTTGAAATCGATGTTTTTGTTGCCCCTAGTGATATCCAGATGTTGGCCCCAAGCTTTGGAGTGATACTTGACTATTTGGAAATGATTTTGATATGGATGCAAAGATAGCAAGATGACTGACATGATATGAAACGGTAATGACTGCCAGACTAATGATCCTGATATATATCAAAATAGATGGGAAAGTTGATCTTAGAATCACATACGATGCCTGTTTCCAGGTTTTCACCATATTCTTTGATTACACTCTTCGTGTTTTTGTATTTTTCTCATTTTCCTCATTTTTCTTTCTTTTTGTATTTTCTATTTTTTTTGTACTTTTGCATTTGCCAAGATGCCTATTTGCCAGATTTCAACAAGGAAACATTTTTCAAAAGTTTGACCCGTGCACTAGGAGATTTAAGCATAGAATTTTCTAAGATGGATACTGTTGATAGGCTCATCAAAAAAATCCCCTTCTAAAGTTCATAACTGATATGCTCTTGATCGATACACTAATATGATGACAAAGGGACCAAGCCAATTAGACTCAAATTTTCCTTTATTTTCCCTGTCATACTGATTCCTAGGGTTTTCTTTTAGTACCAAGTCACCAACCTCAAAGACCCTCGGTTTTACCTTGTGGTTGTAACTTCTTGGCATCCTTTGTTGATAAGCCATTAGATGATTAACAACTTGTTGACAATGCTCATCCAACAACTCCAGTTCCTATAGTCTAGAGACCCTATAGTCTTCATCTAAAATGATACCTCTGAGTGATACACGTAGGGATGGAATCTCTACTTCAATGGGCAATATAGCTTCTGATCCATATAGCAAGGCATATGGTGTAGCTCATGTTGGTGTTCTGATACTTGTTCTGTAGGCCCATAGTGTAGGGTTGAGTTGAACATGCCAATCACATCCAACATCGTTAACCATCTTTTTGAGAATTTTGAGTATTGTCTTGTTTGAGGCCTCTGCTTGGCCATTCCCTTGAGGATAGTACGGTGTTGAAAACAGATGTTGGATATGAAATTTATCACATAGCTCCTGGACATCTTGATTCTTGAAAGGTCATCCATTATCAGTAATAATGGATTGAGGGATTCCATACCGACATATTATGTAGTTCAAGATGAAAGAGGAAATCTGCTTCCCAATGATGGTAGTAAGAGGTACTACTTTAATCCATTTTGTGAAATATTTCATAGCTGTGATAATGAACTTGTGTCTATTAGAGGAAGATGGATTTATTTTTCCTACTAGATCTAGGCCCCATTGACAAAAAGGCCATGTTGATGTGAAGGGATGTAGTTCTTGTGCTAGTGCATGAATCAAATTGTTGTGAATCTGACACTTTTGGCATTTCTTGACAAACTGATAGGATTCTTTCTCCATGCATGGCCAATAATATCCCAAACGGAGGAGTTTCTTAGCTAGAGTAGTCCCACTCGAGTGAGTGCCACAAATACCCTCGTGAACCTCTCATAGGGCCATTTCAGACTCATGTTCTAGACATCAGAGTAAAGTACCATCAAGACCTCGATGATAAAGTATGTCGGCGATTAAAGTATGTCATGCAAATTAGCGGATGAAGTTTCATTTTTTGTTCCTGGATAGATCAGGAGGAAGGACATCATTTTTCAGGTAAGCATATATCGTTTCATAGATGGAGGTTTTTGTGGTTTTGATATGGTAGATTGTAGTGGATTCTGGATTATAATGGGAAGGACATGATACTTGTTCTACCATAAACTCATAACAAACACGCTTCTCAGGCAATTGTAGTAATGAAGCAATCGTAGCCATAGCATCCACAACTTTGTTCTCAGCTCTTGGAATTTGATCAAACTTGATACTGACAAAGGACTATTTTAGATTATCTATTTGTTGCTTGTAGGGCATCAACTTTTCATCTTTTATCTGATACTCATCATTTACTTGATAAATGACTAGTTGAGAATCCCCATATATCTGTAAGTCCGTGATCTTCCACTGAATGGCTATTTTGACCCCAATGATTAATGCTTCATATTTTGCCACATTATTTGTACATTGAAACATTAATCTATATGATTTTGGAATGGTGTGTCCTTGTGGAGAAATGAACAAGATTCCTGCTCCTGATCCTCGTTGTGTATATGATCCATCAAAATATAATACCCATTGTTGGGGCATTATTGTTAGAATGTCTGTATCTGGAAACTCCATTGTCATTGGTCGATCATCTGGTAGAGGGGCCTCTGCTAATTGTTTCGCAATTTCCTGTCCCTTGATTGCCTTTCTCTCAACATACTGAATGTCAAATTCACTTAATAGCATGACCCACTTTTCCAATCTACCTGTTAGGGCAGCTTTACTAAGTAGATACTTTAAAGGATCGATCTTTGCTATTAACTTGATTGTATGAGTTAACATATAGTGTCTTAGCTGTTGAGTAGTGAATACCACTATCAAGCAAGATTTCTCTATGAAAGTGTAATTGATTTCATATCCATTCAATGTCCGGCTGATATAGTAGATAGCATGTTCTTTTCCTTCGTTATCCTCTTGCGCTAAAAGTGCCCCCAAAGATATATCTGTCGTAGCAATGTACAATATGAGTGGCCTTCCTTCTGTTGGCAACATGAGAATGGGTGGTGACATTAGATACTGCTTGATTTGATTGAATGCCATTTCACACCCCTCATCCCACTTGAAAACTAATTTTTTATGCAATAGATGATTAAAAGGATGACTTTTATCCGCCAGCTCGGAGATGAATCTTCTGATTGATTGGAGCCTTCCCTATAGTGACCTGAGTTGACTTATATTCTTAGGAGGTGGCATCTCCATAATTTCTTTGACTTTCACCAGATCCACTTCAATACCTTTTTCCGAGACTATGTACCCTAATAGTTTTGCTGATGTGACCTTGAAGACCTACTTCTTGGGGTTTAACCTGACATTGAATTTCTCCATCCGTGTGAAGATTTTGTCTAGGATATGTAGATGTCCTTCCCTTGTAGTAGATTTTTCCAAGATTTCATCCACATAATCCTCCATGAAAGTGTGCATCATATCATGGAAGATTGTTGTTATTGCTCTTTGATAAGTGGCTCCTACGTTCTTTAGACCAAATGGCATGACATTCCAGCAGAAAGTTCCCCATGGACATGTAAAAGCCATCTTTTCCTAATCTTCTGGGGCTATTTTTTATTTGATTGTACCCAGAGAAACCATCCATGATTGACAACATGGCATGCCCTACCGTCAAGTCCACAATGATATCTATATTTGGTAGTGGAAAATCATCCTTCGGGCATGCTTTATTTAGGTCCCTGAAATCTGTACATATTCTGATACTATTGTCCAGCTTGGAAATAGGTACAAGGTTGGATATCCATTCGGCATAGTCTATAGACCGTATGAATCCAGCATCCAATAATTTCTTTAACTCTATCTTTACCATTAATGCGATGTGGGGATGCATTTTCTCAATTTTTGCTTGATAGGTTTGATGCTTGCGGGAAAAGACAAGTGATGCATAAGCAGATTTGAGTCTAGGCCTGGCATATTGGAATATGACCAAGCGAAGTTGATGCTTCTATCCTTAAAGAACTTGATGAATTCCGATCTTTCTTGTTCTGTCATGGATTCTGCCAGATGTAGGAATTTTGCCTTATCTTTAGTGCCGATATTCACAGATTGTGTTGGTTCCACTAGGACTAATGATCGCTCATGATAGTGTTCTAGAAGAGTTTCAAAATATTCCATCCTTCAGTTCCTCAGAAAGGTTTTCACTATTAGATGCGTTCTTTATTTTTACTTTTTCCAGATCTAATACTGCCATAGAATGGTTTTCACCATTAGATCTATTTTCCCTGTTGCTATTTTTGCAACTGGAAGATTTGACACCTTCCTGCCAAGTCGTGATGTTATGAGTATTACAGATAGAATTTGTACCAGGTTCAATATGACATAAGAAGTTTACGATGGCATCATCGTTTGTAAATATTGGTATATTCAGATGTTCGATAGGTTCCCAGTCAATGAGTTCAGGATGGATTGTGGCATGAGGTTATCACATTCATTAAGGTGATGGATGTAAGGGTTTGGACAGCCATTTTGTCATAGTCATTTATCAGAATATTGAGGTCCGTGATGGTATTTTCTTCAAGATCGTCTAATCCACTGGAAGTCTACTCATCCCCACTTGAATCATCGATATCTAGCAACCCTGCCACGAGTGGTCTAGACCCTGAACCTTGGCCCTCCTCACGCGTAGGTGCATATTGTTGAATTACATCAATTGGAATATCAATGAAAAATAGATCGAAATACAATGTCCACTCATATTCATTTGAGTCCGTTTCAGAGCCATCCCTAAACTGAAGGATATTTTCTACAGTTGTCTTTGTTAGCTCTTGCTTTTCTTCTTCAGAGTATCCTAGTCCTGGCTTCACTTTTGTGTGGAGAGTGAGAGGTGTAATAGGTTCTATGATTCCATCCTTTCTTAATCCAACAGGTCCTTGTCCTTCATATCCCATTTTTTCTAGAATAGCTTTTCCTTTGCCATATTTATTAGTGTTGATGGCGACATTTTTGATACTGATTTCTGATGTAGAGGGTTCCTCATCTTTGTATAGCCAATCCAGGATTGCTTTGTTGCTTGTCTCATCCTCTATTGTACCCTTTTTGAAAAACCTTTCGTCAAGAGCTGTGACTGGTAATGATGTTTGAGATTTTATCAAAGATGGTTTACCATATGTCCTAGGAGATGGCATTAACTGTGATAGGTTAAGCGATTGCTCCATAGAATATGTTCCCATTCCTTTGTCCTTCAGTTGGACTTGCTCTTGGAATTTATGTGATAAAGAAGTTTACTGATCCGGATTATCTGTTGATTGAATTTCAATAGGACTTGTCTCTTTTTCTTTACCTTTCTTCTCTACCCATCTAGTAGTGATGCTTGGACGTTGTTCTTCTTTGGATGATGATGCTTCCCTATTGTGTGGTATAAAGGTATCTTGAGAGATCCCAAGGGTGTCACAATGTTGAGGATGATTGTAATCACCAGATATAGTCACCTCTCGTCCATTTGTTGGGAACTTCAAATATTGATGATATGTTGAAGGTATAGCCTGCATTTCATGTATCCATGGTCACCCTAAGAGAATGTTGTATGTCAACTCTTTCTCCAACACTTGACATGCTATATTTTTCATCATTGGCCCCACTTGAATGGGTAGTACAATCAAGCCTTTAGAGGATCTTTCTTCCTCATCATATGCTTTGATAGTCATTTTTCTTCGAGAATCAATAGTGTCATCTGAATATCCTAGTGCACGGATTAACTTGAGAATGCAAATGTTCAGACCAACTCCCCCATCTATTAAGACTCTCTTGACGTGGTGATTGTGGATTAAGACCTCAATATGGAGTGCAGTATTATGTGGATGGTTTAGCAAGATATCATCCTATTTGGAGAATGATAGACAATGTGGGGTAGTCAAATGTCCCACCATAGCTTGAAATTGGCAAACATCCAAATTCTTTGGTACCATAGTGGCAACTAAAGCTTGTTCGAGAATCTCCTTATGTGACGGTGATATTTTGAGGAGTTCTAGTATTGATATTTGAGTAGGAATGTTTTGTAGTTGATTGATGATATTATAGTGAGATGGAGGTGGAACTGCATGTGTAGATCCAATTCCTTTTAACATGACCTTGGCTTGCCCCCTAGTCATCACATTTGCTGGTTGATGTTCTCGATGGTCCCTGATTTTTAGGACATTGATTTGATTATTAGAGTTTGATATGTGTGGGAGCAAGTCCAAAGGAGTACTTTTTTTGATGAGGGGTTTGATAATGGTGTGACCAACTATATGATCACTCTCTACTTCAGATAAACAAAGGATTTTTTTGTCATAGACATGATTGATGTTCTTACCTTTGTAGTTGGAGGATGATGATGCTCCTTTGTCATAATTTGGCAAAGGATCTTTGAAGGCCGAGTGATCGTTATTGTTATGAGGCATTTCCACATATGCCTTGTTGTTGTCGATCAAGTCTTGTATTGCGTGTTTCAACTCCATACAATCGTTGGTTTTGTGACCCTTGTTATTGTGGAAGTTGCAATAATCAACGTCATTCCACCATGGTGGTTTGACCTTTGGATCCCAGAATCGAGCTTCCCATGTAGTGATAAGGCCACTAGAAACTAATTCTTTCATTGTTGATTCTATTGATTGGCCTAAGGGTGTGAATCTGCGCCGATTGGATGGTTTCTGATATGGTTGTGTCTTTACGATCTCATTGCTTTATGTGACAATTGGCTTGACAACTTGATCATTGCTTTGGTTCTTTGATGTAGATGCTGTCAAGTTAAAGACCAATTTGATATTTTGGGAATCATTCTTTGTTTCATTTGTAGTCGTGGTTTGATTCTTTTGCCAAAATTTTGGCTTGTCATTGCTTGAGTATTGATTGGAGGAGTTACTTGTGTTATTCATTTTATCGGTGAAATGCTTGATAACTCCTCTTTTGACTAATGCTTCCTCAATTTTCAAACCGTTTTCTATGACTTTTTCGAACATGGGAGGACATTGTAATTTGAGTCTATAACTCATTTCCTCTGTCAAATTTTCAATGAACAATTCCATCTTTTCTTCTTTAGGAATGGATCTAGGATATCTAGCAAACAAGCGTCACCATATTTGGAGAAAAGACAAGAATGTTTGTCCTTTGTTTTGTTTTAGATTGTAAAGATCTTTGATTGTAACATCGTGTTGGATGTTGAATGAGTACTGAGAGATAAATCTGTTGACGAGTTCCTCAAAAGTTTTGATTCCTGGTTTTAATTTTGAAAACCACTCCATGCATGATCCTCCCAAACTCCTTGGGAATAATCTCATTAAATAATTTTCCTCTTGGGAAAACTCAAGACTCATTGTTTTAAATTCTTTGATACGATCTATTGGATCTGTTCTTCCATTATACTTATCACATTTTGGGATCTCACAATGTCTAGGAAAAGGTATCAAACCGATTGTTGCATCAAAAGGATAAGCACAAATGTCCTGTATCACATATCTCTTGGTAGTACCTTTCACCATATCTTGTATCTATTGCTGTAACATTTGCATCTGTGATGTTAAAGCAGCAATTGGATCTATTGTTTGCATAGGTTGTAGTATCTCAGTCTCATTCGTTCCCGATGTTTCCTTCAAATGGTTTACATCAAAATATTTTGGAAGTTTGGCCCCTGATTCACCCAACATCAAAAGATACTTCTCCATATCTTGTTCTAGAATTTTTTCCATAAATATATGAAACTTGGGATCTTGTTGAGCTGCTTGGATATCCTCTGGAGTTATTTCGTTCTTATCGTTTCAGTTCAGATTGTTCCAAGGATTTTCCTTTGCCATTTCTTGTGTTTTTAAAATTTCTTGCTCTAAGAGTCTCTGTTTTTGGTACCTAGTGAAGATTGGCATACAAATTATTAGTTTTTGCCCCTTCTCTCCTGAAAAGTTGATCTTATATGTTGGATAGTGTCAATTGTAAATTTTTAAACAAATTCAAATAAGATGACTGATCTTATTGATGAGACAATGCTAAAAATTTGATTACTATACTTGGTTTCATGATGAAGGATGATAGTATCCTGATAATGAAACTTCAGTGTAGTAATTGATTTTGTATTTGATTTTGACACTTGTGATTTGCAAGATCTTGTTTCAGTTGATAAGTTTGGAAATTTGCATAAACCTTTCTGACTTTGGTTCCTAAACAGTGATTCTGATGAAAAGAAACTTGCTTCTGATGAAAAATGTTGATACAATGACAGACTAATTGACTGGTAAAAAGTTTGAACTCTGTGTTTTGAAAGCGCTAAAATAGAGGACAGAAGTGCTAGAATAGAGTCCCGAAGCGCTGAAACAAATGATAAAAGTGCTACTTTGACAGAAGAGCTAAAACAGTGCACAAAAGCACTACAGAAATTGATGGAAGCGCTATTTTAACATAAGCGCTGAAACAGTGCATGAAAGCACTATAGAATTTGATGGAAGCGTTGTTTTAATGAAAGCACTAAAATATAGACTGTAAGCACTGAAACAGTGCCCAAAAGCACTATTTCATAGAAGCGCTAAAACAGTGACCAGAAGCGCTGAAACAGGTTTCCAGAATGCTTAAAAACAGGATTTTAAGACTCTCTATTGTAAAATCTGATCTAACCTTGTGGCATACTGTATTAGGGATTGTGGAAGATAAGAAGGATGTATGCGCTGACTATGGTTGTGATACTGAGTGAGAGCTCTTCTTTGAAAGAACGCTCGTGAATAGAGCGGTTCTATCACGTAATCTAATATGTGACCCCTAGCAAAATCATGATATCTAAGGATGAATGTTCTATGTTGTAAAAAGAGTTTCTGATTTTGATATAGAAAACGCTATTTTCTCAATTTGTTTCTATAACCAAGAGGTTTCATGGGTTTTGTGACTTTGATTTTTCTTTTGAGAAATGTGGTGGACTTCCACTTTCGTAGCATGGATTTTCTGATATAACTTGACTTTTTTGTTTTCAGGATGATCTTAAATCTAATTTTAATGAATTTGTGAAAACACGACAAGAAATTGTGAATAAATGTTTTTAATTGAATAGATCGTGTATGTTCAAGGATCATGAATGATTCTTATTAATTTTGACGGGTTGTTTTGACAATTGTACACAAATCAAATAGACTCACACTTAAGGACAAGTAGGTCCTCATTATACTCACAACCCACATCTTGAATTATGTTGACTCACACAACAGTGTCACCCCCTAGAGGGCGCCCGTTTTTTTGTCGTTGCCAGGCGGGTACTCAAAGTGATGGAAGTGGATACCAAATCCCTTGAGCAAGCAGTCCTTGGTAATTATATGGTGAGTGTCTTGGGGGAAGATTCTTCCCTCCCCTTGCACTGCGAGTATGACAATGTATGGATACTGACTCGGCAAGATACTACTCTATGGTTTTTAGAAAGGGTTTCCGTGTGGTGTGGCAAATAGATAAAATCCCTCAGGAGACCTCCCAATCTTTAGAACAAAGATTTTGGGGATGGTTATCTTACTCACTATCGTCAAGTTGGACTTTCATCAACAACTTGCATTTTTATTATAGTGGGTTAGAAAACCTAGATTTGGTTGTTCCCACTTAGGTCATTCCCGTAGGGTGAGTACTTTTTCCCACTATGGAAGGCTTGCTAAAGGATTTAACAAAACATAAATGACATGAAATAAAAGTGAATCTAGCACTTTGGTCACCCAGTTAAGGGGAGAGCATAAGCCTAATCACCACAAGCACAACATATAAGTTTGTTCTATTTTAAAATCCCAAAAAGAAATTTTCTAATCTATGTGAAGGTGTTGCTTCATAGACATCATGATGTTCTTTTTAACTTCTACTGTAAGAATGTGATGACTATCCTAGGATTGATAGGTTTGCTTTAAGAAAAACAAGAAAGTGACTATCCTAGGATTGATATATTTTAGAAACTTTGAAGTGACTATCCTAGATTGATCAATTTTAGAAACTTTGAAGTGACTATCCTAAGATTGATAATTTTTAGTCCAATTGTGAATAAAAAATAAAATTTGGCCTCGGATGCATTGGATCCAGACTGATTTTACAAAAGCGCCAGAACAGTCCATAGAAGCGCTGAAACTTTTTCTTGATGCACTAAAACACGAAAGCGCTGAAATAGGACACTGAAGCGCTGAAGTTTTCCATGGAAGCACTAAATCACCGATGCGCTGAAACAGTTGACAGAAGCGCTAAAGTTGAAAGCGCCAAAATTTTTAATGGAAGTGCTATAGTAACATGGAAGCGCTGAAACAAAGCACGTAAGTGCTATAGTTTTTGATGAAAGTGCTAAAATAAAACACGTCGTAAACCTGGTTGACACTTTCTAGAAAATTTGTAAAATTGGGGTTAATGCCCCACGGTGGGCGCCAAATTGTAAGCGTGTGATTAGGTGTAAAGCACAAAACACTTCTTAATAAGACATTATATCAAAGATAAATCAAATTGAACTAATTCAAAGCAATAATCAATTGAAAGCGTCATATTGTTCTCTATCCTTCAAGATTTATTAAATCAAAATGGCTCTCAGATCGTGAGGACACTATGATTGTTAAAATGACAATTGAAAGAACGAGATGGATACTAAAACAATGATACTAGATGATAAATGAATTAAACTAAGCATGAATTGACATGAAACAGATAATTGCAGCTACAGGAGGCAACCATTGATGTGAAAGCTTCATTGCTTGATGTTGGATGCTTGATGCTTGATGCTTTGATGCTTGAATTCCTACAGAGTAAGAGTGCATAAACCCTATTATCTGGATCCTTTTCTTGGTTCAATGAGGCTTTATTTATAGATTTCCTAGCTGTAGAAATGCACAGGGAAAGCTTTGAGAGGCTTGGATTCAATCTGGAGGATTGAATGGTGAGATATGGAGGAGATTGAGAGAAAAATGGAGATTGTCTCTACCCATGAAAACACCAGGCAAGAGAAGAGGAAGGATTGATGGAGGAGGATTGAGAGAATATTTTTGAATTTGTCTCCAATTTGTCTCCAAAACTTCCTGTGAAGTTTCAAAGCATTAATTCTGACATATTTTAGACATAGATTAGACATAGGATATCTAATTCATTTTTGAGAGAATATAGATGGAATATTCCTTGTGCTTTAATAGAAATATTTTGATTTATTTAAATTAGCAAAAGAGGGATAAATAATTTAATAAAACAAACTATAGGATAGTTGTTTATTAAATTAAATAGAAGAATATGGAAATTTAATCAATAAAGTGTTTAATCTTTATTTAATCAATTTAAGATGGATGTGATAGATTGAAATAGGGATTTGATAATTAAATCGAACAAAGTATTTAATTTTGTTTATTTAATTAAGATGAATATTAAATGTGAACTATATAAATAAATATTTCTATTTATTCGATAGTAGAGGAATTTAGAATAATTAATCAAATAATTCATATTTAATTAATCAGATGCTCTAGACCAATTTTAGGTGTATACAAGCTGAAATCAAATAATTTACCTAATGAATACTAGGCTGAAGTAGTAGCAATTGTTGTTTATATTTTAAATAGATGTCCAACTACAAGTGTAAGGAATGTGATTCCTTAAGAGGCTTTGAGTGGTAGAAAGCACAATGTTGGTCACTTCAAAGTCTTTGGTTGTGTTGCATATTCTCATGTTACTGAAGAGTTGAGAAGGAAATTGGATAACAGAGGTGAGAAATGTATTTTTGTTGGATATTCAGAAGATACAAAATCTTACAAGTTTTTTAATCCAAATACAAGAAAATTTATAATCAACAGAGATGTGCAATTTGTTGAGAACGAAGCATGAGATGGAAGTGTAGAAAAAATAATAAGTATAGTAGTAGCTGATTCACATGATGATATTACTATTGAAATGATAGAAAAGAAAGGTATTCCTCAAGCAATACCTCCTTCCACTCTCAAAAATGGAACACAAGTTGTAGCAAAAGCTACACCTCATTCTAGAGCAAGACTTTCAAGAAATCGGGATTTTTCACCCACACATCAAACTCCACAAAGAACACCAGTTGTAACATCATCAAAAAGTCCATCAAACTTAGTTGATAGAAGTATCTCATCGGATCCTACATTGGAAAGTTTATTGCAGTGAAAAACAAGGAGTTTTAGAGATATATATGAAGCTGATTTTAGTGTTGACACATCAAATTCCTTTTTATTTTTTGCTCTATTTTCAGATGTTGTTAATCCAAAAATTTTTTATGGAGCAATTAAGGATGAAGCATTGGCTTAAGCTATGGATGAAGAGATTGAATCCATTAAAAAGAATAATACTTGGGAGTTGGTGGATCGCCCACAAGGAAAGGATGTTATAAGCGTAAAATGGATTTACAAAACAAAGTATGGCATGGATGGAAATGTGTTGAAGCATAAGGAAAGATTGGTTGCAAGAGGTTTCACTCAAAACCCTGGTATTAACTACAGTGAAAAAATTGCACCTGTAGCTCACTTGAATATGGTAAGAAGTGTTTTGGCCATTGCAACCCAAAAGAAGTGGCCTATTTTTCCAATTGATGTAAAATTTTCTTTTTTAATGGTTTGATTGAAGAAGTTTATGTTGAGCAACTAGAAGGATATGAAATTGCAGGTCAAGAAAGAAAAGTATACAAGCTAAAAAAGGTGCTCTATGGACTCAAGCAAGCTCCTAGAGCATGGTACAGTTGAATTGATTCTTATTTAATTAAGAATGGCTTTAGTAGGTGCAACAATGAGCCTACTTTATATTTCAAGATGGATGAAGAAGTTAAAATACCAATAGTTTGTCTTTATGTATATGAATTGATCTTTATGGGAGACCTTTCTATAAGTTCTTTTAAGGAAACTATGATGAAAGAGTTTGAGATGATTGATCTTGGTCTATTGAAATATTTTTTGGGAATAGAAGTTAAGCAATCAGCAGATGGTGTTTTTATTTCTCAGTCAAAGTATGCAAGTGTTGTATTGAAAATATTTAATATTTTGAATTGCAAACCAGCCCCTACTCCAGTTGTGACAGGATTAAAGTTAAGCAAGGAAGATGATGGTTCATCAATTGATCCTAGATTGTTTAAAAGGCTGGTTGGTAGTCTCATGTACTTGAATTCCACAAGGCCTGACATCATATATGGTTGGAGCCTTATCTCAAGGTTCATGGATTCTCCAAAAGACTCTCATTAGCAAGCTAGAAAAAGGATTTTGAGGTACGTATGTGGAACCAAGAACTATAGAATTTTATATTAAGTTCTAGATGATTTCAAACTCATTAGATACACGTGGAAAATGATTGTGTTGGTAGCATAGATGATAGAAAAAGTACTTCTACAGCTGATTATGCCTTTCATTTTGGATCAAGCGTTGTATCATGGGCTTCAAAAAAACAATCCATTGCCACACTTTCTTCAGCAAAAGCGGAGTATGTGGCAACCACAACAGCAACATGTCAAGCGGTATGGATGAGAAGAATGCTAGCTGATTCGATGCATAAACAAGATGAAGCAACAAATATTTACTCTGATAATAACTCAACCATTGCATTGTCTAAAAAATATATTTTTCATAAAAGAAGCAAGCACATAGACACTAGATAAAACTTTATAAGAGAGTTAGTGAATAAAAAAGAAATATACTTAGATTTTTGTAGATCAAAAGATCAATTTTATGATATTCTCACTAAACCATTCGAAAAAGATGCATTTGAATACTTGAGAAGTTGTTTGGGTGTTTGTGCTAAAAATGAATGCTCCAGAAATTTTTGTGCTAGTGTGGATGCGCTAGAAACTTTTGAATAGAATGAAGGAACAAAAGGTAGATGAGTCGGAACCTTTCAAACAAAAGGTAGATGCGCCAGAACCTTTTAGACAGAAAGTATATGCATCAAAAACTTTTGAATGGGTTGATGTGTTGGAACTTTGGATGTGCTAGAACTTTGAAAGCGTCGGAAGTTTGATGCGTCGAAACATTTTGAGAAGTATGTTGGGCATGAAGATGGATGCTCTGGAAGTTTTTTGAGAAGAATGTCTATTAGTTGAGATTAAGGAGGAGTGTCAGAGATATCTAATCCCAACTAATTAATTATGAAAATTCCCTCTAGCTAAAGTTGTGTACCAACATTTAAGGGAATTTAATAGGAATTCTTTTAGGAGAAGTTTGCAGGAGATTGTTTTTTTATTATGAATTAACTCCCTATTTACTCTCACACACTTTGTGGGTAGTAAAAATAGTATTATTTTATTACTCCTTAGTTTTCCACCGTAGCTTTTGGTTTTAATACATTTTCATTTGTCATTTTTCAATATGCAAGAAGAAGGAAGAGCAACATAGCTCTGCAACTAGTAGAAGAAAGAATAGAGAAGGAGAAGGTTGAAGAAGGGCATCGAAGCTTTGTTTGATCAATTTAGTTTTAATATATAAATATAAATCTGATTGTGTCTACTTTCCTGTTTTGTTTCAATCTATGATTTCTGAGTAGTTCTTAAATGCATTTGAATTAATTTTCTCTTACTATTGTATGTGATTCTTGTTTTCTTCTCTATTTTTATCTCCAATCCTCTGCCCCTTTACCCACAATTTTTTGGGGATAGAAAGAGGATGTCAATAAAATATATATACTCATTTTTTCTAAATATATTATAGAGAGAAAAAAAGAGAAATATACTCAAATTTCTATAATTTAATGGACAACAATATAACATCAACAATATAGCATGACATAGTTAAAATAATGTTGGATGATGTTTGCAGAAGCCTACATGTCGACCACATTCCAAAAAAAAATGTTTGCACTTCTCACAAAATACCACACAGTACCAAACCATGGAAAATGCACCTTTAATCTCTTTTGCAAAGACAATAATAACTTACTATAATACCATATCAAGAATTTTAAATTTTGAGACATTTTTGAACAATGATCAAAAATCCAAATTGTAGCTGTTAGTGTTAACTATTATATAACTTATAGCATTAGCTATGAATCTGAATCATGAGATATTTATTGTTGTTATACCATAGTTCATGAACTCAGACTTGGAGAGTACTCGTCAAGCCAAAAAAAATTGACTTGGAGAGTACTCGGGAAAAACTTGACTAAACTTGGTACCTTAAAAAACACTTAAATTTTTGGAAAAAAAATATTTTATGCAAAATATAGGTACAAAATGTATCAAATGATTTTGGTAGGGGTCTTGTGGAATTTCCCCCAACAGGGTCAAGGGGCAACACCCCTCACAAGGGTGTAGGGCCAGCGCCCCCAACGGGGTTGAAGGGTAGCACACCATTTTCATAATTTTTGTTTTGTCCAAATTTGGATCTATTCAGAGCATATGATTTTGGTGATCAAACTATTCCATTCAAAAAAATTGTTTTGTACAAATTTGGATCCATTTGGGTTGATCTTGAGCATGATTAAAATCTTTCTAGAGCACTAATTTTTTTTTAACTCAAATCAATAGTGAAATTGTGCCCTCCAACATGGAATCATCTTTTTAAATTTTTTGTTAGTTCTTCTGCTAGAATACTTTAGCTGGCTAGCTCAGGACTCCAACCAATTCATTATAACTTATTTATATGTCAGTAAAGATAGTGACCCATTCACAAATAAAATATAAGTGTAAAAAAAAACCCTTCAAAACAAAGTTCTGAGACTGACCAATAACAAAAAAGGATGAACATACTAAAATGAATATTGCAAGGTAACAAATGTACAAGAATAGAACCATTAGGAGAAGTCCAAAATAAAAATATGAGGAAACGGGGCTATGAAAATGATTTAATTAAGTGACAAAATAAAATGGCATGGTAGATTTAATATGAATGTATCCTCATTAGACAGAGGCTTTCAAATTTCAATTAATTTGACATGTACTTGAAATCCTTTGTCTAATGAGGAGACATTGATATTAATCTACCATGCCATTTTATTTTTTCGCTTAATTAAATCATTTTATAATATATTATAGAAGGATGTGCATGGTTACTTGATCAATCAGGATAGTGGTTGATAATTAATTGCATTTCTTCACTAGATAAATTGCATCATGTTCCTATATAACAATCAAGAAGTGAGCACAAAAGTTCTTAGTGCAAACAATTCTATTCACCCATTGCAACACACTGACCATAAATATTTAGAAGACATTAAAATAGCAGCTCACCTCCCAGCTGGATTTTTCTTTGCCCAAGTAATTCAAGAAAGCCTTCTGACCCCATGGGAAATCAATGGGATTGGAAATAGGTGCAAACGCTGACATAGACTGCATTTATCCAACAAAATTTATGAATAGAAAAGGTCAGCCAAACTAGATATTAGAACATAGTATTGCTATTAACAAACCATGTTGTATTTATAGGAAACATTGACATCATGAAAAATTATTTGTTTCTCTGAAAGCAATAAATTCCCTCTAAATGGATGATAAAAGTGAAAATCTTGATATCAAACCTTATATTTGTCTAGAATTTTTAAATAAATTGTAAGAGCTCCATGTCCCCCCATGGAATGCCCAAAAATAGATGCATTTGAAGTGTCAAGTTGATGAAATTAAGTACTTAAGAGGTTGGGAAATTCATCGACAACATAATCATACATGCACCAATTTTTCCATTTTTCTTGAGTGGCATTAAGATAAAATCCAGCACCTACACAAATCAGGTTGATCATTGCTTATGGCCACCTTTCTAACATTAACATATTTATTGTTGTATTTACCTTCAAATATTTTTGTATCGAGGTCACGAGGTCTAGTCTCCCCATCGTCCCCGTGGTACCGGAGGGCGTGTCGAACCAATGCCATCGGTCAAGTGAAAAACGTTTACCAGGTACACTGCAGTTTATAGGGGGGTGGATACCTGACGATTCCTACAGTCTAATAAATAAATAAATAAAATTAAAAAAATTAAAAATATATTTTTGTACCGTTTATATTACAAAACATTCACTTTTGTTAAAATATATGTCTAATCTCAACTAATGCGTCTGTTATCACCCAGCTCACCTCCACTATTTAAGTATTTATGGCAACTTTTTAGGAATGTCTTCTTGGAGAAGATTACAGGAGATTTGTTTTGATTATGCATTAACTGCTATTTACTCTCACACAATTTGTGGGTAGTAAATTAATTAATATTTTATTACTTCTTTGTTGTCCTTGTTGGTTTTAGTTTTAATTATTTTTTGCTATCTTTTTTGTATAACACAAGAAGCTGAAAAAGAGAGCAATGAAGCTCTACAATATGTAAAGAAGAATGAGGAAGAAGCAGGCAAAAATAGTGCATCATAGCTACTATATTTTCAGACTAATATATATATATATATATATATATATATATATATAAATTAGATTGCTGTCCATTTTCTACTATGCAAATTGTGTGTGTTCTGAGCAACACTTATATGCTTTTGAATTAATTTTATTTGCTGATCTATTTTTTATTGTTGCACCTCTACCCCTATTCCCTCATCTGGTATCAGAGCCACTAGTTCAAATCCCTTTGTCTATCTTTTCTAGGTCTACTCTTATTTCTATTTGACAACCATCAATGGTTTCCACAGCCTCAACGTCTGGTGCTTCCTTGTCTAGCCTGCAAACCCCTCTTTTCATAGGTAAAAATTATGAACATTGGTCATTGACCATGAAAGACTTGCTTAGGTCCCAGGATGTTTGGGAAATTGTTGAGAATGGCTATGCAGAACCAGTAGACTAAGCAACTTACAATGC
This sequence comes from Sequoiadendron giganteum, assembly GCA_007115665.2. Lineage (NCBI taxonomy): Eukaryota > Viridiplantae > Streptophyta > Pinopsida > Cupressales > Cupressaceae > Sequoiadendron > Sequoiadendron giganteum. Next base: position 708,310,486 of record CM021101.1, on the reverse strand, counting down.
ACTCACCCAGGAAGAGAAAGATCTCTTGAAAGAGCAAAAAAAGAAGGATGGAAAAGCCCTCTTCTGCATACATCAAGCAATGCATGGAATCATATTGCAAAGAGTTACAGCATCAACACAAGAAAATAATGCATGGGACACATTGCAAATAGCTTATCAAGGTAAGGACAAAGCTAAATCTGCAAAACTTCAGATACTTAGAAGAGAATTTGAGAATATATGTATGAAAGATTGAGAGTCTATGGAGTTATTTTTTACTCATGTTGTTGGGCTAGTAAATAAGATAAAATCTCATGGGGAAGCATTAGAAGAGACCGGAATAGTTGAGAAAATTCTAAGGGTTTTTCCTACTAAGTTTGGTTCTTTAGTTGTTGCCATAGAGGAAACTAAGGATTTAACCCAGTTGACAATGGATAAATTGCATGCATCCTTGATAAATCATGAATATAGGCTGAATAGATCACACACCTCCATTGAGAATGCTTTCTCATCTCAGGCTTCAATAAGTCATGGAAGAGGTAGAGGTAGATTCACTCCTAGGGGTAGAGGAAGAAACTCATTTAGAGGATGTAGCTGTAGTCCTGTAAATCAAGGTGGATGAGGAAATTTTAATAAATCCTCTCATATTCATCCAATTGGTCAAAGGCAAGACAAGTCAAATGTTCAATGTCATTATTGCAAGAAATATGTTCATTATGCTTTTGAGTGTAGGAAGAAACAACATGATCAAGGAAGACAAAATCAAAATCCCCCAAAAAATTCTACAAAAAATACTATGTTTATTGCAAGTGCAAAGATTGCTGAAGCAATTTCTACAAAATCACCAGTTGAATTCAATATGGTTCAAGAGAGTCGAAATGATATTTGGTATTTAGATTTTGGTTGTATCAATCATATGTCCGGAAATTTAAAGTTGTTTTCTAGCTTGGACAAATCAGTCACTTTAAATGTCACTCTTGGGAACAATAATCAAGTGAATGTTATGGGAAAAGGAATTGTTGGCATTCTAACCAAAAAGGGGGAGAAAAAAGTAATTCATGATGTTTTTTATGTTGCTGGTCTGAAACATAATCTCTTGAGTATTGGTCAATTGGTGCAAAAAGGCTACAGAGTTTGTATGAAAAACAATGCATGTGTCATTCTTGATAAATATCCTAGTACGCAGTTGATTGTAGAGGTACAAATGAAAAAAAATAGAATGTTCTCATTGAGGTTGAAACCTGACATCAAAAGAAACACAGCTGGAGCAACATTTAAGACTGAAAATTCTCAAGACGCCTCTCAAGTTGCTCCAGAAGTTTACTCTAGAAAAGAGAATTTCTACAAAGTTGCTCCAGAAGGTTGCTGTGAAAAAGAACAAGGCTACTCCAGAACAGAACTAGGTAGCTTCAGAAAGGCTAAAACTGAAACTAAAGGAGAACAAAATGGTAATGTAATTGTCCAAACAACTTTTTAGTCAGTTGTGAAGAATGAATCATGGTTATGGCATTTGATATTTGGCCATTTAAACTTTGGAGGTCTGAATTTGTTGCATAGGAAGAATATGGTTTAGGGGCTGCCATTGATTAAGAAATCGGAAAGAGTATGTGAAGTGTGCATATTGGGTGAACAACATAGAGAGACCTTCCTTGTTGGAAAATCAGAAAGAGCATGTAAACCACTTGAGATTGTTCACTCTGATATATGTGGACTGATGCAAACTCCTTCCATTGGAGGATGCACATATTTTATAACTTTTATTGATGATCATACAAGAAAGACATGGGTCTACTTTTCGAGGCATAAATCTAATGCATTTGGTGTTTTTTAGTAGTTAAAAGCTCTTGTAGAAAAGCAAAGTGGATGCTACATCAAGATATTAAGAATTGATAGAGGCGGTGCATATATTTCTAATGATTTTCTTAATTATTACAGCCAACATGGTATTCACAAATAATTTACAGCTCGTTACACACCTCAACAAAATGGTGTGGCTGAAAGAAGAAATCGAACTATCATGGATATGGCAAGAAGCATGCTGAAATCAAATCATTTACCAAATGAATACTGGGTTGAAGAAGTAGTAACTACTATTTAAATTTTGAATAGATGTCCAACTACAAGTGTAAGGAATGTGATTCCTCAAGAGGCTTGGAGTGGTAGAAAGCACAATGTTGCTCACTTCAAAGTCTTTGGATGTGTTGCATATGCTCATGTGCCTGAAGATCTGAGAAGAAAATTGGATAATAGAGGTGAAAAATGTATTTTTGTTAGGTATTTAGAAGATACAAAAGCTTACAAATTGTTTAATCCAATTACAAAAAAAGTTGTAATCAGCAGAGATGTACAATTTGTGGAGAATGAAGCATGGGATGGAAGTGTAGAAAAAATAATAAGTGTAGCAGTAGCTGATCCACATGATGAAATTACTGATGAAGTGATATAACAACAAGGTATTCCTCAAGAAATACCTCCTTCCACTCCCAGACAAGCAACACAAGTTGTAGCACAAGCTACACCTTCTACAACAAGACTTTCAAGAAATCAGATTTCTTCACCAACACAAAAAACTCCACAAAGAACACCAGTTCTAACATCATCAGAAGAAACTCATTTGATCCTACATTGGAAAGCTTATTGCAATGAAAAACAAAGAGTTTAAGAGACATATATGAAGCTGATTTTAGTGTTGAAACATCAAATTATTTTATGTTTTTGCTTTATTTTCAGAAGTTTCTGATCCAATGTTCTTTGATGAAGCATGGACTGAAGCTATGAATGAATAGATTGAAGATATTGAGAAGAACAATACTTGGGAGTTGGTGGATGGCCCTCAAGAAAAAGGATGTCATAAGTGTTAAGTAGATTTACAAAACTAAGTATGGCATGGATGGAAATGTGTTGAAGCATAAGGCGAGGTTGGTTGCTAGAGGCTTCACTCAACAGCTTGGTATTGACTACAATGAAACATTTTCTCTAGTAGCTCGATTGGATACAGTAAGAAGTTTTTTAGCCATTGCAGCTCAAAAGAAGTGGCAAGTTTTCCAAATAGATGTAAAATCTGGATTTTAAAATGGTTTGATTGAAGAAGAAGTCAATGTTGAGCAACCAGAAGGATATGAGATTGCAGGTCAAGAAGGAAAGGTATACAAGTTGAAAAGGGCACTCTATGGACTCAAGCAAGCTCCTAGAGCATGGTACAGTTGATTGATTCTTACCTCATTAAGAATGGTTTTAGTAGGTGCAACAGTGAGCCTACTTTATATATCAAAATGGATGAAGAAGGTAAAATTTTGATAGTTTATCTTTATGTAGATGATTTGATCTTTATGGGAGATCTTTCCATTGGTCTTTTTAAGATAGCCATGATGAAAGAGTTTGAGATGACTGATCTTGGACTTATGAAATATTTTTTAGGAATAGAAGTTAGGAAATTAGCAGATGGTATTTTTATTTCTCAGTCAAAGTATGCAGGTGATGTATTGAAAAGATTTAATATGCCGAATTGCAAACCATCCCCTACTCCATTTGTGACAAGACTAAAGTCAAGCAAGGATGATGATGGTTCATTAGTTGATCCTAAGTTGTTCAAAAGGCTGGTTGGTAGTCTCATGTATTTGACTTCCACATGACCTGACATCATGTACAGTGTGAGACTTATCTCAAGGTTCATGGAGTCTCCAAAAGACTCTCATTGGAAAGATGGAAAAAAGATTTTGAGGTACGTATGTGGAACTAAGAATTATGGAATTATGTTTTCAACTATAGATTATTTTAAGATCATTGGATACACGAACACCGATTATGCTGGTAGTATAGATGATAGAAAAAATACTTTTGGTTATGCATTTCATTTTGGATCTGGTGTTGTATCTTGGGCTTCAAAAAAGTAGCCCATTGTTATACTTTCTTCAGCAGAAGCGGAGTATGTGGCAGCCGCTGTAGCAACATTTCAAGCGGTATGGATGAGGAGAATGTTGGTTGAGTTGATGCATAAACAAGATGAAGCAACAAATATTTATTGTGATAATAACTCAGCCATTGCACTGTCCAAAAATCACATTTTTCATAAAATAAGCTTTGGAACCCTTCAAACAGAAGAAAAATGCTCTGGAACCCTTCAGACAGAAGACAGATGCTCCAGAACCTTTTAGATAGAAAGTAGAAGGTAGAAGGCAGATGCTTTGGAACCCTTCAGACTGAAGATGGATGGTCTAGAATATTTTTGAGTAGAATGTTAGCTAGTTTAGGTTAAGGCCTAGGAGTGTTAAATATATGTCTAATCTCAACTAATGCGTCTATTATCATCTAGCTCACCTCCACTATTTTAGTATTTATGGAAACTTTTTAGGAATGTCTTCTTGGAGAAGATTACGGGAGATTTTTTTTGATTATGCATTAACTGTTATTTACTCTCACACACTTTGTGGGTAGTAAATTAATTAATATTTTATTACTTCTTTGTTGTCCTCATTGGTTTTAGTTTTAATTATTTTTTTTTGTCCTTTTTGTATAACACAAGAAGATAAAAAGAGAGAAACACAGCTCTGCAATATGTAAAGAAGAACAAGGAAGAATCAGGCAAAACTAGTGCATCGTAGATACTGTATTTTTTAGACTAATATATATATAAATCAGATTGTTGTCCATTTTCTACTGTGCAAATTGTGTGTGTTCTGAGCAACACTTATATGCTTTTGAATTCAATTTATTTGTTGCTCTATTTTTTATTGTTGCACCTCTACCCCTATTTCCTCAACTTTCAGAATTATCACTTATAAACCAAAAAAGGGAAGATCATGAAACATAAAAGTATCAAAAAAACATACAAGTGTGTCAATTTTCAGCTTCACAAAAAAAAGCATGCAAAGCTGAAGTTTACATACCTACACCGAAATCCCATCTTTCAGACTCCCCTTCAATATTTAGACCCCTTGTTTAAAATCATCAATAATAGAATAAAAGTTACAAACAAACAAAAAAAAATATCAAAGGCTCCTAATAGAAAAAAATTCAGGAGTGGTAGACAATAAATCCTCAATGTATAATGTTAATCAATATTTATGACATGCAAATTTACTTGGAGATGTATTAGGCGCAACCAAAGAAACACTTTTGTAGATGCAAAACGTTGGGCTCCAAATTTTATTATGAAATTCTCATCTATACAAGTAAGACCAGAAAACCATTATAGGACCTGTCAAGTTAAATACATTGTCATTAAAATATCTATCAAAATAACAAAACAAGTAACTCATAGTTTTTAGTGTTTCTCCAAGATTGTAGGATAGAAAGTTGCAAGGATGCGGTATAGGGGGTCTAATAACCAAAAAATAGCAAGAAAATGGCTATTAAAAAATATACAAATAAAGAAAATATAAAAAAACTTAACAGTCCATCAACTAGCTTAACACCTTTCCCCAATTTGGTAACCAAACCAAATAAATTTGTTGTCAGTCAGGATCAAAGAAAACAACTTGAGACTATATCAACGTTGGTGTCAATGAATAAGTCAAGATTAAAAAAACTCGTCCTATATAGCATATTTAAAATTCTTTAAAATATTAGTAAACCATATTTAGATTGCATTAGGCACCCAGGATAGTTGCTTCCAACATTGCAAGGTATTTCAAGCTTTCCATCTGCAAGGGATGGCAATTAAAAAATAGGAATTTTTTAAAATATGAAATTTCAATTATTCATATGTAAGGAACTCATCATATACATTACATAACCATATTATAAAACATTAGAGCTGAATTGAGAATTCATAAGCCGACATACAAATTAACAAATTTTCAATGTCTAATCATTTCAATTTGAGTTTTCATTACCAATGTGCATATACATAATATGACAAAATGAGATGGCCAAAAGGCTAAAAGTACAAAATGATAAAATGTGGACAATCTAAGATCTACTGCTATGCCTATGCCTCATCCTCACCTAAATCAAAATTAGACTTTGAGTTTGATTCACTAGTCACTACCAATGTCAAGGGCTATCTCATCTAATAGAACACCCACCAATACCACTTTTTCCTCTTCCTCATCAATTTGTGTAGCATCTTCAAGATCAACATTCCAACATAAAGCTAAAGTGTCAATACTTAGGAGTTTTTCAATCTTGACATTGCAAGGCACTATATACGGCCATCAACTTCTTTGCTCAACAAGGTGAGTTTTTTCCTCTTGATAGAGTGGATAAAGTTGTACATGGACCATTTCCTCTTTGTAATAGAGAAATTGATAACCTATGAAAGGTGTATGGCAAGTATCCTCAACTCTATTGTATCCTTTCCATGCCATGTCAACTATCCAATAGGGTCAGTTTGAGCTAATGTATCTCTATCTACCTTCACCTCTAGGTTTTTTGAATGTTGAACCAAAAATATTAGCAAAGGCAAGCCATTGTTCTTGAATTGAATTGACTCCTCACTTGAATACATCTTTCAAAGGGCCTTCGTTAACCTTTCTTTCACCTCTTCATCATTAAAAAGAAAACACTCTCTAGGTCCTTGGTGCATACCATTTGGGATTTAGAGCAAAGGTTGCCATATGAAGCAGGGTGTTGATAATGTTCAACCACCACGTCACAATGGGATATGCTACTTAATCCCAAATTAGGATCCTTGTTATAAACTATTTTCTTCATCTACCCAAGCATGATGAAGAATGTGATAAAATCATTCAAATGAATAATGAAGGCTATATTAAGGCATTTAGGGTTGACAACAATGTGGAGACCCATTAAGAAACAATTTTTTTGATATTTTAATCTAAACAGGCTTCATTCTGAGTATTTTTAAGTGGAGACGATCAGTTTTCTGAAGGATGGTTGGGGGTCATCGTTGTCATCCCCAAAAAACTGATGTGTTTCTAGAATGTTTCAAAACATCTTTGTGCAAAAATGAGAGCCAAGCGACATTTCCAAGGTATCCCCATGTCCCCAAAACATCCCCTATATGGTATGCATCCAAAATGGGAGAGGACACATCCCTATGTATCCTTGTGTTATTTCATTTAAAATGTTAAATTTAAATCTTTTTGATGTTTAGCACTTTTTCTTTAGCCATATCATATGGAAAAAAATATTTTAGTGAAAAATACTTATTGTTGGCCCCTAGTCACATTTAGCACAAGTGAATTTTAACCCCCTAGTCACATGATCAAACCCCAAGGGCTTAAACACACTTGCAAAACCCCTTTGGAGGTGAACTTTCCAAATGCCATATCTTTCTCATCCATAGACCTTTTTCAAGAATTTTGTTTTACATATTTATCTAAGCCCTTTGTGGTGGCATAGTTGAATTTCAATTTCAATGCATCCAAGTTCAACCATTTTAGCCATCTTTGTTGAGCTTCATTAATATTTTCAAGGTGTTATTTTGAGAGTTTCATTCATTTTTTAATGTATTCAATTTTTCTTTGATAGTATGTGAAATGAAGGGAAATAGGTGTGTGCTATTTTAAAGGGGGTTTAAAATATGATATGATAAGGGACCTATTTCTCACTATTTCATTATAAAATGAGATCCACACAATGAATTGATTATCAACCCTTACGTGTATTAAGTCAAAGTAGGAATCTTCATATTTCCTTATGACTAAAGGATGGGGGTCAAGGTCAAACAACACTTTGGGGAGAAAAACTAAAAATAGAAAATCAACACAAAAATGCAATCTATCACTTGAAATAGCAATATTAAACTCAATATTAGCACAATCAAAAAATAGATGATAGATCTAAGAAGCTGGTCTAAGACTCATTCACCCATGGGCGAATGGGTCCAAGTGTAGGGTTTTTTTGTAACCTTTAAGATCCTCTGATGAAGATCTGAATCTTCCAATTTTCCCAAGTTTCACATTTAAAATATTGGAAATGACTTTGGGATCTTAGTTTCCGTGAGATGAAAAAAAATTGACAACTTTTGTAACTCTGACAACTTTGTAAATCTTTCACTTTAAAATGTCTTCAAGTCTTCTTCAACCTAAACCTGCAATCACACATACAACAGAGAAAATAATGTTTGTTTTTGGGTGAATAGGGATTTGCCTTGGTAAAACCTTATTTTGGTAATCAAACCTTGAATTGAAATGAAACATGAAAGAGGGAATGAAGAATGAACAAATTTATGTTACCAATCAACAAACCCTTGAATGAAGCCTTGATAATGGAGATCTTAGGAGACCTACAACTTGCATGAAATGGTTGAATTAGATGTGGATCTTGACACTTGAATCTTTCTTGAAATGATGATTTGAATGCTTGACTTGATCATGAAACCTACATCACAATATTAGCTCCAAAAACATGCATTATAATGCAAAAAGACTTTGACATGATGAATAGATCTTGAATGCTGCAATAAAACTATGATATTTTTTCTCTTGAATGCCCTTGATTTCTCTTGAAAGTGCTCTTGAAATCTCATAAAATTTCTCATAAAAGTCTAGGTGAAACTTAGAAAATAACCTTGTATTTATAGGTATGTATCCTTAATTTCTCGAAATTCAATTATTACCGTGTTACAAAAAAGTGTAGCCTTGACACTTTTCACTCACTTGGGCCTTTCCTATGGATTTTGGCTTGATTTTTCCTAGATTTAATGTTGTAATATGACCAACGGGTATGTGCAGGACCATGATGGGCCAAAAAGTGGTGATATGTAAGTGATATGATGGCTCATGTGGCTGACGAATATTTTTTTTCCCAAAATTGATGAAACAAAAAGGGTTTTTAAAGGATATTCTTAGCTTTCCACCAATATAAATTATGCTCTACTTTGAATTTAATAAATAATTATTATTCATTTTCTATTTGAACTATGACTAAAGTCTTGATTGATAGGCTAATTGAAAAAAATCTATAGCTTTCAAAGGGTATCACATTTTTTGAATCTGAAACATGCGTCACATTCTATGCTTCACATACTATAGGATTAAAATAAAAAAATTGAATTTCATGAATTTTTGACCAAGTTAAGATGGTCAGATGTACAAGGTTTTACAGTTTTTAAAAGTTGTAATAAAAAACTCATAATTAATTATTTACTTGGACAAAAATTACAAAAAAATATGCATCACATCGGGACATGAGTCTTCTACTTATATAAAAAATCTTATAAAAAAATATTATCATTTTATTATGGTTAGGGTGGTCAGACAGAAACCTACTTCTTATTTTTTCCCTGAAATTTAAGTATTACTGCATTGAAATTTCAAATTTTCCCTAAATAGATTTTTTTTAAATTAAAATAAACCTAGTAGTTTAGAAACTACATTCAATTTACAAGAGATTCTATTCTTAAATATTTTTGAAATAATATAGTTAACTAACTAGTTCAAATTTTTACGTCAAGTCAAGCCTAACTCTGATTTTTCTAAATTTTATTGCCACTTAAGGGCCTGTTTTTTCCATGATGATCCTACACATGCCCCAACATATTCACATTAGGTCTTGAACCCTTGCAAATCAATAAGAATTCTATGGTGTCTTTCAAAGGTGTTTTGAGGTGTTGTAACCCACTTTCACACTTTTCTAGGACCCTTTCAACATATTTCACCTAAATAACCCCTTTCCAAACCTTGTTTCAAAGTGTTGTAAGGTGTTGTAACAAAATCTCACACTTTCCTAGGCTTTTCATCAACATATTGACCCTTTCTTATGATAAAATGACCCCTTGATGCACTTATAGGCCCCACTTAAGTGTGTTTCAGAAGGCAATCCCATTAAACAATATTAATCACATTTTAATTCCCGACATCCACTTGAAATTAACCAAGTGGACTAAGTCGCCACCTTGGGAGACTTATTCTTATTTGACATAAAAATCAAATTTAATTCAAAATTCTAGTGGGATATTGTCTCCTAAACCCTAAGGTCGGCATGTGATGAGGTATTTTCAAGAAATTAGGGCACATGTATAAATAAAGGGTTTTCCACTCATTTTCACCCTAATTCATTCACCTAACTCTTCTATTCCATTCACTCACTCGATCTTCTCAATCACTCATCTCTCATTCTTCTCAAGCAAGCTAGGGTTTGAGCATTCTAAGTCATCAAGACATCTCTCCAAAAGCATTCAAGGGTTGAATCTTCATCTATTGCTACAACAATTCAAGATCTATCTTCATGTAAAAGTACTAACTCCATTGTTTCATGCTTCATTATCTTGTTTTATTATTTTGTTTTAATTACTAAAAGGGGGTTTGACCAAGGGAAAACCCCATGCCCTAGCATTCAACATTTTCTCCTTCTCTCTTTCTGTGTTTGCAAATTTAGGTACATTGAAGGCTTAGAAATCATTTTAAGATGGATTGAAAGCTTTTTGAAGACATCCCCTTGTTGGCTAGGGAAAAACATCCATCAAAAGTCTCTTACAATGTCATAAACTAGAGTTTTAGAATTGGATACTTGGAGAAGCAGAAAGTACAGACCGAGGGCTTTGGATTCCACTTTCGGACTTGCAGAAAAGACAAAGTGGACTAAGTCACCATTAGTGGTGACTTAGTCCCACTGTACATTTTTTCCAAAGTTTTCAAAAGATTTGGATACCCTTTTGGCTGAAAAGGGCTCCAATGTAGTTTTCCAGACCTGGGACTAAGTCGCCCAGCTTGGCGGAAGTGTCCCAGTAGGCCAAAATTTTAGCATCAGCAACATCTCTAGCCTCCATTCCATTCTGCAACTCACTCCCAGGTGCACACATTTTGTTTCATAATTTTTATTTTTAGTTTAGTTTACATTTCTAGGTCATTTTGTACATGTTTGCATACAACATTGTGTTTTCCAACACTTTGCATTTCTTGGGATTACCATCAATAAATCATTTCTTTTTTAGTTTTCTGCATTTAAACATAATACTTTGAAACATTCCATACACATTACATCACTTACATCAATCTTTGAATGTTAACATCGACATTTTGGTATTCCTCTCTCCTTTTAGGTGCAAAACCCTAAAAGTGTTAGAGAACCCTAAGTGGGTACCAAAATCTATGATAAATTTTGGTGAACCCTCTCTCCTTTTAGGCAAAAAACCCTAGAAGTGGTAGAGAACCCTAAGTAGGTACCAAAATCTATGTTACAATTACAAGACGACATTGAATTATGGATTTGAAAACATCAAAATACCACCAAAAACATAATTTAAATTTAGGTCCTAAGGTTTAGGGAGGACCCATTTGCCCATGAGAGAATGGGTCCCAGGTCCATAAACCTAGAACACACATTGCTCAAAGTAAAGTGTTATGTTTAGGCATTAATTATTGTCAAGTTTCCACTTCGTAAAATGTAATTTAATAGGCTTGTAAATGAATTAAAGGGCTAATTAAGGCCTAATTAAGCTCAATTTAATTAAGAAGGCCCAAATAAGTGTGTAAATATAAATGGGTACATTTATCAACACTAAATTAAGGTATTATTAAGTCCAATTTTAACAAGGAGGGCCCAAGCAAGTGAGAAAATGTAAAGGGTTACATTTTTCTACACTACATTTAGCCCCCACTTTAGTGAGAGGATGACCCTGCATCAAACTTACACTAAAGTAAACAATCAAGAGAGGTCTAATTGTACAATCGTTGGAAAGATAAGATGGAAAAGATCAAGGAGGGTGATAAAGCCCCAAGATCTAAGATCTCATGGAAGAACCAACAAAGTCATAAGGAGACACATGCCTATTTAAACATGTATAGGGTAGAAGCACAAAGATGAGTCCACGAAATGTGGAAGTTTTTTCCTTAGGTAAAAAAACAAAATCGGCTTGCAAAAAATGGGATCCCGTTTTTAATAAACAGGATCCCGTTAAGGTTCGGGACCCCGAGCCAAAAACGGGATCCCGTTTCATAAATATATATGTATGCAACAATGACAAGATACTCAATCATACAATGCCAAAGACTCAAAGAAAGAGAAAAAGGAAAAGGAAAAGAAACAAAGGGTGGATCAAGCCTCAAATTTCCAACACAATGTGGAACACACCTCAACTATTTGTCCAAAAACATTTACAAGTAGAACTTGTTGTCGACTTGCAAACAACAATGCACACTCACACGGGCTAGTGAAATCCATTGTCCACTAGGTGATCCCCCAAAGGCGGAAAATGAGAGAATATTATTAGGCTCCCATACCATACCAAAGTTATACCTCTGATAGATTTAATAATGCACCACACAATACAAAATTTGAGCTCCATAAGGCTTAGCAAGCTATTTTATGCTAAACACTTATGAGCAAACAAGGCACCATAAGCAAGCAAAGTGTGTTATGCTTGGTGGCCATGAAAAATATTTGTAACTTCAAACTTCATAAGGTTAGCAAGATGCATTATGCTAAACACTTATGAAGAAAATGCAAGTAGGATAAGACATTTTCAAATGGGTTTTGCTTAGTTCATGTAAGGTCCCCTCTTAGGGAACATCATGCCTAATGTCTCCAAGAGAGGACAAGTCTAGGATAAAATATTTGTAACTTAGGGAATGTAATGCATAGAATCACCACTAAGACGAAAGTTGTATGAAAAGAAAGATCACACTCTTGGAGGACATCAAACCCAATGACACCACCAAGAAGTAAGAAGACTGCACAATGAAACATAAGAAATAGTCTAAGGTCTCCAAAAATGATAATGTCAATGTATGACCCCATTTTAAAGGAACTACTGACACCACACTGTGAGAAATTAATTTAAAGTGGCCAATGATAAATGCTAACAATAAAGAAGACATAGAGCTTATTTGGAAAGCCTTATGCCAAGTCATATGTTTCCAGATGAAACTATGTCATGAAAAGGGAAGGGGTTGCCCCCAAAATAAAATCCAAAAATCACATAAGAGATCCATGGATTTGGGGTTAGCGTATGTCTTTGTTGTTGGTAGATGGTCAATGCTCCCCTTGAGATTCATGACATGGACTAACTACCTCTCATGGATCTGTTAACTCTAGCAGTTGTATTGGGCATTAATAGGTCGATCTTTTGGTGCAACGACAATCGTGGGGCCAACAATTGGTATTAGTGCCAAAGGTTTTAGGTTCAAATCCCCTCGGGTAATGTTGAGGGGGAGTTTGTTGGCAGATGGTCAATGCTCCCCTCAGGATTCGTGACATGGACTAACCACCTCCCATGGATCTGTTAACTCTAGCGGTTGTATTGGGCATTAATAGGTCGATCTTTTGGCTCAATGGAAACCATGGGGCCAACATTTGCTGCAATGATATTATAGAGCTCGAAAATGTCATCATTCCCCAAATAACTCATGGAACTTGAAGAATGACACATAGAGAGAAAAAACAAATAAAAATCCTTTTGGGTCAACATGGAAGAGAGCTAAATGTCTTTGTTGTTGGCAGATGGTCAACGCTCCCCTCGAGATTCATGACATGGACTAACTACCTCTCATGGATTTGTTAACTCTAGTGGTTGTATCGGGCATGAACAAGTCGATCTTTTGGTGCAACGATAATCGTGGGGCCAACAATTGGTATTAGTGCCAAAGGTTTCAGATTCGAATCCCCTCGGGTAATGTTGAGGGGGAGTTTGTTGGCAGATGGTCAACACTCCCCTCAGGATTCGTGACATGGACTAACCACTTCCCATGGATCCGTTAACTCTAGCAGTTGTATTGGGCATTAATAGGTCGATCTTTTGGCTCAATGGAAACCATGGGGCCAACATTTTCTACAATGATATTATAGAGCTCGAAAACGTCATCATTCCCCAAATAACTCATGGAACTTGAAGAATGACACATAGAGAGAAAAAACAAATAAAAAGCCTTTTGGGTCAACATGGAAGAGAGCTAAATGTCTTGATGCCTTGCATCATCCCCAAAAGAAAAACACACAACAAAAGAAAAGATAAAGGTTTACAACATATAGAAGAATGGCGGTGCAAATAGAGGAATGAACATTAAGATACGTCAAACATAATAGTACAGGGGATCACATTATGCACATGCAATCACAAAAAGAAAATGAAAAAGAAAACAAATAAAAGACTAGCCAAGAACATGCGAGTCAGCCTATAGCAGGTCGTCGAGTAGAAGCACAAAGATGAGTCCACGAAACGTGGAAGTTTTTGCCTTAGGCAAAAAAATGAAATTGGCTTGCAAAAAAAGGGATCCCGTTTTTAATAAACGAGATCTCGTTAAGGTTCAGGATCCCGTTTTAGGGGATCCCGTTTCATAAGAATTTATTTTTTTATGAATTTAAGAAACGGGATCCCGTATTTTAAAAAGCGGGATCCCGTTTTGAAACAGGATCCTGTTTCTTAAATTCATAAAAATTAAGAAATGGGATCCTGTATTTTAAAAAGCGGGATCCCGTTTTTTGAAATTTTAATTTTTGGTCAGGTTTTTGCTTTGTTTTTCGGTTCGGGAAAAGGCTTGGGGACCCGAACCTAAGCTTTGGACCTAGTTTGACCTACAAGTTGAAGGTCCTAGCAATGTCACAAAAAAATACTGAGATTGGGCATATGGCTGACGCCTTTTTTTGCAAAAATTTTCGACGAAATTAAAACCCATTTTAGATGAGACAATGTAGATTCCAAATATGTAATTTTTTTTACAATTGGATTATTTTTTCTATTTTTCAATTAATTTCTGATGAAATTGGTCCATAAACTTTAAATATCAGTGTTTTTTACTATTTTAATAACTTTTGATCAACATAACATTTTGATGAACGGATTGTACAAGGGAAAACTTCAGACAATTCTTTTCAATTTAAAAAAAGAAATGCAAAAAATGATAACTTTAGGTCATCTTATGCGTGTCATACACAACTATTTTTCTAAAAGACAAATACGCCTGATAAAAAATTAACAAAAAAAAAATATTCAATAAAAAATTACAAAAAAATATCCAGGGCACACTTCAGTTAGTCATAAGTCTTTTCCCAAAAGGATTTTAAAAAATATGATAATTTAAGTCAAAATATGGACGTCGTACACGTGCATGGTATGGTAAAAAAAATTGACTTTTAAATAGTGGTTTTTACAAAAGCCTATTGAAACTCAATTTGTACAATGTGGGTATTGAAATAATTTACATATTTGGAAACTAGACTCAGAGTAATACATTTTATGATTAGTGACTTGTTTGAAGATTTCATATCTAAGTGCTTCAAATTTTAAGGTCAAATGTGTCAAACTCTGAAAATCAGGGAAAACACTTCCACTTTTTGGCCAAAAAGTGGACTCAACTTCTTGCCAGCACCCCGTCTGCATCCCAATCTTTTTCATCATATGAGGAAGGTGGACAACTAGCTAAAGGGACAACATCAAGTGCCAAACTAGGACAATCACCAAGCTCAGAACGCAGTGAAACACTCTTTGTAGGAGGATCATCCCGATTGTTATCATTTAAGCTCATAGAAGAGGAAAACAATGAATTCAACTCATTAAGCACTTGTTCATCAATCTTTGCAATTTCATTATCATCATCCAAGTTAATCACAACAAAAGGTCTAATGATAATATCCATAGAAGGTGCTTGTTGTGTTCGATATTTAGGAGTTTCTTGTTTTGACGAAGGTGGAGAATCATCATGCATTGCTTGACATAAGTTTGGATTTTGATTTTCTAAGTTGTTCTTTTCTTCTTTTTCTTGTAACAAATGATTAATAGCACGATGTCTACGCCTACACTCTCTATCATTTTAGTTTCTTTTCGTTTGATTTTTAAGTTGTGATTGTGTAAGGGTAGGTTTATCAACCATAGGTTTATTTTCTTCTCTTAAGGGAGGAATGAAAGGAACCATGGGAGGTTGTTCAACTACTTTCTCTTTAGATTTGTGAACTTGTTTGATTTTAGGAGGCACAACAGGACTTATTTGGTTATCTCGTGGTATCTTATAGGAAATGGGTGGAGGATTTTCTATGTTCTGGTCTTGGTTACATGGAAGAGCTTTTGGTTTAATAATGGTTTCGTCAAGCATAGGAGGCTCAATCATGGGTTGAGGCATATTTGTAAGAGATAATTCTTCTATGCGTTTACCTTTAAAATTTTGATAGGATTTGAAAAAGAAGTCCTCATGAGGCCTAATAGGTTCCATAGGTTCAATCCAAAATAAATCCAATGATAAATTCCCATAGGAAGACACTGGATTAAAGCCACTATGATGCATAGTAAAGATCTCATTGCCAAATGGAAACTTTAAGAATTTATGCACAAGCGACGGGATGGCATTCATGGAGTGAAGCCATGGGTGGCCCAACTTCACACAAAATTGGTTTGACAATGGGATGATGAAAAATGATAAACGTAATGTTTTCAGTCCAACTTTCAAAGGAAGAGTTATTGAACCTATCGTAGGGAAAGCAAAACCATTATGCGTTTTAATCCATGCTTTCGGTTTTTCATAAGTATTTTGGTAGATCTCATGCACAAATAGGAATTCTTTAGTGATCACATTCTCTACACAAATGGGATCAATTAATATCCCATTAGTAGGATTGTAATTGATTTTTCCAACTATGTAAAGAGGACCATCGGGTGCATGTCTAATTATGTCATGTTGTGAGAAATAAATGTCAAGCAACATCTTAGTTAGGCCCTTATGAGGTTGAACTTCAATAAATTTGATGAAATAATTTATAGTATTGTTCTCTTTATCTCTTATGTGATGTTTCAGGAAGTGATGAAGGCTAAGCACCCTTTCTATTCCTTGTTTATTTTTCATTAAATCTCTTATGTTTTGTATCATAGGAACTGCATGAGTGGTGATGGGTTTAGAACTTATAAATTTTTGAAATTTCTCTAACTCTTACCATTTTTCTAAGGTTTTCATGAGGTAAATTAGCAATCATTGTATCAACATTAGTCACATTAGGTGTAGGTAGGGAAGTCATGGGAAATGAAGTGTTAAGGGTATGATGCATAGTGGGTTGAGTAGTGTCAACACTGTGAGTGAAAGAGTTAGAAAACCCAAGATCCATAGCGAGTGATGTATTGCGGGATGAGTTGAGTCTTGAACTATGTCTCATGTCAGCATTGTAAATAGGACACCAAGTTGTGAAGCTCATACAAGTTTCAAAAACCCAAGGTGCACCAAAAATGGATAAGAGGTGAAATGCAATGAAATATCCTAGAATGTAAAGTGCAATGCAATAAGAAAATTTTAGATTTCAAACAAGATAATTTTGTGATTATGCTATTGTAGTCTAAGAAAATGCATACCCTTGCATTTTAACACTTGTTTGGGCCTTCCTTGCTCTATTTATCTTTATTTATGTCTTAATTGGTCCTATTTTGCATCCACAAACCTTATAAACTATATCTTTTTCTGGAAAATCCCGACAAACATTAATGGATAAATTATAATTTAATTATTCTAGTCGAGTGTCCCTGAGTTTTGGGTTGGGACTAAGATGCCACCTAGGGCATCTTTGTCCCCTTGAGGTCTTCGGACCCCCTTTCAATGGAACCTTAAATGGGCCCCTTTTAGGTGTCTCTGTCCCAAGTTTTTAGGACTTGGGACTAAGACGCCACCTAGGATGTCTTAGTCCCCCTTAAGCTTTTTTTGGGATTTAATTTCAAATTCTGGTAGGATTTGGCCTCCTTTAATTAATGAATTCATATGTTAGTTTTTTTTGGTGTAGTTTCAGGATATTAAGCATAGATAAGTATAAATACAAGGTTCATTCATTCATTTTTCATATCTAAGAAATCCTAAGTATTCAAGTATTCATTCCTAAGGAAAGTTTATGAGATCAAGAGAAATTCTTCAAGAATTTGGAGCCATCATCAAGATTCAAGCATCATATCAAGGAGATTGTTGTATCTTGTGTGTTTTATAGCTAACATTTGTGATGTAGGGTTTTGATTTGAGCAAGAAATTCAAGTCAAGATCTACATTCAAGCTAGCCATTTCACACAAGTTTGCAAACTTCATAGCAAGGGTTTGGTGAGTTGTAACATTGCATGGTGTTCATTCATTATTTCCCTCCATTTCATTTCATTTCAAGTTTTAATTACCAACAGGGTGTTTGACCAAGGCAAAGCCCCATTTACTAACAATCAACACTTTTTTCCCTTCTTATGTGTTTGTGATTATAGTTTAGGTTGAAGACTTGAAGATCATTTGGAGTGCAAAATTGCAAAGTTTCAAAGTTGCATCACAAAGTTGTCATCTTCACGGAAACTCACCTACAGGCCAGATTCAAAAGATTTAAAACCTGAGATATGAGAAGAAGGAAGTGCAGACCTTGGACCTCGAGACCACATTCAAAGATTTCAAAAATTTAGAATGGGACTAAGTCGCCACCTAGGGCATCTTAGTCCTCCTCAGGTCATTTTTCAAAAATTATTTTAGATCCAGTTTTGACATCCGAAGACTTTGCATTTTCCCTGAAAATAGCAATGAGACTAAGACAACAGTAAGGGTGTCTTAGTCCTACATAGCACTTTTTGACAACTTCTTTGTATTTCCAAAATCCTCATTGCATTTCTAGAAATTCTAGGTACACACACCCTAACTTTTTGCATAATTTCATTGTTTACATCATTCATTTAGCTTGCATTATTAGGTTTTGTGAGTTGAATGCCTATTTGTCTTTTCCAAGATTTTTCTTGGTGGTGAACCCCTTAAAGCTTAAAACAACCCCTCCTAGGTCTTCCTTGTTGAGAATTGACTCACCTTTGTGGTTGATAGTCAATCCAATTAGGATTCCTAGGAAAATATCAAATGACCTAGGGAAAATAAAAGAACACAACACCCTATTTTCTCTTCGGTTCATTTTGGTGAACCCAACTTCTTTGAGCATTAATTTTCTGATTTAGAGTCCATTAAAGTCCTAGATCTAGGTTGCATTCATTCTTGCATTAGTGAAATTGCATCTAGGGTTTCTCACACTTAGTAAAATTACATCTAGGGTTTCTCATATTTGTATTAGTGAAAGTGCATATAGGTTGCATTTTTGCTTTATTGCATCATATTATCTCATTGAAAAATTGAAAAGTACATTTCTCATCATCCCAATTTCATTTAGAAACATTTTTATTGCATTCAAAATTGCAAAAATTACATTTACCTTTGCATTCAATTTCTTATCACTAGTTCATTTTTTTTGCATTCAGTTGCATAGTTTTCTATTTCCAAACACCAAGTCCCTGACTAGGAAACCTATGAACACTATAGAAAATATAGAATTTTTCGTTTCTCTGACAAAAACCTCTGCTAGGACTAAAATTCTCTTCCTCGCGTCTTAGTCCCTTTCAGGGATTTTGGCTCAGAATCCTCTCTCTGTTGTTTGTTGTCTGTTCCAGCCCTTGGAACCTGTTAGAACCTGAAAAATCCATAAGAAAAACTAAGGGTTTCCCCATTTTTCCCTCATATTTTCCTATCCTTTCCATATAAAATTCATTTTATCTTCCGTGCTTCTTTAATACATTTTACCACCATTCATAAAATCAACATATGCCTTATACCCATGCCATAATATTTTCTTTTGTATCATATACCGCTATACTGCAACCTCCCACAAATGAGCTCATGGTATGGCAGTAGCAGCTAATGGAGCAGGCAGAAGATAGTCACCGCAGTACCACTAGCAATCATGCCAGTGACCACGTTGACTGTGGTAGCAGTTAGCAGATGATAAAGGGGGAGCCACCACATTACCGCAGAAAGTCATCTGACTGATCACGGTGACTGTGGTGATAGGGTTAGCAACTGGCGAGACAACGAAGTGGCGAACAGGTAGCGGTTACTGTGATATCGTAGCCACTAAAAGAATGACCGCGGTGATAGCGGTAAGCAGCGTGGTCAGTAATGAGCATACTATTGTACCACGCGCGGTCAAACCATAGACCATAGTAACTGTGGTAACAGGGAAGGTAACAAGAAATACCAACCACTATACCGCGCGTGGTTAACATAGTGACCATGGTGGCACAGTAACAGGAAAGCGAGGAGGAGAGGAAATAGATAACGGTTACCCCACGGTACCATGAGAAAGCATCGAACAGACCATGGTAAAGCAGTAACAGCGAGTACAGATGACACTTAACGTTTGACCGCATACCGCGGGTTGAAAATGTGAGACCGCGGTAGAGTGGTATAAGCAATGATAGCCACGGGAAAGTATTAAAGTGAAAATTTAAAAGCTCGACTATAGTCAAAAATATTTAAATTGTCGATAAGGCAACTTATTTAAATATTTCATTTCTATCAAAATGCAAAATGGCTATGGTAGGTAAAATGAAAATTCATGACTGTTGAGTTGTGCTTTATAAATATTTGAGAAAAATCAGTCACAGGGGTTCGAGAAGTGGGGATTTTTTCCACTGTAATAACAAAACTGGGAATAAGCAATGACCAATCCTTCTTGAAATTGGTGTAATGGAGTAGACATTTTAAAACTGGTACAATTTTTTTTGAGTTCATTTGTTGAGATGACATAATTTGTGAATTCCTTATCTGGTTGTTTCCAATTATAATTTCTTAAATCATTTAAATCAGAATAACAAGTATGTATCTGGATTATCATGGTGCAATTATCACTTTGTGTGGTTTGATTTATAGGTGTTTGCAAGGTTAGAATTAAATTCTTTAAATCAAGTCATAGTGATTTTGGAATTTAGGTTGGTTGTTTAAAGAAGAACCTGGTAGGAAAATATTCAAGAGTAATTTATGCAAGCCATAAATTGGGTGAAATAATATGCCAATAATAGAATTTCATGTTTTAAATATGCTCAACAATTTGAATTAAGTTGGATAGGGAAACACCTTGGATCCTTGTTATTTTTGACTCCATTGCCCAACAAATAGGAGGCACTGATCAACAATATCCCAGAGGATAAATTTCCTAACAAGTAATATATTCAAAACTTTTCTTTTGTGTAGTGGGATTAGTTGTAGTATTTTTGTCTATTCACTACCTTTTTCCATTGTGGGTAGATTGTTTGGTAGGAAATTCATTTTAAATCTGCATGTTTTATATAGGTTCACCCACCTAGGTCTTGCAGAACCTAAAGAGTAGAAGGTTTAATTGTATAATTGGCCTTGTATGTTGTCCAAGAATGTTGTAAGGGTCTGGCAAACTCTTATGGTTAAAACCTGCATTTTTGAGAACCAACAGTTTGGCGACTCTACTGGGGAATTACTCAGGAAGATTTTTAGCTTTTCCATTTATAGAGTCAACAAAGTTTCACTTTTTTTTGGAGATTCCACTGGGGTAAAACAAAAGCAATCCATTTCATTTTTCCTACTTTTGGAAAAGTAGGTGACGACTCTGTTTTAATTTGATAAATAATGCATGGATGTTGTGAAGCAGTAATATTTTTTCAAGATGGCAGAAGAAGAAAGAAGACAACAGTCAATAAGAGAGTTGAAGGTTGAGACAACGGAGGCTACAAGTTGAACAGAAGGTGCTACAAGTGAACCAACAATTGTGGCAATTGGGAGTCAATGGTGCTCAAAATATGTCACCAAAAAGGCCTTCATATAGTGAGAATGAAGACACAAATGCTAGGAGATCTTGGACACCACAAATACCACATGATGCAACTGAGAACTTTGGCAATAAAGGTAATGTACTCTATCAAAATACTTTTGATGAGTATTTTCAAATTCAAGGGAGAGATAAGAATCTTGTGGATGCCTTTTTTAACATGAGAAGATATAATGGAGAATATGTGACTTCTTTGTACAATAGGATGGTAGAAATTTTTATGCAATTACCTCCTCATCATAGGCCTACAAGACCCACATTTGTTACATAATTGTCAAAAGCAGCTGAGCCTGAATCAATTTATTGGTCAAGGTCATTAAAATAGCAAGCCCTTAAAGTAGTGAATGAATTTATTGATTCCATGCTTGAGACAAGGTATATGGACACTATCAACAACAAATCTAATAGTGATATCATGAATGATCAAATAATGCAGCCAATGGAGGATAAATGTGCAATTGATATTTACGATGAAAATTCTTCAGATTTGGAAGGTGGTGATGATATGGGTGGTCAATCATACATATTGGATGAGGACTACAATGATGAACATGTTCTTAAAGATACACTTCATAAGGAATATATTGGTGAAAAAGCAAGCAAAAATGAACAAATTGAGCTCTCATTCTCAGACCAACACCATGATGGCACAATTGATGACAAGGAAAATTCATGGGAGAAAGCTTGCATCAGGAGGATGAAGATATAGAGGATATCTCCTACATGATAGATTGTGACAGTTTGTGTTATGAGGGATCCATTGAATACTCAAATTGCGAGGACGAAGTTATGGATGTTGATCTACAATAGGATGACTATTGCAGTCCTTATGAAGATCAAGAAGAGGTTGGAGACATGATAGAAGATACGAAAGCAGAGACTTGTTCACTCAGTAGTGAGAAAGTTTCATATTTTTTAACTCTTGAATACCAAAAGTATGCACATAAAGATGATTCTAGAGTTTTTGTTTCAGCCTATATATGCTTTGACAGTGAAGGTACTATGTGTAACAATTCATATGACTCCATGATCATTTCTCAAACTAGTGAAGAGATCCTTGAAGTTGATCAAGAATCCTTGTCTGTCCAGGAAGAGGTATGTGACATAAATTATTCTTTCCTACAAGAAGAGGATGTTGGTTTGCATGTTGTTGATGATGAGTATCCAGCATTTGTTGATTCAAGTATGTGTATGGATCAGAGGTATGTGTCAATGCCAGCTAGTGATAGAAAAGAAATGGAAAATGATTTGATTGTTTTAGAAAATATTAATGAGATAGAATTTTTTGGTTGCCATAAGGAGTATTCAGAGTTTTAGGTCCCAGTACAGCTGCTTGAACATTCAGCAACATATGATAGTGAGCATGCCTATGAATGTTTTGTTGAATTTGGGTACACTTTGTATGTTGAAGATGACAAATATTTTTCATATGATAGTAAGAATAATGAAATGCAGACTGATGAGATGAATATGAATTAGATTGAATACAATGATTTCCTAAAGGTTTTCAATAACATTGCATGTTGTAGGGTAGGTGGAATGAATAATTTCAAAGGAAATATGATAAGCTCTATTCAGAACAAAGTTTATGATAGAGGAAAGTGTAGGTTTTTCCTTTTGGGTGGCCTGGGGCCATCCTTTATGGTTTAATTCTTGAACCATAGCAGAGATAAGAGGATTAGGGATTTCCAGTGCATGGACAATTCCTAACAAACCTCTTTAAACATTCTTTTCAATGAATAGTACTTTTTGAAGGGTCTGGGTTTGCCAGTATATGGACATTCTCAGGAATTCCCTTTTTGAAAGTATTACTTTCTTTCCATGTATAGTAATCTAGGGTTTCCCATTCTCCATTTACTCCATCTTCCATGTCCTTCACTTTTCATTCCCTTTGTTGGGTCTCAAAAATGCAGGTTTGAACCATGAGAGGTTTCCAAGCTCTCACAATGCTTTTGGCCAACTAACAAGGCCAATTGATGCATTTGTACCTTCTACTCTTAAGGATCCGCTAAACCTAAGTGGGTGTACCTATATGAATACTACAGATTTTGAACTATATTTCCTGATTCACTAAACTATCCACAATGGCAAATTGACAGTGAAAAGATGTGATCTAAATTTGTTATAAACAGTGTGAGCAATTATCAAGGTGAAGCCTGATATGATTAATTAATAGATTTCACGTGAAATAAATAAAACTAAGTAATGAAAGTAAGGGAGACCAGTGCCTTGTTGAGTAAAACAGAGTCAAATGAAAGTCCCAAATGAATGGCTTATATCTAGCAAATCTCTAATTGTTTGGCATAAAAATATGAGTTTATAACTGGTATAAACATGCAAAAATATGATTGAAAAACCCTACTTGAGGCAGAATATCAATCCTAACTATTTGATTCTTCTTAATGATCCAAATAATATTCCCAGATTACTGTAATTGACTGAAAGGATATAATTCTTATTTGAAGAAACCAATTAATCGAACCACACAGTTACAACAAATGTGCACTAATAAATTGAACATATACTTGATATTTCAACTTAAATAATTAAGAAATATTAGATTGGAGATAATCAAATAATTGCAAAAATCCAACAAACAACTGACACCATAATGAAACCACCAAATCAACAGTCTTTCATTATCTTCCTCAAATCTTACATATGCAACATAGTCTTCTTGAATGCAAACATTCTGAAAATATTGTGCTTGCTGCAATTTTTCCTATTCTAATCTCCATTAATCTTACTGATTTTACAAGTATTTATGCAGTAAATTTTAAGGGTCACGACCCTTCACTGTTTGTTACAGTCGCTTACACTCCATTAACATAAATTTAAACATTTAATTAGATTGCCTTACCGGAAAATTAAATGTTTTAAAACGTAGCCCTGTGTTTTCATTTTGCCTTAATACGTTTATGCCCTTTAATATTTCATTTTACATGCTGCTCGAATATTTTCTTATTCCTACTGCTCCACCACGGTCAACATGTTGACCGACCGCGGTATAGTGGTTGGCATTTTCTGCTATGCTTCGCTGCTTCCTCCATCACCTACTGCCTTACCGCGTTGTGTTCAAAGCCTACTCACGGTACCGTCGGGTAACCATTAGCCATCTCCTCTCCATTCACCACTCAACTACCAGCTTCCTCTTGTCCAACTACAGTATAGCAATATCTGTCTTCGCCAACCACTAAGCCTATGTTACCGCAGTCACCGTGATGCCTGGCTTGACCGCCAGTGGTACCCCAGTGTCATCTTAGACCATCACCTCCACTGCTATCCACCATCTACGACAACCACCACAGTCTATGTTTAGACCATGCGTGGTATAGCGGTAACCACTTTGTTTGCTTCCTCGCCCCTAGCTGTTATCTTCCCTGTTATTGCGGTTACCGTAGTCTGTGATTTGACCGCTAGCCATTTACCGCTATCACCATGGTCATTGTTTTAGCGGCTACGGTATTGCGGTAACCACTACCCATTCACCATCTCCTCATTGTCTTTGTTAACTGCTTCCTCCATCCATCACGGTCACCGCTGTCTATGAGATGACCCCTTGTCGTACCGCGGTGGGATGTCCTGACTACTACATTGTTGAAGACTTACAGCCCACTATGCTATCGTGGTCTATGGTTTGACCGCGTGTGGTGGTGCAGTAAACATTTCATGCCCGCTCCTTAGCCACTACCGCCATACCGTAGGCCCCTTTGTGGGAGGCCACGGTAAAGCAGTGAGTGACATAGGATGTGAATGTTAAGGTAGCGGTAAGGGTACAAGACATATATAAATGGAAAGAATGATATTTTAATGGAAAATATAGCAAATGAATGGGAATTTAAATGGGGGTAAAGCGGTAAATGAAATATTATGAAAAGATAGGAAAATGAAGGGTAAAAATAAAGAGAATCCCTTAAGTTTTTTATGGAAAATATTAAATTCAAACGGGAAAACCTTAGGATTTTTTGAGTGAAAATTAGAGTTCTAACAGTGGCTCCTGTTGGGGATGAGTGATTTTGCAAATCACTACAAGAATCCAGAGTATCTTTGGTGGAGCAAACCGAGCAAAATATATGAAAAATGAAAGCCATAGCAGATGGAGAGAAAGAACAGATGAATGATATTAAAGATGGAGCAAATGAAGAATGGAAAATGATCCTAAGCTATTGTACATAGAAAGGAAAGCAATGCTTTTAGAAAGGGACTCCTAAGAATGTCCATGTATTGGCAAACCCAGACCCTTAAATATTTTCTAAACTACTGTGCATGGAAAAGAAGATCTAAAAAGGGGTTAAAATAAGAATTGTCCATGTACTGGTAATTCTTAACCCTCTGCAACTCCTCAAGAGAAAAAATGCTTTAGCAACTGCCCATGTGTAGGCAGCTCCTGCTCCTCTCCAAACATGTTCTACAAGTAGTATGAATCTTCTCCTTTTTTACCAACAACAACAAAGGGCCCCAACCACAATGCTTCAAATTTCCAATGTTTTCCTTTCTTCTGGCATCTTGCATTCCACATCAGTACCAGATCATTTTCTTCAAATTTCCTATTTTTTTTCTTTTTTATCAAACAAATACTTCATCTACGCTTGCAACTTCCTATTTTGGTTTTGAGCTAGTCTTCTCATCTCATCAAGTTTTTCCAATTGCTCCATTCTCTCCTCCATTGGTTTTAGGACATCTATGTCTTCTTGAAGGATAAATTTGTAAATAGGAAACAAATTTTGTAAAGGCATCCTAGCTTGTGTTCCATACACTAATTCATATGGAGATTTTCCAATTGCTTTCTTCACAGTAATCCTATTTTCCCATACAGCCAATCTTAACTTTGAATCCCAAGACTTTTTATTTTTACCTAGCATTCTTCTTATGATTTTCAAAAGACTTTTGTTGCTATATTTTGCCTGACCATTAGCTTGTGGGTGAAATGGGGCAGAGTAATAAATATTGATACCATGTGTACTACAAAAATATTTAAACTCATCAGATCTGAAACACATCCCAGTGTCTGTAATTAATCTTAATGGCATACCAAACCTGGTAATAATGTTATCCATCAAAAAATTAACCACAACTTTACTTGTTGCTTGCTTGGTTGGGATTGCTTCTACCCATTTGGTGAAGTAATCAGTGGCTACCAGTATCCATTTGTGCCCTCCACTTGAATTCTCTTGTATCTCCCCAATAAAATCGATCCCCCATTGATGAAATGGAGCTTCAACCTGCATAGGTCTAAGTGGTAAAGCTCCCTACTATTTCATTTTCCCTAAAAACTTCTGACATGACTCACACTTTCTTACATATGAAAAAGAATCTTTAAAAATGTTTGGCTAGTAATAACATGCCCTGAGTATCTTATGCGCAGTTGTCTTTGTAGAATAATGGCCTCCACAAACCCCCTCATGCATTTATTTTAAAACATGATCAGCCTGTGACTCATCTAAACATAACAGCAACATCCCATCCCTGTTCTTCCAAAATAAATCACCTTCTATGAATACATATTTAGATTCTTGAAGTTTCAAAGTTCTTCTCTGGTTATCACTAAATCCTTCAGGGCACTTCATGATTCTGAGGTAATACGTGATGTCTGTATAGCAAGGTGTATGTTCAATACTTGCAATTGTGTTTCCTTCATCTTCCACATTGCAATTTGATTTGCTTCAATATTTCCTTCTGCCATTAACTTGGCCAAACCTTTGCCTCTCACCAATTTGGTAATTTGTATTTCCATATCAAACTCCTGGATTTTATTAATCCACTTGCATCTCTTCCCTATTACCTCTGACTGTGTCAAGATATCTTTAACAACTATATGAGGAACATAAGCAATCACTTTAGCTCCTACAAGATATGGTCTAAAATCTTTTGTGGCTTTTACTAATGCAAAATCTTGTTTCTCCATTATGTCATATTTCAATTCTGACCCTTGCAATGATTTACTAAAGAAGGACATAGGTTGCTCATATCCATCCTCATTTTTCTGCAGCATGACAACTGCTATGGTGTGAAATTAAGCAAAAGAAAATATTTAAAAAGGTTTTGAAAAATCAGGGGACTTGAGGACAGGGGCTTCCTTGATGGCCCTTTTGATGGATAAAAAATCTTCCAATGCTTCTGGAGTCCATTCTATTTTTTTTCCCTTCTTTAGCATCTTTGATATGGGTTTAACAATTTCAGCAAAGTTAGACACAAATCTCCTAACAAATTTAATCTGCCCAAAAAATGACTGGATGGCTTTGATGGTTTTAGGGATAGGAACCTTATCTATAGCCTCAACCCTCTCAGGATCTATTCTAACCCCTTATTTTGACACAATATGTCCTAAGAGTTTTCCCTTTGTGATAGCAAAATGACATTTCTTAGGATTTAAGCTAATGCCATACCCTAAAGCTCTAATGAATATTTTTTCAAGATGTTCTACATGATTTTCAGCTCTTTTTGAGTAGGCAGTAAGGTCATCCTGATACACTACCATTATATCATTAATCAAGTCTACAAATGCTAAGTCCATAGCTCTTTGAAAGGTCGCTCTTGCATTTGTGAGACCAAATGGCATTCTTACATAGACATATGTTCCCCATGGAGTTGTAAAATCTATTTTGTACTGCTCAGATTCTTTGACCTTAACCTAATTATAACCAGAGAAACCATTCATCATAGATAATAGATCACAGCATGTTACTTTATGCAGTATAGCCTCCATGTTAGGGAGAGGGTAATTATCTTTGAGGGATGCCACATTTAAATTTTTGAAGTCCACACACAGTCTGATATCTCTGTTCTTCTTTCTTACAGGGACTAGGTTTGACACCCATGTTGAATGCCTGATCAGTTTAATGATACCTCCATCTCTAAGCTTTGACAATTCCTCTTGCATCTTAGGCTCCAAAGTTGGATTGATAGGCCTCTGCCTCCATCTGAATGGCTTTGCATCTGGCTTCAGTGGAATTTCATGTAGAAAAATATCCTCTCTATATGCCTTCAAATCCTCATAAGACCAAGTAAACACATGCTTGTACTTTCTTAACAATGTAATTAGCATTCTTCTAATGGTTGGGCTTATCCTTTTTCCAATATAAACCGTTTTAGGTGCTAATTCAGTTCCCAGATTTATTTCTTCAATGTCCTCTTTTCTAACAGGTGTTTGCTTCATAAGAGAACAATCATTTCCATCATATACTCTCTCCAATGCCACAAGCCCTTTGGGAAGCTTGTTGGTTTTAAGCTGCAAAATTTCCTTACTAAGCACAGTCTGTCTCCCATCTACTTCTTCCACAAAAGCATTGAAATCGATTTCCTGTGCTTCATACTAGTCTATACAATGAAGAAACTTCAAAAAGTCAGTATCATCATTAAAAACCTGCTAGCTATATATGTTGTTAGGAACAAAAGGTCTTGTTTTGAATTCAACCTGAGATACCCCTGCTAAAGTGATATCATGCTTCTTTAAGGCTACATTAGCCAAAAAATCAGCCATCAAATTTTTAGATCTATCTATCCAATCAATTGAAAATGCATCAAACATTTCCACTGTATCCCACACAACATTTCTATATTGTTTCATCCTTTTGTTCTTTGCAGCATATTTTGATTTGATTTGGGATACCACTAGTTTAGAATCACCTAAGATAGACAACAACATAATTTTATGTTTGATAGCCATGTTTAAACCAATCAGCAAGGCTTCATACTCTGCCATGTTATTTGTACATTCAAAAGCCAATAGAAACGAATATTTAAATGTTGTTCCTTCAGGTGATATGAAAACTATCCCAGTGCCATTACGTTCTTGACTGCATGCCCCATCAAAGTGCATTTTCCACACACCTTGTTGATTCTCAGAAATATGTTTATCAATTGGGTCTTTGTTCACTAATTCAGGCTGAGATAATTCTACTCTAAAATTCCCCAAATCTACATCACATAAGAAATTAACTTGTTCTTGAGGAACACACTCAATAATTTGATTCATTCTTGGCTCCTTGTATAGCTTGACTTCTTCACCATTTACTATTATAGTGGCATATGATAAATTGAATTGCACATTACCCCCTACTGTTGCAGTCCATTTCCTTGACAAAAACATTCCAAACTAAGGAGGTATATCAATCACGGTTACATCAATATTATAAGTTGCCTATGGGTATGCTGCTAATTTTACTTCTATATTTTTCATAGTACCCACAACTGGGGCAGGCCTACTATCCATGGTGTAAAATTTACCTCCTTCCACATCTACTCTCATACCAAGTTGTTTCATTACCCCTACTAGCATAATTTTTATGGAAGCACCTGAATCTATCATACAATTTCTCACTATCTTTCCACTCATGAGTAGGGTGGTAAAAAATGGGTCAATCTATGGAGTATTCATTAAGCAGGCTTTTGGAATTTTTATCTCTTTCCTCTTATTAGTGGTTTCAGTGGCTTCCTTATTTTCAAAGTTTATATTTTGATTCCCATTAGACATTAATTGAATGGCACCTTCCCTATATTCTTTAATTTTCATCATTTCAAGTAATGGGATAGATATTTTTAATTGAGATAAGGTTTGTATGAAATCAAAAGGTGTACCTTTAGTTTTGATCACCTTCTTTTGTTCTATCAATTCTCCTTTGCTTTCCTCCTTTCTCCCTTTGCATGTTTGTCTTGGCTTTTGTTTATCAATAGAGGGCTCTTTACTTTCTTCTTTAGGAGCACATTTTTGTTCTTTTTTTGTCAAATTTAGCATCTGTCCTCTTAGATGTCTCTTTTGATATTTTTTTATTTTTTACAAATTTTCCCCTTGGGACACCCTCATTGTCGTTCACTATTATGTTCCTCAATCGATACTTGCTTCTAGCTTATTCCACCACTGCAACAGTTAATCTTTTGATCTCTTCCTCACTAGGTCTCCTTCCACTGCACTTGTTAATCTGAAGCAATGTAGTAGGGGGATCTTGTTCATTTTCACTTTCTTCATAGTCAGAAAAGACTTTTTGTTCTGCCATATGAATATTGTATCTTTGATCATCAACATCATATTCATATCCCTCCTCCTCTAAGGATGAATATTCATGCTCCAAATAATTAAGAGTGTGGGAAGTTAGATAGATATTATGGTCTTCCCAACCATCATTTTCCACCGTGTCTTCTTCTGGTACTGACTGAGTTGTAACACAATGCTCCAGGGAGTGTGGTGCATAACAAACTGAGGACCAGGGACTCTTATCCACCATATATGCCCCTCTCTTCTTTAGAGGATCAGGTGTCTCTTTATTTATTGGCCTATTATCCATCACTGGCTTTCCATCTCTCCAATTTTTATTATATGGCATGTCATGTAGTCTAGGCCTTTCATTTCTATATGTGTTTTCCTATTTATTTGGAGGAGCATATTAGAGAACCCTTGGATTTTCCCTTTTAGTAATCATCCCTGCAGCCTTCCTGTTATTTTCAATAGTGAGTGTTGTCTTTTGGGCTTTAGCCAAACTTTTGGGACCCCTGATCCTAAGCTCATATCCTATTTTGGGATCAAAAGCTTTCAAGTAGATGCTCAATGTGGCAGGATCAGCCAACTTGGATCCACGAGGTACCTTATTATGTAATTTGGAAAACCTCTGATTAAAATCATAAGCTGACTCATTTTGATGCTTCTGGATAGTTACCAACTCATGCAAAGAAAACTCTGATGCACATTGATTCCCACATTTCTGAAGAAACTACTCATAAAATATATGAATGGAATTAATGGATGATGTCAGTAAACTGTTAAACCAGTCCCTGGCATCTTCGATCAACGAAATCATGAATAACCTCATCTATACATCCTCATATTGCATATCTAGGTCTTGAATGACTGTTTTAAAGTTTCTCAGATGTTCCTCGGCTGTGACTGCACTACTCATGAATTTTGGGACTAAGTTTCTCCAAATGTTATCCAAAGGGTGGGGGTATATCTGAAATCTGGCCAAATCAAACTGCCTGATCATGGTTGTGTATTGTGGAGGAGGATTTTGGTATTGTTGATTCTGGTATATTGGATTACTAATTCCCACATATTGATGACCTTGTGAGGGTATGTGCTTCTGATAAGGAGGTGGTTGAACACCCTTATGTTGTGGTGGATCATTTTGACATCCACATTAATTCTTTGGCTGATTTTGGTGGGCCTATGGGGAATTTGATACTCTCATATTATCATTTTTATGAGGGGGCACATATTTGGGTGAGTCAACCATTGGTGTTTTAATTTGAGCTTTGTGTAATTTTATCTTTCTGAATTCTTCCATTGCCTGAAGTTGTTGCTCATATTCTACCCTTAATCTTTTTGCATGTTGCCTCATGTGCTCCCACTATGTATCTTCTTCAAAATATGCCATAAGTTCACGATTTTCTTCAGATGATTCATCATACTCAAGTCCTTCCTCAAAAAGTGCTGCTCTCTGCTCATACTCATACTCTCTTTTTTTTTTAGCCTCAAAATCGGCCATGTACTCATCAGCTTTCTCAAGGTCTACTCGGTGGGAAGGACTTCTCTTCCCCTCAGGAGTGTGAAGCTCTTTAGACATGATTTCTTTATTTGCTAGTGTATCATATGAATTATGTGTTTCCAGCAGTATTTTTGATATTTTGTTTTAGTTTTTGTGTCCAAGTCATTAAATACTTTCTTGCCCTGATTATTTTTGTAATTTAAATTTCCTTTATCATCGGGACCATCACTGTCTTTGTACAAAGATCTTCTTCCCTGCATGTTGTGAGTAACTGTGATAGTCTAAACTCTAGGATGATTTCTTTCTGATCTATATTTTAGTTTATCAGTCTCAATACTTTTGTTCATTCAGAGTCGCCACCCACTTTTTCTAAAAGTGAGAAAAATGTTATTATTTCACCCAGCGGAGTCAATTTTAATTTGTTTTAACTGTGAATCTTCCTTCAATGACTCTATACGGAAAGGTTGCCTACCATCGGACTTTTCTCAAATTATTCCCTAGCAGAGTCACCAATTCGTTGGGTCTCAAAAATGCAAGTTTGAACCCGAGAGGCTACCAAGCTCTCACAACACTTTTGGCCAACTAATAAGGCCAATTGATGTAATTGTACCTTCTACTCTTAAGGCTCTGCTAAACCTAGTTGGGTGTACCTATATGAATGTTGCATATTTTGAACTATATTTCCTAATTCACTAAACTATCCACAATGGAAAATTGACAGTGAAAAGATGTGATCTAAATTTGGTATAAATAGTGTGAGCAATTATCAAGGTGAAGCCTGATATGTTTAATTAACAGATGTCAAATGAAATAAATAAAACTAAGTAATGAAAGTAAGGGAGACCAATGCCTTGTTGGGTAAAACAAATTCAAATGAAAGTCCCAAATGAATGGCTTATATCTAGAAAATCTCTAATTATTTGGCGTAAAAATATAAGTTTATAACTAGAATAAACATGCAAAAATATGATTGAACAACCCTACTTGAGGCAGAATATCAATCCTAACTATTTAATTCTTCTTAATGATCCAAACAATATTCCTAGATTACTGTAATTGACTAAAAGGATTTAATTCTTTTTTGAAGAAACCAATTAATCGAACAACATAGATACAACAAATGTGCACTGATAAATTGAACATATACTTGATATTTCAACTTAAATAATAAAGAAATATTAGATTGGAGACAATCAAATAATTGTAGAAATCCAACAAACAACTAACACCAGAATGAAACCACCAAATCAACAGTCTTTCATTATCTTCCTCAAATCTTACATATGTAACATAGTCTTCTTCAATGCAAACATTCTGAAAATATTGTGCTTGCCGCAATTTTTCCTATTCTAATCTCCATTAATCTTACTGATTTTACAAGTATTTATATAGTAAATTTTAAGGGTCACGACCCTTCACTATTTGTTACAGTCCCTTACATTCCATTAAAGAAAATTCAAACATTTAATTAGATTACCTTATCGGCAAATTAAATGTTTTAAAACGTAGCCCTGCATTTTCATTTTTCCTTAATATGTTTCTGCCCTTTAATATTTCATTTTACATGCTGCTCTAATATTTTCTTATTCCTACCACTCCACCGTGGTATAGTGGTTGGCATTTTCTGCTATGCTTCGCTGCTTCGTCCATCACCTACCGCCTTACCGCGGTGTGTTCGAAGCCTACTCATGGTACTGTGGGGTAACCATTAGCCGTCTCCTCTCCATTCACCACTCAACCACCGGCTTCCTCTTGTCCAACCATGGTATAGCGGTATCCATCTTTGCCAACCGCTAAGCCTATGTTACCACAAGTGACGGCAGTGCCTAGCTTGACCGCCAACAATACCGCGGTGTCGTCTTAGACTGTCACCTCTGCTGCTATCCACCATCTACTGTGACCACCATGGTCTATGTTCAGACCATGCACGGTATTGTGATAACCACTTCATTTGCTTCCTTGCCGCCAGCTGTTATCTTCCCTGTTATCGTGGTTACCGTGGTCTGTGATTTGACCGCTAGCCATTTACCACTATCACCACGATCATTGTTTTAGCGGCTACGGTATCGTGGTAACCGCTACCCATTCGCCATCTCCTTGATGTCTTTGTTAATCGCTTCCTTCATCCACTGTGGTCTATGAGATGACCCCTTGCAATACTGCAGTGGGATGTCCTCACTGCTGCATTGTTGAAGACTTACCGCCCACCGTGCTACTACGGTCTATGGTTTGACCGCACATGGTGGCATGGTAAACATTTCATGCCCGCTCCTTAGCCACTATCGCCATACCATAGGCCCCTTTGTGGGAGGCCGCGGTAAAGCGGTAAGAGACATAGGATGTGAATGTTAAGGTAGCGGTAAGGGTGCAAGACATATATAAATGGCAAGAATGATTTTTTAATGGAAAATATAGCAAATGAATGGGAATTTAAATGGGGGTAAAGAGGTAAATGAAATATTATGAAAAGATAGGAAAATGAAGGGTAAAAATGAAGAGAATCCCTTAAGTTTTTTATGGAAAATATTAAATTCAAATGGGAAAACCTTAGGGTTTTTTGAGTGAAAATTAGAGTTCTAACACCCTTCATCTACCATTGCCTTCATTTTCATATCATTTACTTAGTCTGCTCTCCCAAAGATATTCTAGATTCTTGCAGTGATTGGACAACCACTCATCCCCAATAGGAGCCACTGTTAGAACCTAAAAAATCCATAAGAAAAACTAAGGGTTTCCCCATTTTTCTCTCATATTTTCCTATCCTTTCCATATAAAATTCATTTTATCATTCGTGCTTCTTTAATCCATTTTACTGTCATTCATAAAATCAACATATGCCTTATACCTATGCCATAATATTTCCTTTTGTATCATATACCGTTATACCGCGGCCTCCAAAAAATGAGCTTGCGGTATGGCAGTAGCAGCTAATGGAGCAGGCAGAAAACAGTCACCATAGTACCACTGGCAATCAGGCCAATGACCGCGGTGACCATGGTAGCAGTTAGCAGAAGGAAAAGGGGGAGCCACCTTGTTACCATGGACAGTCATCCAACTAACCGCGGTGACTTCGGTGATAGGGTTGGCAACCGGCGAGATAGCGAAGTGGCAAACGGGTAGCGGTTACCACGATACCGTAGCTGCTAAAATAATGACCACGGTGATAGCAGTAAGTGGCTAGCGGTCAGCAACGAGCATACTGTGGAATCATGCACGGTCAAACCATAGACCGCGATAACCGTGGTAATAGGGAAGGTAACAAGAAATGCCAATCGCTATACCGCGCGCAATTAACATAGTGACCGCGATGGCGCGGTAACAGGAAAGCGAGGAGGAGAGGAAACGAATAACGGTTACCCCGTGGTACCATGAGCAAGCATTGAATAGACCAAGGTAAAGCGGTAACACTGAGCAGAGATGACAGTTAATGTTTGACCTCCATACTGTGGGTTGAAAATGTGAGACCGCAGTAGAGCGGTATAAGCAATGACAGCCATGGGAAAGTATTAAAGTGAAAATTTAAAAGCTCGACTATAGTCAAAAATATTTAAATTGTCGATAAGGCAACTTATTTAAATATTTCATTTCTATCAGAATGCAAAACAGTTATGGTGGGAAAATGAAAAGTCATGACTATTGAGCTGTGTTGTATAAATATTTGAGAAAAATTAGTCACAGGGGTTCGAGAAGTGGGGATTTTTTTCACTGTAATAACATAACTAAAAATAAGCAATGAATAGTTCTTCTTGAAACTGGTGTAATGGAGTAGACATTTTAAAACTGGTGCAATTTTTTTTGAGTTCATTTGTTGAGATGACATAATTTGTGAATTCCTTATCTGGTTGTTTCCAATTAGAATTTCCTAAATCATTTAAATTAGAATAACAAGTATGTATTTGGTTTATCATGGTGCAATTATCACTTTGTGTGGTATGATTTATTGGTGTTTGCAAGGTTAGTATTAAATTCTTTAAATCAAGTCATAGTGATTCTAGAATTTAGGTTGGTTGTTTAAAGAAGAACCTAGTAGGAAAATATTCAAGAGTAATTTATGCAAGCCATAAATTGGGTGAAATAATATGCCAGTCATAGAATTTCATGTTTTAATTATGCTCAACAATTTGAATTAAGGTTGGATAGGGAAACACCCTAGATCCTTGTTATTATTTACTCCATTGCCCAATAGATAGGAGGAACTGATCAACAATATCCCAGAGGATAAAATTCATAACAAGTAATATATTCAAAACTTTTATTTTATGTAGTGGGATTAGTTGTAGTATTTTTGTCTATTCACTACCTTTTTCCATTGTGGGTAGACTATTTGGCAGGAAATTCATTTTAAATCTGCATGTTTTATATAGGTTCACCCACCTAGTTCTTGCAGAACCTAAAGAGTAGAAGGTTCAATTGAATAATTGGCCTTGTATGTTGTCCAAGAATGTTGTAAGGGTCTAGCAAACTCTTATGGTTAAAACCTGCATTTTTGAGAACCAACAGAACCTCAAAATCACACCAATAGGACTAAGACGCCCTTACTAGCATCTTAGTCCCTATTGACTTTGACTTTCCAATTTTCAGGTTTTTCAATCTCTTTTATGTGCTTCTATTTGCTGCATTCAATTTTCTGTTTCAGTTTGCAAAATTGTTGTTATCTCAATTTCTTTCATTTCAAGTGTAATTGTAAGCATAGGATATTGTGTTCATTGAAATTTCTTTGGTTTATCCCTTGCATGAGTTGTACTACTTGGTGCCTATTGCTAATACTATGATTAGACAAAGTTCGAGACTCATGGAATCCCACATTAAAACACTCGTTGTGGATCTTGGGTTATCAATCTCTCTTACTCCTAGTGTTGATATTAGTTCACTAGGTATGGACCATACCTTTGATACCTATTTTTCCATGCCTACCTTACCTACAAGTGCTATGTCGAGTGTCCAAACAATGGTTGACCATATCCCTCAAGAAAACATAATGAAAATGCATGAAGAATTAGCCCATTTACAAGATAGTGTGAGTACTGAAAACATTTCAAACACTATTATACCTACCATATATAGTATTCACTGCTGATGGAAAGTGATGAAGGACTGGAAGTTGTGTGTAACATAGCTCAAATCTTTGAAAAACATCTTCCTCCCACCACCAATGGTGCTCAAACTTCAAGCAATGTGAAAATCCATGGAGGAAATCATACTCCTCCCTCTTCAACCATAACCTCAATTCCCACCTATACCAATGCTCAAGTGACCACAATGATGCAACCAACTAGCAATGTCCTTCCTACCTTGATAATTTCCACTAGTGCTCCCTATACTTATGTGGCATCTAATCTTATATCTCCTCCCATAAGCAATCCATTCACTGGTCCTTCCAACACATACACACCTCCACCATATTCACCTCCATCTTAAACCACAAGAAATGATCCTATCATTAACCACCTATTAAAAATCCTTTCATCCATTCAACATCAAGTTTCCACTATCAATCAAAATGAAAATGGTCCACCTTCATACTATGTCAAAAGAAACCCACTATCCTTGGAGATATTGAGAGCTCTAGTGCCACAAGGCATAGAGATCCATAGATTTGAGAAATATGGAGGAAAGGGAGATCTTGCTAATCATGTTAATGCCTTTACTACCTTGTGTAGTGAGTTTATCCTTGAGGAAAAACTTTTGGCTAAGCTTTTCCCCCGATCCTTAAAAGACATTTCCTTGGACTAGTTTTCTACATTACCGAATAACTCAATTCATTCATTCACTTAACTTGTTGAATCCTTCATTAACCATTTCCAAGTCCATATGGTTCCTAAAATGACATTAGCTAATTTGATGAGATGCAAGAAAAATGAGAGTGAAAAATTCACTGACTTTATTTCCCATTACCAATCAATTTATTGCCAAATCAGTGTGAAGATTCTTGATTCTCACCTTCAAAATATATTCATAGAGAATTTACAAAGTAAGATAAGAGACAAGCTTACCATGATGAAATTCCCTTCCTTCATGTACTTGTGCATTTCCCTTCGAGACTATCAGAATTCCATAGGTAGTTGTGAACTTAAATCCACCTCTACCCATCCTAAAAATTTCAAACCTTCAAACTAAAACACCTACCAGCCTTTCAGAAGACAAAACAAAAGTTTCCTTCAACTAAACTCCATCTCCCAACCTACCCAACAAGTTGATACCCAAGTAGCTACTATAAAGAAGAGTAATCCTTAAATATTTGGGGATTCACAAAGACAATTTACTCCCTTACTCGACACACTTCAAAATATCATGACTCGGCTAATAAACAAAAACATGCTTACTTCATGTTTAACCTCTTGAACCTAGCAAGCCATTACCTATGAGTTTTAGACACAATTCCTATTGTGTTTATTACCAACAAAAAGGACATGATACAGAACATTGCAAGTGTCTTAAATATATTGTGCAAGACCTCATTGATTCCAATCATATCCAAATTGGAGGTTTGAATGACAAAGGAAATAAGTCTATAGCTCCTCCTAACCAAAACTTTCAAATCTTTATCAATCCCATGCCTAACCATAATATTTCATTTTGTAAGGCTAGTGAAACTAAGCCTGATGTGATGAATATTGAAATAGATAATGTTATCATGAGCAATAACGAACAAGATCATATGAATGATGATGAACAAAATCCTATGGATACTAATGACCAAATTCCTAATAATACAATGATTGGAGTGATTAACATCAAGCCTCGTAAACTACAAACCAAAATGCCTATTGATATTACTTTCCATTTCGAAGGAACAATTGAACATGCACCTGATGGTCCTCTT
This sequence comes from Sequoiadendron giganteum, assembly GCA_007115665.2. NCBI lineage: Eukaryota > Viridiplantae > Streptophyta > Pinopsida > Cupressales > Cupressaceae > Sequoiadendron > Sequoiadendron giganteum. The sequence goes on along the minus strand of CM021101.1, from coordinate 708,271,762 downwards.
TACATAACCGATAGAATCGATAACAGACCCACTCCTTGGATTTTAATTGATCCCATCTATGGAGAGAATGTGATCACAAAATAACTCTTATATGTGCATGAACTTAATCATGATAGGTATGATAAACCGAAAGAATGGATTAAAACACATGATGGTTTTTCTTGTGCTACGATGGGCTCAATCACACTCCCTTTACAAGTTGGACCAAAAAAATTAAATGTATCATTCTCTATCATCTCTAATTCGGATCGATTTCATGTGAAGCTAGGCTACAAATGGCTTCTCTCCATGAATGTGGTCCCATCTATTGTTCATAAGTGCTTAAATTTTCTAGTCAGCATTGAAATATTCATAGTGAACCATAGTGGCTTTAGACCTCTGTCTTCCCACATAAATTTTTCCTTTAGATTATTTTTGGCCTAAGCCCATGGAACCTATAAGACCCCCTGAGGACTTCCTTTTCCTATCCTACCAAAATTTCAAAGAAAAATGCATAGCCAAGTTATCCCTTGAAGATTTTCCTCCACCCATCCTTGAACCTCCGCCACTTGAATAAAATAATATTCAACCTAAAGCCCTTCCAACAAACCAAGGCCCATCCACCCAAAATCTTTCCTATTTCCTACAAGCGACCAAGAGAAAACCAAACAAGCCCTGTTGGAAAATGTGCCTCAACTTGTTGGTTTGGAGCTTCCCTTAAAGCTTGGAATTTTTCGTTTTATCGGTTCTATCCTAAGTCATGGGGTTCTAAAGTTTCATAACCTCCGAGGTTTTCTTTGTTATTGGTATGTCGCAGGTTTTGAGAATTTCATAACCTCTGATAGAGGTTCTGATTTTTTTTTTTCTAACGACTTAGTGACCCTGAGTGGGCATTGATCTAATAGTGGTGATGTGACATTGTGTCAGTAAGTTTGATCTAATGGTGCCTCACTGACGCTACACCTCTTGTGGTGGGTCCTGATAGACTCCCGCAGGGTGTGCAGGATTATTTAGTGGAGATGACATGACATCATGGTGTTAATCGATGCTTGTAGTTATAATAATCCAATGGTGCTCACTAATTCTACACCCCTTGTGGTGGGTTCCAAGAAAGCTCCTGTAGGGTGAGTGGAATTGAGTGAGCGGTGTAAATTTGTCGATTCAGTAACTCATGGAGAATGTCATGGTGGAACCCGACCAGTGTCAGGTTGGAGAGCGATGATGAGTTGTTGATTGTTGATGGATTGAATGATGATTACTTGGCAAGTTATGTAGATTTAGAAATGAGGTTGATGTGGTTGTAGTAGTTATGTGTTTTGTGATGGTTTGTGTATAGTTGAAATGGTTGGTTTTCTAGAACTGAAGCAACCATGGATGGGCATTGAATATATATTGTATCACTCTCCAATGAGTGTGGGTTCGGTTGATTGATGTTATACATTGTATTCTTACGAGAATTGTAATAGTGTGAGAACAAAACTGTAGTCAAAATTTGTATACAAGGTTGATCATGGAAATTGTTTGCTACTATGAATTAACACCTAAGAGTGGAATCTGGAGCTTTGTATGTAATCTATTTTCTATAATACAAAGTGTCTTTACTTAGTGTGTGGTTTTTTCTCTAGTAAGGGTTTTCCCACATAAAACTAGTGTTCAATTTTGTGTTTATTAAATTGTCTATTCTTTTGTTGTGCATCTTAATGGTTGTAACTTGAATTAAATAAAAACAATTGCACTTCTTTCATGAGAACTTTTCATTTGGAAGGCATTTCCACACTAAAATTTCCTTACAAGTGGTGTTAGAGCCTAGCTAGTTGTGTTATCCTTGTGGGTAGGGCTGGTTTTTTGTGCTAATTCTATTCAATGGAAGTCTTGCAAAAAAAACTAATTGTCTTGATTACAGATCGAGATGGCAAGCACAATAGGAAGAGTAGAAATTGAAAAGTTCAATGGCAATAATTTTGAGTTGATGAAACTCAAAATGGAAGACCTGTTGGTGGATAGAGATCTCTCGATTTTTGTGTCTAGACCTAAACCCTCAAGTATGAAGCAAGAAGATTGGGACCTCATAGATAGAAAATCCAAAGGGTTGATAAGACTTTTTTTGGCCGATTTTGTTCTCCTAAATGTCCATGAGGAGAAGACTGCATGTTCTTTATGGAAGAAACTTGGTGATATTTATCAGGGAAAGTCTCCAGTGAATAATATTTTCCTGAGGAAGAATCCATACTCCTTGAAGATGGAAAAAGGTGCATCTATAGCAGACCATCTAAATTCCTTTAATATAATTATTGCTCAATTGGCCTTTTTAGGTGTAAATATTGATGACGAGGATTGATGTATTCTTTTGTTGTGTTCCTTGCTTGACATGTGGGACCATTTGGTGATGGCTATTGGAAGTACAACAACCACCTTTAAAATGGAAGACGTGGTTGCTTCGTTATTATTAGAAGAAATGTGAAGGAACTCTTTTGAGATGGCCAAGGAGGCTCTTGTTGTTTGAGGTAGATAAAAGGATAGAAGAAAGAAGAAAGATAAGAATTCTAAATCCAAATCTAGAGGGAGATCAAAGTCTCCAAGAAAGAAGTCCAAGGTAAAATGTTGGAATTATGGGAAAATTGGACATGTCCAAAAGGATTGCAAAGAGGAGAAAAAGAAGAAGAACAACAACAACCCTTGCGATAATGAATATTCTTAGAGTGATGAAGATGCCTTCATTGTAGCCTTGGTGACTTAGGCATCAGATGATGTTTTTCTAATTGACTCATGCACATCCTTTCACATGACATCTCACAAAGATTGGTTCATGAAGTATGAAAAGTATGATGGTGGAAAGGTGTACCTAACAAATGATTCATCTCTTGAAATGTTTGGTTGTGGAAGAGTCAAAATTTAATTTCCTAATGGAAGAATAAAAGTAATTTATGGTGTAATGCACATACCAAGTCTGGCTCATAATCTTCTTTATGTTAGTAAGTTAAATGATGTTGGCATGAAAGTTTCATTCTCAAGTGGTGGTTGTAAGATGATTAGAGGCTCATTAGTGTTGGCTAGGGGTGCACAAATTGGAACTTTGTACAACCTAGATGCATAGATTGTTCAATGCAACAGTGCCTCTGCAAATTCAAGCAAGGCTTCTCATGTAGAGAAGGAGAACAAAGTTCCTCTGGGTGCAAAATATTTGGAGGTGAAACTCCCAGCAGAGAAAACCATGCTGTGGCATCATAGACTTGGTCACATAGGAGAAAAAGTCTTAAAATCCTTTGAAAAATAAAAACTCGGTAGAAGGGTGATGATTGTAACTTTGAGCTCAATTTTTGTGAACATTTCATTTATCAAAAGCAACACCATGTTTCATTTTATTCGAGTCTTCATAAGTCTTATGGCATACTAGATTATGTTCACTCTAATGTATTTGGTCCAGTAAATGTTCCTTCATTATCAAAGTCTAAATATTATGTTTCTTTTATTGATGATTATTCGAGAAGGGAATTTGTGTACTTTCTTAAAACTAAATCAGAAGTGTTCAGTCAGTTTAAAGAGTTTAAAAACTTGACCTAGAAAATCAGACTGGAAGGAAAATTAAATGCTTGAGGATAGATAATGGTGGTGAGTTTTTTTCTATAGATTTTGAGAGGTATTGCAAAGACCATGGGATTAAAAGGCATAAAACTACACCTTACACTCCATAGCAGAATGGAGTTGTTGAAAGGTTAAACAAGACCCTAAAGGAAAGAGTGAGAATTATTTTGAGCATTGTTGGTTTGGAGCAAAAGTTCTGGGCTGAGGCTATGGCAACAACATGTTACTTGGTTAATCGTTCACCTAGTTTGACTCTTGTTGAAAAAAAACCTATGGAAGCGTGGTCTAGTAAGAAGCCCTCTTTGAGACATATTCGTGTCTTTGGCTATGAGGCATATGCATATGTACTGAATGAGAAAAGATCTAAGTTGGAAAACAAAGCTGAAAAATGTATCTTCATTAGTTATGGCATTGGTGTGAAAGGATACACGTTTTGGAATCATGTTACTAAGAAGGTTTTGTACAACAAAAATGTAATCTTTCAGGAGCTGAAACCTTCTACAGTTGATCTACAATTAGTGATGAAAGATGATAAGAACAAAGAAGTAGTTGAAATTCCTCTAACTCCAAATAAAAAGGAACTACGAATTTGGAGTGTGTCTGAATCTGAGGAGAGTTCTGAATAGGAAGAAGAACCACAACCTTAGCCTCAACTTGTGAGGAGGTCTACATGGGAGAAGTGACAACCTAATAGGTATAGATTTTTCAAGTTGGATTCTAGTTGTTCCTATGCTTTGATTAATAGAACTGATGAGCCTAGGACTTGAAGGAGGCAATTAATATGTCTGATTCAAATTCCTAGTTGGAAGCCATGAATGAGGAAATGGCATCATTGAAAAAGAATGAAACCCGGGATTTGGTACCTTTTCTTGAAGGTCAAAATCTTGTTGGGTGTAAATGGGTATTTAAGAATAAAATTGGTCTAGATGATAGTGTGGAAAATTATAAACCTAGGTTGGTCGTGAAAGGTTATTCCCAGGTGGAGGGAATTGATTATGGATAAATATTTTCTCTTGTAGCTAAGTTGACATCTATCAAATTTCTTTTGTCACTTGCAGCAGCATATGACTCAGAGGTTGGGCAAATGGATGTGAAAATAGTGGTTCTCTATGGAGGTCTACAAGAAGAAATTTATATGTCCCACCTAGAGCACTTCATTGAAAAAGGTAAAGGAAGTCTAGTTTGCAATTTAAATAAATCTTTGTATGGTTTATAACAATCACCTAGAATGTGGTACCAAAATTTTGACACTTTTGTGTTATCATATTTTGGTACTTTTGTGTTATCATTGGGATTTGTGAGATCAAAATTAGATCATTGTGTACTACAAAATTGAAAATGATTGTTTGCTTAGTATTGCCCTGTATGTGGATGATATGTTATTCTTTGGGAATAGTAAGGCTATGATTTATGTTTTAAAATATCGGTTGTCACCATGGTTTGAAATGAAATATTTAGGTGTAACAAGGTATATTTTGGGTATGGAAATTAGAAGGGATAGGTAAAATAGAAAGCTTTGGCTCAACCAAAGTAAGTATATTAATACTATCCTTGAGAGATTTAGTATGATAGATTGCAAGTAGTTAGTTGTTCCAATGTTGTAGGGAATGAAGCTATCTATTGAAGATTTTCCAAAGTCTCCTACTGAGATGGAGGACATGACCATGGTGCCTTATGCAAGTGCAGTTGGCAATTTGATATATGCAATGATTTGTACCAAGCCAAAAAATTTCCAAGCAGTGGGAGTACTTAGTCAATTTATGGCTAATCTAGGAAGGCCACATTGGGATGTTGTGAAAATATTTTTTCAAGTATTTGAAGGGTACTTTAGACTATGCTTTATGTTATCATGGAAACTCGGTTGGATCACAAATATCTCTTAGTATTCATGGGTATGTGGATTTTGATTGGGCAGGGGACATTGACAACAGAAGATTCACTAGTGGATACATCTTCAAGTTATTCGATAGTGTAGTAAGTTGGATGAGCAAGCAACAGGCTATAGTCACTTTATCTACTATTGAGGTGGAGTATATGGCAGAAACACATGCCTGTAAGGAATCCATTTGTCTTAAATGTTTGTGTTTTGATGTTGGGTTTAATGTAAAGAAAATTATGATTTGTAGTGACAATCAAAGTGCTATTTTTTTGGCAAAAAATCCCACTTTCCATGCCAGGATGAAGCATATCGATGTTTAATATCATTTCATTTGTGATATGGTGGAAGATGGAAAGGTTAATCTTGAAAAGGTGGATACTTTGGAGAATTTCATTGATGCATTGAAAAATCCTATGAGCATAGACAAGTATAGGTGGTGTACCAGTTCGATGGGCCTTGGGGCCGATTACTTTCAATAACTTCAAGTTTGGAAGAAGCCAATAAGTCTTCATCAAGTGGGAGCATGTTGGAAAATGTGCTTCAACTCACTGGTTTGGAGCTTCCCTTAAAGCTTGGAATTTTTCCTTTTACCGACTTGTATGTCATGCAATCACTAAAAATCATAACTTTCTAACCTAATTCACGGGGTTCTAAATTTTCATAGCCTCCTGACTTAGTGACATTGAGGTTTTATTTTTTATCGATATGTTGTGGGTTTTGAGAATTTCATAACCTCTGATAGAGGTTCTAAAGTTTGGTTTTATAGCAACTTAGCGACCCTGAGTGGGCATTGGTTTGACAGTGGTGATGTGACATTATGTCGGTAAGTTTGATCCAATGATGCCTCGTTGACCCCGCATCTCTTGTGGTGGGTCCCAATAGACTCCTACGGGGTGTGTGGGATTGGTCAGCAGAGATTATGTGACATCATGATATTGATTGCCTATTGCAGTTATAATAATCCAATGATGCTCACTAATTTCATGCCCCTTGTGGTGGGTTCCGAACAGGCCTCTATAGGGTGAGTAGAATTGACTAAGTGGTGTACATCTATCAACTTGGTAACTCATGGAGAACGTCATGGTGGGACCCAACCGATGTTAGGTTGGAGAGCAATGATTGGTTGTTGACTGTTGATGGATTGAATGACGATTACTTGACAAGCTATGTGGATTTCGAAATGAGTTCGACTCGACTGTAGCAGTTACGTGTTTGGTGACGGTTTGTGTACAATTGAAATTGGTTTTCTAGACTGAAGTGACCATGGCTAGACATCAAATATATATTGTATCACTCTGCAATGAGTGTGGGTTTGTTTGATTGATGTTCTACATTGTATGCTTATGAGCATTATAACAGTGTGAGAGAACAAAACTATAGTCAGAATTTGTATATGAGGTTGATCAGGGAAATTATATGTTGTTGTGAATTAACACCTAAGAGTGGATTTTGGAACTCTACATGTAATATATTTATTGTAATACAAAGTGGATTTACTTGGTTTGTGGGTTTTTCTCCCATACGGGTTTTTCCCACGTAAAACTGGTATTCAGTTTTGTGTGTGTTAAATTGTTTATTCCTTTTTTGTGAATCTTAACGACTATAACTCAAATTAAATGAAATTTTCTACACTTATTTCTTGGGAATTTTTCATTTGGAAGGCGTTTCCACACTAATATTTCCTTACAAGTCCTAATCCACCTCCTAAAAAATTTATAAAGCCAAAGAGAAAGTGGTTGAACAACCTTCCATGGTTTCTTTCGTTCTTCCCTCACAAGAAGAAAAGGAACCTATGTTTGACCAACCCGCTCCTACACAAATGCAACTTGACAACCGTAATAAAAGAAACTGAAATTATAGAGAGTGTAGGTGAAAACATCATGCTATTGCTCACAAGATGAACATAGAAAATAACATTAAAAATAAAAATCTGAACTTGACAAAAGCAATAAACGATGAACCTCCTCCATTACCAGAACAAATAGATCCTATTTCTCCAACACAACAAGGACCAGAACCTTCTATGTAAATTATCATTCGTCCTCCTATTTTGGTTAACTTGGATGACGATGAAGAAACGACTAAAATTGATGAGCAAGTGCATAATGAGTTGGGTTTACTATTTTCCTCTTCTATGAGCTTAAATGATAACAATCATGATGATCCTCTTGGACCAAGTGATGCACCATGTGTTGAACATGATGATTCTCCTAGTACAACACTTGATGTTGTCCCTCTAACTAGTGATCTACATTCCACATATACTAAATGAGATTGGGATGTGGATGCCATGCTGGATGGTTGACTCTCATGTGCTTTACTAGTATTTTTGCTTTCCTTTTTTTCTTTCTTTTTGATTGCATGTGTGTAATGTGATCCCCCATGACATTTTACTTGATGTTCTCTCTCTCTTTGTGCATTCCTCTATTTGTACCTTCATTCTTCTATATGTCATCAACTTTTTCCTTTTCATTGATCTTTGCCTTTCATTTGCATTTTTTTGCCTTGCATTTTCCTTTTGGGAATGATGCAAGGCGTCGAGACACCCTATGTCTCTTCCATGTTGACTCAAAATATTTTTATTTTTTTTCACTCTCTTTGTGTCATTCTTCCAGTTCTATGTGTATTTGGGGAATGATGTCAGTTCCAAGTTCTCAAATATCATTACAACAAAGAAAGATATTGACCCCAAATCCATAGATCCCTTATGTGTTTCTGGAGGGAAAACCTCTTTTCCTTTCCTTTTTCATGTTTTTCTACTTTAAATTAATTGCTCATAGCATGGTGTTTAGAAATTTCTTTAAAGTGGGGGCATACATTGGCATTATTTTGGAATTACTTTGGCATGATTTCATTTTAATTTTTCCTTTTTATATTCCTTGGTGTGATTTTCTTGCTTCATGCGATGTGTTCTCTCTTTCTGGTGACATTGGGAGTAATTTCCTTCAAGAGTGTGATCTATCTCAGCATATTACATTCGTCTTAGTGGTGATGTGATATATTGCATTCCCTAAGTTGTGTATCTTTTATCCTTTGATTGGTCCTCTCTTGGACACATTAGGAACAATGTCCCCTAAGATTAAGACCTTACATGAACTAAGAGAAATCCCTTTGAACATCTCTCTTTCTTATTGCATTGTATTTATCTTTGTACCTTAATAAATTCATGGAGGTATGGATTTGATATGGTTTCGTGGGGCTCACCTAGTGAACAACTAGCTTCACTAGCCCTTATGAGTGTGCATCTTTCTTTTTGTCCTTATCATAGTCATGGGGTATGGCTTTGATATGGACCTCTTGGGAATCATGTAGTGAACAACTAGCTTCACTAGCCCTTGTGAGCATGCATTTTTCTTTATCCTTATCATAGTCATGTGGTTATGACTTTGGTATCGATTTCTTGGGGCTCACCTAGTGGACAACTAGCTTAATTAGCCCTTATGAGCATGCAATTTTGTTTACATAGTGGAAATCATGTTCCACTTGTAAATTTTTTTGGAAAAACAGTCTAGACTCGGTCCACAACGCATTGGATGGCCAGTCAAAACTTGATCCATTGCATTTTTCTTTTTCTTTTCCTTTTTCCTTTTTCCTTGATGGTGTATGTTTGTGATCTAGTTATGGCTTCATATATCATCTGCATGTGTGTTCCTTTGTTTCTATGTTGTTCTACCATAGGATCTTTATCCTATGGGCATGGCCACCCCCTTGGTAATTTTCATCCTATCTTACTAACATTTGTACATTTGAACCCCTCTTGATTGTGTGGTTGGCTACTTTAGTAAGATTTTGAAGCAAGTTCATCCTCTCACTAAAGTGGGGGCTAAATGTAGTAAATGAAAAACCATACCCTTTCATTTTCACACTTGTTTGGACCTGCCTTTCTTTATTTATCTTTATTTATGTCTTAATTGATCCTATTTTGCATCCACAAGACTTATAAACTATATATTTTTCTAGAAAATCTTGAAAAACATTAATGGATAAATGATAACTTAATGATTCTGGTTGACTATCCTTGATTTTTGGGTCAAGACTAAGATGCCACCTAGGGAATTTTTGTCCTCCTGAGGTCTTGGGACCCCTTTTTAGTGGAACCTTAAATTGACCTCTTTTTGGAGTTTGTGCCCCAAGTTTTCAAGACTTGGGACTAAGACGCCAGCCCCTTAATATTTTTTTGGGATTTAATTTCAAATTCTGGTGGAATTTGGCCTCCTTTAATTAATGGATTCATTTGGTGGCTTGTTGTGGTGTAATTTCAGGATATTAAGCATAGATGAGTATAAATGCAAGGTTCATTCATTCATTTTTCATATCTAAGCAATCATAAGCATTCAAGTATTCATTCCTAAGGAAAGTTTATGAGATCAAGAGAAATTCTTCAAGAATTTGGAGCCATCATCAAGATTCAAGCATCATATCAAGGAGATTTTTGCATCATGTTTGTTTTAGAGCTAACATTTTTTATGTAGGGTTTTGATTCAAGCAAGAAATTAAGTCAAGATCTATGAAACATTCATTGGATTCAAGATCTACATTCAAGCTAGCCATTTCACACAATTTTGCAGACTTCATAGCAAGGGTTTGGTGAGTTGTAACATTGCATGTTGCTCATTCATCATTTCCCTCCATTTCATTTCATTTCAAGGTTTAATTATCAACAAGGGGTTTGACCAAGGAAAACCACCATTTACTAAAAATCAACAAGCTTTCCCTTTCTTATGTGTTTATGATTGCAAATTTAGGTTGATGACTTGAAGATCATTTAGAGTGAAAAATTGCAAAGTTGCAAAGTTGCATCACAAAGTTGTCATCTTCACAAAAACTCACCTATAGGCCAGATTCGAAAGATTTAGAACCTGAGATCTGAGAAGAAGGAAGTGTAGACCTCAGACCTCAGGACCACATTCAAAGATTTCAAAATTTTAGAACAGGACTAAGTCACCACTTAGGGCATCTTAGTCCTCCTCGGGTCATTTTTCATAAATTCTTTGAGATCTAGTTCCGACATCCGAAGACTCTACATTTTCCCCGAAAATAGTAGCGGGACTAAGATAATAGTAAGGGCATCTTAGTCCTCCATAGAATTTTTTGATAGATTCTTTGTATTTCTAGAATCCCCATTGCATTTCCAGAACTTCTAGGTACACATACCTTAACTTGTTGTTGCATAATTTCATTGTTTGTATCATTCATTTAGCTTGCATTATTAGGTTTTGTGAGTTGAATGCCTATTTGTCTTTTCCAAGATTTTTCTTAGTGGTGAACCCCTTAAAGCTTAAAAGAACCCCTCATAGGTCTTCCTTGTTGAGAATTGACTCACCTTTGAGGTTGATAGTCAATCCAATTAGGATTCCTAGGACAATATCGAATGACCTAGGGAAAGTAAGTGAACACAACACCCTATTTTCTCTTCGATTCAACTATGTAAAAACCTAAAAATGATGTCTTTTAGATGCAATTTTGAATTCAAACAATACACTGAATTTGAAAAATTATGCTTAATATGATCAATTTTAGATAACAAAAATTCAGAAAACTGAAATAATGGACTAAATACAGAAATAGAGAAGGTAGAATAAATGGTTTTAATGCTTAGAATTGCAGAAAAAGCCCTGATCAGGGACTCATTCGCTCATGAGAAAATGGGTCTCACTTCAGGGTTTTTAAAAATTAATTTGCAAGTTTATGAGATGATTTGTATGGTTTTTTAGATTCTAGTTTCAGATAGTGAGTTACGGTTTCAAATTTCTATAAAATGAGGTCTAAATGCAAGTGCAAAATAGTGCTAAGTGACAAGAAAAAATACCTAGTTTGATATGCAATTTTGATTCAATTTTGTAATGTAAATGACTATTGATGCAATGATATGTAAACAATATGCAAAATGACAGATTGTTTGAATTTTCTAGATTTTAAAGGACACAAAAATGTAAACCTAAAACCCTAAACGAGATGCAAACTAATGCAAGTAAACAACCCTGAATGAGATGCAAATAAATGCAATGCAATGCAAATGAAAGAAAAACCTAGATCTATGGTTGAAAATGGACTCCAAATCAACAAGGTGTGTTGCTCAAAAGTTGGGTTCACCAAAATGAAATGAAGAGAAATAGGTGTGTGTTGTTTTAAAGGGGGTTTAAAATATGATATGATAAGGGACCTATTCCTCACTATTTCATTAGGAAATGAGATCAACACAATGAATTGATTATCAACCCTTGGGTGAATCAAGTCAAAGTGGGAATCTTCATATTTCGTTATGACTGAAGGATGGGGATCAATGTCAAACAACACTTTGGGGAGAAAAACATAAAAATAGAAAATCAACACCAAAATGAAATCTAACACTTGAAATAGGAATATTAAACTCAATATTAGCATAACCAAAAAATAGATGGCAGATTTGAGAATGGCAAAGACTTGTGTACTAGTCACCAAAAGTTCTTTTCAAAAGTTGATCTGAGACTCATTCACCCATGGGAAAATGGGTCCAAGTGCCGTATTTTTCTATAACTTTTAAAAGCCTCTAATGTAGATCTGAATCTTCCAATTTTCCCAAGTTTCATAGTCGAAATGTCAGAAATGACTTTAGGATCTTAGTTTCCATGACATGACAGTAATTTTGACAACTTTTGTAAATTTGACAAATTTGTAAATATTGCACTTTAAAAGGTCTTCAAGTCTTCTTCAACCTAAATCTACAATCACACGTACAAGAGGGAAAATGTTTGTTTTGGGTGAATAGTGGTTTTCCTTGGTCAAACCTTGTTTTGGTAATGAAACCTTGAATTGAAATGAAACATGAAAGAGGGAATGGAGAATGAAAAAAGCTATTTTACCACTCAACAAACCCTTGAATGAAGCCTTGATAGTGGAGATCTTAGGAGACATGCAACTTGCATGAAATGGATGAATTGGATGTGGATCTTGACACTTGAATCTTGCTTGAAATGATGCTTTGAATTCTTGAATTGATCATGAAACCTACATCACAATGTTAGCTCCAAAAATATTTATGATTCAAGAAGAATTTGACATGATGAATAGATATTGAATGCTACAATAAAACTTTGGTATTTCTTCTCTCTAATGCCCTTTATTTATCTTAAAAGTGCTCTTGAAATCTCATAAAATTTCTCACGAAATTCTAGGTGAAACTTTGAAAATAACCTTGTATTTATAGGTAAGTATCCTTAATTTCTCGAAATTCAAATATCACAAACCAACATTGAATTATGGGTTTGAAACATTAAAATACCACCAAAAATATAATTTAAATTTAGGTCCTAAGGTTTAGGGATGACCCATTCGCCCATGGGAGAATGGGTCACAGGTCCATAAACCTGTAACACACATTGCTCAATGTAAAATGTTATGTTTAGGCATTAATTATTATCAAATTTCCCCTTTGGAAAATATCGTTTAATAGGCTTGTAAATGAATTAAAGGGATAATTAAGGCCTAATTAATCTCAATTTAATTATGAGGGCCCAAATAAGTGTGTAAATGTAAAGGGGTACATTTATCAACACCAAATTAAGGCATTATAAAGTCTAATTTAACAAGGAGGGACCAAGCAAGTGAGAAAATATAAAGGATTATATTTGTTGGAGATTGTTGGAGATTTCTGATATGTGGTTGTGATTGATGTCAACACCATTGGCATTAATGTCTTTAAGACTGTATATGTCAAGGATATTGAGAAAATTATAATAAAATAAGTTGGCGGTTATCGGTGAAGCAGTGAAGTTCAGTATGATGGATAGTTCAATATATTGATGGTGAGAAGTTGTGTATTAAAGGGTTTGTTGACATGTATATCTAGTTTATCTACTGAAAGTTTCATAGGTTCACATGAGGATTTGATCAAGTTATGAGTATCTATGTTTCGACAGTTGTTTTGTTGCTATAGTTAGTGTTCCTAAAAGAAGATATTGTGATTTCGGTAATCCGAGTTGATGTGAATTCTTTTGTCGTGATTCATGATTCTTGTGGATGTTTCTATATCATTCTCTATCTATTTTGTTGGTTTTCTTTGATCGTTGTGCTCACAATTGATGATTTTCTTCTAGAAGTTCATGTTTTTCATGTTCATGGCCGACAAGGTGATTGTAGCATGTTGTGGATCTTCGAGGAATTTTTTTTAAGGTGTTTTGTGTTCGATAAATTTCATTTTGGGTCCTTACTATCTTTTGGATGATGTTATTTGATTCACATTAATAATTTCTTATTGTTTTGGGCCAATAGTTTGTACACATTTTATATTTTGTTGGGTTGACATGTAGTTGATGTTATCCTTAGATGTGGATATATATGACCGATTGTTTATACCATTTGAGACATGTAAGAAGTGAGATGTGTGAATTATTTGTGTGAATAAAGTTCAGATATTTTGAAGGTAGAAGTAGAGTGTGAAGAAGAGTGAGTAGAAGAAAGAGTGGTCATGTGCTTAACCGGAACTATAATCAGGCATTAGTACATGCTATCTTCTCAGTTCAAATTATTTCAGATGGATTTAATCAAAATGTGACTATAAGACAGTGTGTTTTCCTTTTGATAGTAAGCCTTCTTGTAATTGAGCAGTGAGCTCTAGGCAGTGTGCCTGAATGCAAGTGCATTCCCCATTTTCTATACTTTTAATAAATCATAAACTTGTGGATTAACCTCTCCTGTGGTTTTTCCCCTAAGAGGGTTTCCACGCAAAAATATTGGTGTTATGTGTGTTTCTAATGTGTTGATGGTTTATGCTTCCATGCTTAATTATCCGATCTGAGAATAATTTTAATAAGTATAATTTATGTGACAACTGATTCACCCCCCCTCTCAGTTTTCTACCCTTGTGTTTCCAACAATTGGTATCAGAGCAGGTTCCTCTAGAGAAGCTTGACCGCTTGAGGTGATCCATGATGGTGAATTATAAGAAGGATAGTCTGAGAGTTGATGGAACAAATTACTCTTTGTGGAAGACTCAAATGGAGTGTCATCTGAGATGCATTGGTGAACCCTACTAGACAATTACAAAGAATAGATATGTCATACCTCAAAATGGTCCTTCTATTGCAGGTGAGATTAAGGAAGCTGAGTATAATATCAGGGCTAAGGAAGAATTGTTGAGTGCTCTGACTGATTTTGGAATGAAAAAAGTAATGGAGTTGAAGACTACTTATGAGATCTTGAAAATTTTGGAAACTTTGTATGAAGGTGATACTTATGTGAAGATTGCTAAGTTGCAGAACCTGAAAGGGAAATATGAAACATTGAGAATGGGTGAAGATGAAAACATTACTTCTTTTATGTAGAGAGTGAATGAAATTGTGTGTAGTATTAGATTTGCTAGTGGAACATTGGAAGAATAAGAGATTGTTGATAAAGTGCTTAGATCATTTCCTGCTACAAAGAAACATAAAGTTGTTTCTATTAAGGAGATCTGAACTGTGACAAATGTAACCAGAGACATGTTGATTGGTAAGCTTGTTTGTTTTGAGTTAAGTGAGTTTGGTGAATCTCTCCCTAAGATAGAATCTACATTCAAAGCTACTATATCCGGGAAAGATAAGCAGAGATATGATCTAGGAGAAAGTTATTCTAAGAAAATGTCTAAATATGAGCAGGAAATGAGAGAGATTGAAGAAGAAGAAAGAAAGCTATATGAGCTTGAAGCACTTCTTGTCAAGAGAGTAGCCAAAGGAGAAGGTAAGTACAAAGGGAAATTTCCTCTTAAATTTTTTTCTTGCAATAAGATAGGTCATTTTGCCTTAAATTGTCCTGGAAGAATTCTTAAGCCAATATCTAACAATCCTAGATTCCAGAGAAAGTGTTATTTTGTTGTTGATGAAGGTGTGAAAGATGATGAATATGATAAAGGGAATGTAAGTTAAGATGAGTTTGTATTTATTTCTATCAAGGAAAGTAATCTTGTACCTACTGACTTTACTAGCTGCATGAATGTTGAGAAAGCTCTAGCTGCCAGAGTTAAAGAAAAATATGAATGGGTGATCGAGAGTGGATGCTCTCATCACATGGAAGGTGATAAAAGTAGATTTGTGAGCTTGGAAAAGTATGATGGAGGTGTTTTAAGATTTGGTGATGACAACGCTGGTGTAATCCATGGCAGAGGATCCATTTATTTTGATGGTAATCATAATACTAATGATGTTCTATATGTTGAAGGTTTGAAGCATAATATTTTAAGTGTTGGATAGATGGTTGACAAGGGATATAATTTTCAATTCAAGGATAGAAAGTGTAAAATATTGGGGATTTCTGTAAATGTGGTTGCTTCTGGTACAAAAACAAAAGGTAATATCTTTCACCTAAGTACTGCTAATAAAAGTTGTCTGATTACTCAAGTTGATGAAATTTGGTTGTGGCATAGAATATTGTTTCATGTAAACTTTGACAACATTATCAAGATAAGTTCTACGCAGGCAGTGGGAGATCTTCCTAAGTTTATAAAATCTACTAATACCATATGCAAGGAATGCCAGTTAGGGAAATAAACTAGAGTCTCATTTAGAAGCAAACAGTATTGTTCAAATGAAGTGTTGGAGCTTGTGCATACTAACTTGTGTGGTCCTTCTAGAATCTAAATTTTACAAGGTGTTAGGTATTTTATGTTACTTATTGATGATTATTCTAGATTGATGTGGGTTACTTTCTTAAGAGAAAAATTTGAAGCTCTAGAGAAATTCAATATTTTCAAGGCTATGGTTGAGACAAAGATAGGTCTGAAGATTAAATGTCTGAGATCAGATAGAGATGGTGAATTCACTTTCGATGAGTTTAATTATTT
This sequence comes from Sequoiadendron giganteum, assembly GCA_007115665.2. Classification (NCBI taxonomy): domain Eukaryota; kingdom Viridiplantae; phylum Streptophyta; class Pinopsida; order Cupressales; family Cupressaceae; genus Sequoiadendron; species Sequoiadendron giganteum. Next base: position 708,255,527 of record CM021101.1, on the reverse strand, counting down.
CTATGAAGAGCATGGGATAAAGAGACAATTATTTTCCCCGTGGACCCCTCAAAAAAATGGAGTTGTGGAAAGGAAGAACAAGACAATTCAAGAAGTTGCTAGGACTATGATGCTAGAAGGAAACATTCCTCATATCTATTGGAGAGAAGATGTGAGTATTGTTGTCTATACTCTCAACAGGGTACATGTCAAAGTTGATACTGGTAAGACCCCTTTTGAGCTATGGTTTGGTCATAAGCCTACTGTTAGATACTTCAAAATCTTTGGGAGTAAATTCTATATCAAAAGAGATGAAGATATAGGAAAGTTTGATGCTAGGAGTGATGAAGAAATCTTTCTTGGTTATTCTACTAAAAGTAAAGCCTACCGGTGCTAAAATAAGAGATTGAGGAAAGTAGTTGAAAGTGCTAATGTAAAGGTTGATGAAGACAAATTTAGACCATGAAGACACATTTAGACCATCCAGAACCTATGGATATGATTTAGAAAATCAAAATAACAGTTCAAAAAAATCAAGAGGAAGAATCTAGTGGAAGTGCAGAAGCAAGATCACAAGAGCTTGAAGTTCAAGTACAACCTAAGACTCCAAGGTATGTAAGAATAAATCATTCAGAAGATCATATTATAGGTGATAAGAATAAAGGTGTTTAGACTAGGAGAAGAATTGCAGAAGAGTACTATTTGATTTCAAAGACTGAGCCTAATAGTTTCAATGAAGCATGCAAAGATGGACATTGGATGGAAGTAATAAAAGAAGAGTTACAACAAATTGAGAAGAATGATACATGGACTCTTGTTCCTAGACCTAAAGAGAAAAATGTAATTGGAACTAAATGGGTCTTTCAGAATAAACTGAATGAGCAAGGTGAAGTTATCAGAAACAAAGCAAGACTGGTGTGTAAAGGATACTCTCAGATGGAAGGAATTGAATTTGAGGAACTTTTTCTCCTGTTGCTAGAATTGAAGCTTTGAGACTATGTCTTGCTTATGCTACTTACAAAAACTTCAAGGTTTATCAGATGGATGTCAAGTTAGAATTTCTAATTGGTGAACTGAATGAAGAAGTATGTATTGAGCAACCTGATGTATTTCAATTGACTGACCAGGGAGATATGGTTTTCTGATTGAAGAAATAATTTTATGGACTTAAGCAAGCCCCGAGAGCATGGTATGCCAGATTGGACAAGTATTTGTTGAAGCTTGGATTTAATAAAGGTTTTGCTGATAGTAACTTGTATTTCAAAATTGATCATGATAAATATTTGATTGTTGAAGTCTTTGTTGATGATATCATTTTTGGAGGAGATGATAGTTTGTGCATGAAGTTTGCTGATGAGATGTAGAGTGAGTTTGAAATGTCTATGATTGGAGAAATGAAATTATTTTTGGGATTGAAAATTACTCAGTTAGATAAAGGAATTTTTATATCTCAGTCCAAGTATGTGAAATAACAGCTAAAGAAGTTTGGTATGGAAGATTCAAAGCCAATTGGTACACCTATGGTGACTGAATGTAAGTTGACTCAAAATGATGATTCTCCTAAGACAAATCAGACTAGATACAAATCCATGATTGGTGGATTGTTGTATTTGACTCAAAATAGACCTAATATCATGAGTGATGTATGCATTGTTGCAAGTTTTCAAGCAAATCCTAAGGAATCTCATGTGACAGCTGTGAAGAGGATTTTCAGGTACTTGAAGGAAATAGTTGATTTTGGCCTATGGTATCCTAAAGATGATGACCTTACTTTGAGTGCTTTTACTGATGTTGATTGGGCAAGAGATGCGGATGATAGAAAGAGTACTAGTGGTGGTACATTTTTGTTGGGAAAGAAGTTGATTTCATGGTTAAGTAAGAAGCAGAATGCCATTTCTTTATCTATTGCAGAGGCAAAATACATTGTTGTTGATAACAATTGTACTCAAGTCTTGTGGATGAAATAGATGTTGAAAGATATCAAAGTTGTGTATGATGAACCTACTACCATATTCTATGATAATTCAAGTGCTATTAACATTTCTAACAATCCAGTGTTGCATTCAAAAACCAAGCATATATCTATCAAGTTTCACTTTTTGAGAGACAAGGTGATTGAAAAGGAAGTCATACTGGAGTATGTGCCTACTATAGAATAGATCACAGATATCTTTACCAATCCCTTGCCTAAGGATACTTTTTATTATCTCAGAGGAAAGCTAGGGTTGATTACACCTCCTAATCAGAATTAAAATGCATTGACTTGCATCAGTTTGTGAAGTTCATAGTCATATCTTGAGATTCAGATTGATGTTGCGGTGGCTACTACTCAGGGGGAGTAGTCAAATGTTCAGATATGCAATTTAGATCTTGTGTGGAGAAAGATAATGTGTACCTTTTTCATTGATTTCAAAGGGGGAGAAGAGTCTTGTGAAAAACTATGAAAGAGTTAAGAAGAAAAGAGTCAAAACCTAAGGGGGAGAAAGTGCTAAGAGAAAGTTGCGTTGATGGTGTTTTTCAAATCATGTGTTGCAATAAATTCCAAAGGGGGGAGATTGTTGGATATTTTTGATATGTGTTTGTCATTGCTTTCAACACTATTAGCATTAATTTCTTTAAGACTTTATATGTTGAGGATATTGAGAAAATTGTAATAAAATAAGTTGCAAGTTGTTGGTGAAGCAATGAAGTTTAGTATGATTGATAGTTCAATATATTGATGGTGAGAAGTTTCAGATTAAATTTTTTGTTGAAAGGTATATCTAGTTTATCCACTGAATTTTTTAGAGGTTCGCATGAAGATTTGATGAAGTTATGAGTATATATGTTCTGATAGTTGTTATGTTGTTGTAGCTAGTGTTCCTAAAAGAAGATAATGTGATTCTAGTAATCTGAGTTGATGTGAATTCTTTTGTGGTGATTCATGATGCTTGTGGATGTTTCTATATTGTTCTCTATCTATGTTATTGGTTTGCATTGATCGTTGTGCTCGTGATTGATGATTTTCTTCTAGAAGTTCATTTTTTTCATATTCATGGCCGATAGGGTGATTGTAGCGTGTTGTGGATCTTTGAGGAAAATTGTTTAAGGTTTTTTGTGTTTGATACATGTTGTTTTGGGTCCTTACTATGTTTTTTCTGATTCTATTTGATTTACATTAGTAATTGCTTTTTTGGGCTGACAATTTGTACACATTTTAAATTATGTTGGGTCAACATGTAGTTGATGTTATCCTTAGATGTGAATATATATGACTGATTGTTTATATCATTTGAGACATGTAAGAAGCAAGATGTGTGAGTGCTATGTGTGAATAAATTTTAGATCTTTCAAAGGAAGAAGTAGAGTGTGAAGAAGAGTGAGCAGAAGAAATAGTGCTCATGTGCTTAACCGAAACTATAATTAGGCATTAGTAGATTCTATCTTTTCAATTCAAATTCTTTTAGATGGATTTAATCTAAATGTGACTGTAAGACAATGCATATTCCTTTTGGCAGTAATCTTTTTTGTAATTGAGTAGTGAGCTCTAGGCAGTGTGCCTGAATGCAAGTGCATTCCCCATTTTCTATACTTTTAACAGAGTATAAACTTGTGGATTAACCTCCACCGTGGTTTTTCTCCTAACAGGGTTTCCATGCAAAAATCTTGGTGTTATGTGTGTTTCTAATCTGTTGATGGTTTAACCTTCCATGTTTAATTATCAGATCTAAGAATAAGTTTAATAAGTATAATTTCTATGACAACTAATTCACCCCCCCCTCTTAGTTGTCTACCCTTGTGTTGCCAACAATATTTTTCTACACTGCAGTATGTGCTTTTCTTGTTGAGGCATAAAACCAAAACTAAATAAAACAATTGCAAAACTCAATCCAACCTTATTCTTCTATCTCCACTCTATTTTTCTTCTTCCAATGATTTGTTGTTTAAGCCATATATTTGATGTAGATAGAATCATGATGTTAGATAGGAAACTAAGCCTTCCAATTCTCACATACCTTTATGGTATACTTATCCTTATAATTACCTTCTATGATAAAGTACACCATTAGACAAACCCAAGACCTTCCCAAACCATTTCTCACAATTCCACTTTATTCTCTTATACCACTCTACTTCCATGTACTGCTAGATATATTAGAATGTTTAGTATATAAATAGGATTGATTTTACATTTCATCACTCTTCCACATACCAATGAATACATAGGAAGGTGTGGCATATTGGTAAGTTTAGCTATTGGGTTTATGAGTATATTGAAAGGCGGAACAGATAAGTTGGAGCAATAAGGGTTTCATTTAGGAGTGCTAGGGTAGCACCTTAAACATTTGAAATCAATTATACTTTGACATTAGCACCATGCATTAGCTTGTTCTCCTTGGGAATGAGAACTAGTTTGAATGGAAACATGACATGACAATTTTTTTGTTGGAACATGTGTTTTGGGGCATTATGGCCAAGATTCAACTAAACTTAAATTACCTAAAACAATTAGGTGTTTGATACTAGTATGGCTTCAATTTTTAGAAATTGAAAGAAATGTTGTTGAAGTATGTTGTTTCTCTCATTAGGACGCAAACCATTAAGCATGCCACTCCCTTTGCAATTCGAGAGGAATCATAAAAGTTGTATGAAACTATTGACACCTATCAATTGATAAGTAGGAAGAGACTATTGACACTCATGAAACATGGGTCAATGAGTTTGAATTGAAAACTGCACGGTTGAATCCTGATAGCAATATCATAACCTATCAATTGGCGAAACTGACTATGGCACTAGGTAAATTAATATGTCATTTCTCCCATATGGGAATAGATTATTAAGTGTGGCACTAAATATGCAATTTGGGAGGAATTTCAAGAGATGTATGAGATAAGTGATACCTATTAATCAGTGAATTTGACCATGGCACTAGGTAGTCTCAAGGTTTAGGATAAGTACAATATCCTTGTCTATATCAATAAGTTGGAAGAGTATAGGGCCAAACTTGTGGCTCTAGGAGAAGCCTCTTGGAAAGATGACAAGTGGGTATACTCCATTGTTCTACAAAACATTTTGGCATTATATCATGGGAAGTTCTCAAGAAATGTGTATTGAAAAAAGAAGAAAAGTTGAAATGGTTGAATCTACTAGTTTTGTCATCCCCATAAGCCTTTTTTTTTTCATTGAAGGCCTCAAATTTTCATAAGAAGAGTAACTTTATGAAGAATGAAAAGAATAAGAAGCACACAAAATGACATAATATCTATAATCATTGGATTCATAGTGAAAATGACTCAATAACTATGGATTATTGAGTTAATTCACACTCCACTCTCAATAAAAATAGTATGCAACAACAAATAATAAGAAAAAAGTGAAAATAAAAAAGTGCATGCAAGAAAACAACACAACACAATAGTTTTATTCTAGAGAAAACCTAAAAAAAGTGAAAACTCCAAGAAGGGTATGCCTTCAACATCCCATAACTAATCGGTACCAAAAGAGGATTATAATGCCACAATAGTGGTACTTTTAGACTTTTATAGTTTATTAATCACTCCCTGGCCTCCTCTTTGTTACTTAAAATATAGAACTTTGAAACACCTTGTCTTATGTCTACATCTATTGCAAGTCACTTCCTTAGCCAACTAAACTATGTTAGCGTATTCTCCTAATTGGGCTCATGTGCCCGCTTTAGGAGCGTCCCAATTTGGGGGCACCACAGACACCCTAAGTTCCTTGTGGGTCTATGGGATGTGTACCCACAAGGAACAAGGGGCATCTGAGGCACTCCCGAGGCAATCCCATGGGTGCCAATGCCTAGGGGAACACAAAAATAAGGTGAAAAACATAAAAATAAGTTGCAAAAAGTGTAACTTAAACCCTAAAACACCCTCCAAATCCCCATTTCACCCTTTTCATTCTTCATTGCTCTCCTCAAAGACATATGTCAAGCACTTCTTTTCCATTTTTTTCGTTTTGAAGGGTTGTTGGCTTTTCAAAGGAGATCGATCACAAAGCTAAGTTAATGATTTGGGTTCGAGTTCAAGGTTTCAGGAAAAAAAAATTGGGGTTGGGGTCATTTTGGGTTCATTAATACAAACACATAAAAATCAGAAATATATACATATTTTCAGTAGTAATTAAGTTCAAAATACACCACCATATTAATAGTCAAATATCATAGCTATAGTGTAGGAAAAATTATCCCTTTTTCACACTTAATTTGGGAATGATTAATATTAAATTGAGCCTAATGTTGCCTTGATTTAGTGTTGTAATGTGTTTTACACATTCACATTAAGTTTAGGGCCCTTTTAAACTAAATGGACCTAATTTGGCCTTAATTTAGTGTTGTAAAGTGTATTTATTTACATATTCACACTAATTTTTGGGCCCTCTTGCATTTATGACCTTCAAATCATCATTAATAGGCCCTTAAGACCCTTTATTACTTATCCCAAGGCTTATTTCAACTGAAACTTGACAAATTCAATAAATACACTTAATATTCTAACCCCCTAACATTTTTGTAGCCTGAAAAGCGAGGGTGGGACCCATACAACACCTTGGATGTATGAGTCCCCCTAGGTGGGACCCATATGCCACCTTGGGCGTATGAGTCCCATTTGGCCCCTTTTTTAGGGTTTTCAGCAGGAAATCAAGGTTTTCAATTCAAAATTTGTGAATGTCAATATTTGGGATCTAATAAATGGTAAATTGGATTGAATTCCTATATAAATAAGGTTTCAAATCATTATTTCACCTAAGTAACCTAAGAATATTCAAGAAAGAGATCATCACCTAGATTTAGGGTCTTCAAGAGATATTTTCAAGTATTCAAGATCATTCAAGATTTTACAAGAGCATTCAAGAGCTAATTATCAAGCATTTTGGAGCATCAATTCAAGATTCAAGCATCATTTCAAGCTCTTCATGTATCATGTTTGTTTGTGAGCTAACATGTTGACATGTAGCATTTGTGATCCAAGTTCAATTATTCAAAGCCATATCGAGTCTTATGATCAAGATCTACATCCATTGAAGTCAATTCATACAAGTTGTAGATCTATACTCCAAGGATTCAACAAGGTTTGGTGAGTTATTGCATTCATTTGTTCATCCATCATTTCTTCATGTTATTTCAATCCATTTCAAAGTTTAATTAATCAAACGGGGTCTGACTGAGGCATACCCCCATCCACTAACAAAAACAACACTTTTCTCTCTCTTATGATGTGTGTTTTGCAGACTTATTTGAATGGGACTAAATCGACACCTTGGGCATATGAGTCCATGTACATACATTTTACCAATTTTTAGAGGATCCCGATCTATCACCTAAGGATTATAGTTTTTGCCCAAAAACCCTAAACTGGGACTAAATCACCTAGTCTGGTGTATGAGTCCTAGTACACATTAGAAAAAACAAATTTCAATATTTGTAGGCCTTTCTTAGTCATCTCTAATTCTCCGGGTAATTTTTTGTATCTTTATGTTTAGTCATCTGATTTCATATTCTAAGTTTATAGGGTTTAGTGTATTCATGTTTGCATCTCTCCTTAGAAACTTCATTCTGGTGAACCCATTCATTTAATCACACCTAAGGAAACCCCCTTTTTGTAGTGTCCTTCCCTCAATTGAGTCACTTGGTTGAGGTATCTATGTTTCCTAATGAACTAAGAGTGAAATAGATCCCCCTAATTTTTCCATCTCCTAAAAGGTGTAACCCTATTTCCTTGTGTTCATTTTGGTGAACCCGACCTTCAAACCCTTTATTTTTGATTTGGAGTGCATTGCAGTCCTAGATTTAGCTTACATTAGCTTTGCATTAGATCTTGCATTAGTTAATTTTCATTTAGGGCTTCTAAATCTTGCATTAGTGAAAAGTGCATATAGGTTGCATTTTTGCATCTTGCATCATTTAATTTTATTGAAAATCTATAATTGCAAATATTCAAATCAACATACAAGTTAAAAACCTTAGAAAAAACTCAAAAATTTTTGAATTTTGTGTAAGAACCCTAATCTGGGACTCATTCGCCCATCTAGTCAATTTAGTCCCTCTATAGGTGGTTTTCACAAATTTTTGGTAATTCTATGTTCACTTTTTTTCAACATTTGAACCTTCTAGAAACCCTAATTGGGACTCATTTTCCCATTTGGCCGATTTAGTCCCATATCAGGTCTAAATCTGAATTTTACAGCATTAAAAACTTCATTTTTGTGCTTATGTTTGCTATTATCAGATCTTTGTTTCAGTTTGTTGATTTTTTGTTTCATTCATTTCATTAGACCTAGCTTAATTTGGTTCATTTAGTGCATTTCTTAATTTCAAAATTGTATTTACAACATTTCATTTTCAGATTGTTGCATAGTGTTATAATCAACAAATTACCTTATTTAGAATTTGAAAATTGCATTGAATTGCATTTTGGGTTTGCACACTAAGTTTGTATAGATTAGTTTTCACAAATGTTAGTATCTTTCTTTTCCAAGTTTGAAAAGAAAAATTTCATCAATAAGCATGTTAGTAATTCATTCAATACATTTCCTAGTTAAGAGAGTCTCTTAGTGCAAGAGAGTGAAAATTTTGACACCTTCCTTAATTCGACACCCCCTCCTATCTCTCCTATTTGTAGGAATTATTTGATAGAAGAAGATGCAAGCATAGACAAACATGAGATCATAGTTTTTCTTCTCTCGATACCTCTCCTATTAGTGACGAAGGTATCTTGGTGAAAGAACATGCAATCATTGAGAATCATGAAAGTCTTGCTTGTTCTTCTCCTCCTCCCCCTTGGGAAGATATTATGACAAAATAATATGGGATCATTTCCACTAATTTACTTATTCTAAATTCATCTCCCAACACCTCCCTTAATTTTGAGAATTATTTAGTGAAAGAGGACACAATCATAAACGATCATGAAAATCATATTTGTGAGGAGGATATGTTGGTGTTAAGAGATCCAATGATTGAGAGATATGACAATCCTACCTCTCCTATATGGGAATACATTATAGGACATGGGCATCTAATTGTATATGACAATCAAAAAAAATCTTCTCCTAATATCCCTCCTACGTGCAAAGAAGATAGTTTGGTGTCACAAGATACACTTATTGAGATTCATGAGAATCTTGTTTCTCCCTTTCCTAATGCCCCTACCATTTGGGAACCTATTTTAATGAAAAATAACAATCATTGATAAGCATGAAACTCATAATTGTTCTTCTCTTGATGCCTCCCCTATTTGTGATGAAGCTACTTTACAAAATCTAACCATGGAATGTGATGAACCTTTTGTTTATTCCTCTCCTAAAAGCTCTCCTACTAGGGCAGATATTATGGCACAAGAGAGTGAGACCTTAGAAAACAAGGATGAAATCATGAACAATCATAACAATCAAATTGGGCCCTCCTAATATCTCTCCTATTTGTGATGAAGATATTTTTGTGTTAGAAGAACCAATTGATGAGAGTTGTGAGAGTCCTAATTTCCTCTCTTCCCCTAGGGAAAACATTATTGAAAAAGAGAATGCCATCATTGATAACCCAAAAAATCCAACCATTGATAATTCCCTTGGTTTTGATGAATTCATTTTAGAAGAACCAACCTTTGAATGTCATAAACATCTAGGTTGTAGTTCTCCTAATAACTCTCCTACTAGGGCTGATATCATGGTGCGAGAAAATGAGAACATTGACACGTGTCTTTCAAACAATGGTGATGTGACATCATTAGATGAAGATGATGAAGTGACATTAGACTCCCCTTCACTAAGAAATAATAAAAATAAGGATAAATATTTTGAGGTTATGCACATTATATATCCCTTGAAGTGCTCTCCCGAGCTGAAACTTATCCTTTATCCATCCTCACAACAACCACAAACTCAAAAAAAAACCCATCCTCATCTTCAAACCACCTAGGAATAATATGTCACAGTAGCTAAGTTACAATATCATTGCTCATACATATAACACTAGAAACAATATGCAACCAAGATAAACACCTTCAACATCCCTCCCATTGCCTAATCCTATCTTGCCTAGTGCTCCTCGCTTGCCTCTACAAATTGGAAAGGAGTATGACCTTGTTGAGAAAATTAAGAATACTCCTACTAATATATCCTTATGGAGCCTTATTCAATCGTCCCCTCATTATCATAACATGATTAAAAGTTCCTTACAACAAGTTCCTACCCCTCCTAATGTACAATCAAATGAAGTAGCAACCCAAATTCAAGCTATAACTTTGGTCAACTTAGACATTACTTTCCATCAAGATGAGTTACCTCCCTTGGAAGTGAGAAATAAAAATGAAGCCTTCATAATAATAGCTCAAGATAATAGGACAGGGATAAAATGAAACCTTTTTTACAATGGCTCAGCTCTTAATGTGTGTAGTGTAACCCTTTTGGATAAACTTGGCATAGATAAATCAAGAATTCAATTTTCCTCTTTATCTATTAGTGGGTTTGATAATGTGGGAAAACAACCACTTGGTGTGATTACACTACCTATTACACTTGAAAAAGTTACATTACAAACCCTAATCCATTTTATGCCTCATGATCTTTCATACAACCTCCTTTTAGGAAGACCATGGATTCATGAGAAGCATGTGGTGCCTTCAACTCTTCATCATAAAATTAAGTATATCTACAACAAAAAAGTACATACAATCAAAGCCAATATTGAGCCTTATAGTGTTTTACAACTTCAAAAAGAAAAGGAAAATCCTTTGAAAACATTGACACCAACTATAAAGTGGAACATGTGCAAGAGAAATAAAAAGAGAATCATATTGAAGAAGCCACAAAGTTATTCAAAGATTATTGGGGTTCCTTGGATTTCACACCTATATTTGATGGGAAACCGAAGATCATAACAAAAAAGCATGAAAAAGAAAAGGTGGCAATGTCAACGCACGATTCAAAAGCATCCACTTCAACCACTTTAGAATAAGAAAAAAGTTACACAACAAACTTTGATGAAGTTGATTATGACAACCATTGAAACCAAATGAAATGAAAAATATTTATGGAAAAGGTTATGAACTTATGAAGCAACTTGGGTATTGTTGGCAAAACAAAGATAGACAACTGAGAGGGTGGGGGGGTTAATCAGTTACCAAAATAAAACTTTAACAACTTTAACCAATCCTTATATCATAGAAACTCGAGCATAAGAACAACGCATCAGAGACATGAACACAAAGATTTTATACATGGAAACCCTTCTTTCCTTCTTGAGATTGTGCACTTTTTGTTTCCTTCTTCTTTCCCATTTTTTCATAGTGTTTCTCTCCCCCTTTGACATCAATGGAAAAGTTACATATGCTCTTATTTCAATCTTGAAAAAATTTGACTACTCCCCATAAGTAGTAGTCACCACAACATCAATCTGGAATATGATATAGCAATGAATTCAAAGACTGATGCAAATATCTGCATCTTAGTTTTGATTAGGAGGGAAAATTACACCTAACTTGCCTCTGAGATACTCAAAAGTATCCTTAGGCAATGACTTTGTAAATATATATGCAATTTTCTCTTTGGTAGGTATGTACTCCCGTCTAACTTCTTTTTTCACTTACTTTGTCTCTCAAGAAGTGATACTTGATAGATATATTCTTTGTATTTGAATGCAATACTAGATTCTATGAAATGTTAATGGCGCTTGAATTGTCATAGAGAATAGCAATGGGTTCTTCATACTCAATTCTGACATCTCTCAAAATTTTCTTCATCCATAATACTTGGGTACAACTATTTGTAGCAACAATGTACTCTACCTTAGCAGTAGATAATGAAATAGAGTTTTTCTTTTTGCTTAACCAATATACTAGCTTATTACCTAAGAAGAATGCACTACCATTGGTACTCTTCATGTCATCTATATCTCCTACCCAATCAGCATCAGTAAAAGCACTTAGAGTAAGATCATGATTCTTAGGATACCGAAGACCAAGATTAGTTGTCCCTTTCAAATATCTGATTATTCTTTTCACAATAGTCACATGGGACTCTATAGGATCAGCTTGAAATCTAGCAACCATGCACACAACAGTGAGTATATCTAGCCTTGTCTGAGTCAAGTAGATAAATCCACCAATCATCGATCTATACCTTGTTTTATTTTCTTTATGGGATTCATCATTTTATGTGAGTTTACATCCGGTCACCATAGGTGTACCAACAGGCTTTGCTTCTTTCATGCCAAACTTTTTTAGTAACTCTTTTACATATTTGGACTGAGATATAAATATCCCATCTTCTAACTAAGTGATTTACAATCCCAAAAATAATTTTAGCTCTCCTATCATTGACATTTCAAATTCACCTTTCATTTCATCAACATAATTCATACACAAATCATCATCTCCTTCAAAGATAATATCATCAACAAAGACTTCAATGATCAATTATTTGTTCTCATCCAACTTGAAATATAAATTGTTGTCAATAGTACCTTTATTGAATCCAAGCTTCAATAAATATTTGTCCAATCTAGAATACCAAGATCTAGGAGCTTTCTTTAGTCCATACAGAGCTTTCTTCAATCGACATACCATGTCCTTTTCATCAATCAACTGAAATCCATCTGGTTGTTCAACATAAACTTTGTCTTCTAGTTCACTATTCAAAAATGTTGATTTCACATCCATGTGGTTGTTCAACATAAACTTCTTCTTCTATTTCACCATTCAAAAATGCTGATTTCACATCCATTTGGTTGTTCAACATAAACTTCTTCTTCTATTTCACCATTCAAAAATGCTGATTTCACATCCATCTAATAAAAAAATTTGTTCTTGAAAGTAGCATAAGAAAGAAGTAGTCTAACAGCCTCAATTCTAGCAATAGGAGCAAATTTTTTTTCAAAATCATTACCTTCCATCTGTGAGTAACCTTTGCAAACCAATCTTGCTTTGTTTCTAATCACACCACCTTGTTCATTAAGCTTATTCTGGAACACCCACTTGGTTCCAATCAAATTTTTATTTTGATGTCTAGGAACAAGATCCCATGTATTATTCTTCTATATCTGCAACAATTCTTCTTTCATGGCTTTCATCCAATGTTCATCCTTACATGCTTCACTTATATTTATAGGTTCAGTTTTAGAAATTAGACAATATTCTTCTAGAATTATTCTTCTAGTTTTCACACCTTTGGTTTTGTCTCCTATGATCTGACTATCAGAATTATATCTTCTCACATACTTAGGTGTTTTGAAGTTTTCTCTTACCTCTTGTTCTTGTGATCTTTCTTCTACACTTTCACTTGTTTCTGCTTCTTGATTTTCTTGATTCACCTGAACAATCTGAAGTTGATTTTGTTTCTGAGCATCATTGTTAGCATCATCATGTTGATCATCTGAATCATAATCACCAACTCTGGATGATTTACCAATATCTTCATCAACCTTAACATTTGCACTTTCAACCATTTTCTTCAACCTTTTATTAAAGCACCGGTAAGCTTTGTTTTTAGTAGAGTGTCCTAGGAAGATTCTTTCATCACTTCTAGCATCAAACTTACCTATATCATCATCTCCTTTGATGTAGCATTTTCTTCCAAAAAATTTGAAGTATTTGACAGTAGGATTATAACCAAACCATAGCTCAAAAGGTGTCTTACTAGAATTATTGTTGACATTCACCCTATTAATAGTATACAAAATAGTACTTACAACTTCTCTCCAGTAGAAATGAGGAACATTTTCTTCCAGCATCATGGTTCTAGAAGTGTCTAGAACGGTTTTGTTATTTCTTTCAACAACTCCATTCTGTTGAGAGGTCTGGGGAGCAAATAGTTGTCTTTGAATACCATGCTCTTCACAAAAATAATTGAATTCATATGAAGTAAACTCACCACCTCTGTTTGACCTTAGAAATTTTATCTTTTGACCTGTCTCATTCTATTCCATAGCTTTAAAATTTTTGAACTTTTCTAGTGCTTCATGTTTTTCTCTTAAGAAAGAGACCCATATCATTTTAGAAAATCATCAATGAGTAACATAAAGTACCTTTCACCTTGTAGACTTCTGATTCTCGAAGGACCACATAGATCAGTATGTATCAAATCCAGTACTCCATTAGAGTTGTATTGTTTTCTCCGAAAGGAATTTCTTATTTGCTTTCCCATCTGACATTCCTTGCACATAGTGTTAGTAGGCTTCACTAACTTAGGTAAATATCTGACTGCTTGAGTAGAACCTATCTTGACAATGTTATCAAAGTTCACATGACATAACCTCCTATGCCATAACCAGCTTACATCGATTTCAGCAATCAAACAACTTTGACTAGCAGTACTTAAATGAAAGATATTACCTTTTGTCTTTGTTTGTAAAGCTATTATATTTCCTGAACTTCTTGTTATTCTGCACTTACCATTCTTGAACTATAGATCGTAGCCTTTGTCTACCATTTGTCCAACACTCAACAAGCTATGATTTAGGCCTTCTACATAAATAACATCATTAGTATTGTGCTTGCCACCAAAATAAATAGTGCCTCTACCACGAATCACACAAGAAGTCTTGTCAACGAACCTCACTACACCACCATCATAGTTTTCCAAGCTTACAAAATTTATTTTGTCACTAGTCATATGATGTGAGCATCCGCTGTCAATTACCCACTCATCTTTCTCTTCAACTTTGGCTGCAAGAAGTTTCTCAACATTTACATTACTTGCAGATTCAGTGGACACATGACCATTTTCTTTGATAGCAATAAATACCCATTCATCTTCATTTCCAATTTCTTTATCAGATTCTTCATCAGTTACACCTTCTTTAGCATAATAGCAGTTTCTTTAAAATCTAGTATTCTTAGATTTATATTTTGAAACTCTTTCAGGACATCTAGAAGCAAAATGATCTATCTTACTACAAGAAAATAATTTAATAGGTAACTTTCCATTGTACTTATCATGACTTCTTGGATCTCTTTTCACAATTAATGCTTCCAGTTCTTCCAATTCCCTTTCTTCATCTTCAATCCACTTCATCTCATCTTCATATCTGAATGTTCTCTGGGAACTCTCTCCTTAATCATATCTCTTTTTCCTGAATACAGTTTCCTTGAAAGAAGATCCAACCTTAGGAGCAAACTCACCAAATTCACTTAATTCAAATGAAACAAGTTTTCCAATCAACATGTCTTTTGTAATATTCGTCACTGTTTTGAGTTCATCAATAGCATGAGCTTTTGTCTTGTAGGAAGGGGGAATAGATCTAAGTATCTCAGCCACAATTTCATCATCATTCATAGTTCCACTAGCACATCTAATTTCCATCACCAACTCATTTATCTTATGCGAGAAAGAAAATATGTTCTCATCTTCACTCATCTTCAAGCTCTCCCATTTTCCTTTTATACATTGTAGCTTAGCACTTTTCACTAGTGCATCTCCTTCATACAATGTTTCTAGATTTTTCCAAATCTGATATGGAGTCTTCAAACCCATCACATTTTTCATTTATGAATCTGTCAAAGCACTCACCAATGTTTCTATTGACCTGGTATTAATTTTTTCTTGCTTGATCTCATCTTCAGAGGAGGGACCATTCTGAGGAATATTATATGCAATTTGTGTCATCTTCCAAAAAGGTTCACCAATGCACCTCAAATGACATTCCATCCTGACTTTCCATAGAGAGTAGTTTGTACCATCGAATCTAGGACTATCCTTTTTAAATGATGCCACTCGGATCAGCTCAAGTTGTTAGGATTCTTTCAAAGGAACTAGCTCTAATACCAATTGTTGGGAAAACATGGATAGACAATTGAGAGGGGGGGTCTAAATCAATTGTTACCAAAATCAAACTTATTCAACTTTAACCAATCCTTATATCACATAAATGCAAGCATAAGAACAACACATTAGAGACATATGAACACAAATATTTTATACGTGGAAACCCTGTGAGGGGAAAAACAACAGTGGATGTTAGTCCACAAGATTATAACCTGTTAGAAGAATAATGAAGAATAAAAAGAGAATGCACTTGCATTCAGGCATACTACCTAGAGCACACTACTCAAAGGGAAGGCTCAATGCCCTACATACAGGAATCAGATTAAATCCATTTGATGAACTTGAACTGAGAAAATAGCTTCTGCAAAAGCCTGATTACAATTCCAGTTAGGCACACTAAAACCTCTTCAAACTCTTCCACACTCTGATCCGAATGATCTGACCTTTATTTGCACTTGTACATCACTTTTACACTTGAGCACACTCTAAATGAGGAAAAAAAAATTATATATATATCCGCTACACGGATTTGCGTCCACTATTCAATCGGCCACAAATAAGGAATAAATTACAACTGTCGGCCTTGATACATGAATAAATTTCAACGCATACCAACACAAGTCAGCCACAACATAGTGAGGACCCAAAAAAACATTTCCAAACACTCCAAACAATAAAGTACTAATCCTCATGGATCTACAACATGCTAACACCACAATGTCGGCCAAGAACATGAACAC
This sequence comes from Sequoiadendron giganteum, assembly GCA_007115665.2. Taxonomy (NCBI): domain Eukaryota; kingdom Viridiplantae; phylum Streptophyta; class Pinopsida; order Cupressales; family Cupressaceae; genus Sequoiadendron; species Sequoiadendron giganteum. The sequence continues at coordinate 708,239,046 of CM021101.1, read as the reverse complement.
TCAGGCACATATTGGAAAAATCTTTGATCACAAACACTCCAATCACTACGGACGTGCATCAAGGATAGAGCATGATCTAGAATCATCCATGAATTTCATAGGCACATGAGAAACACGTGATATTACCATACTTTCATCCGCTTTGATCAAGAACACCATCTACAGAGACTGAATAACTATAGGCACACAGATCATCATAACTTCCACAAAACTTCATGTGCACCACTGAAACTTTCAGACAACATACTAGAAAGGTTCAACACCAAACCCTTTGAAGTGCATCTTCAGATATTCAACACATGGAGCTTTCCAACATTCTGATCTTCTCAGCTCCACTAGTTGTCTATACTAAATTTTTTACAATTTTCTTAATCTCCTCGACATATACAGCCTTAAGAAAATTAAAATGCTAATAGTGTTGACATAAATGACAACAATATAGCAGAAACACAACCAAAAAATCCACCAAGTATAGTGGAAAAGGATGTGGTGCTAGAGAACAAGGTATTGTGTCCCTATAGAGCCTAACATGCAAGAAATGACTAATGGTCTTGGTTATTATCCCTCGAAAGAAATTAAAAATTGATCAATCAATATCAACACTCTTACTAAAGACTCTTCTCAGACAAATTTAACATTAGTGCATCCTAAACTGATAGACACCAGTGGTCTTTGTTATTGTCCTTCGAATTAAAGAAAAGAAACAAAGAAATCTTCGCTTAATATCAATGTCATCATGTAAAACAGTACCGATTGGATTTCATTAGATTTTACGCCTTCCTTTAAAGAAGAGAATAAAATCTCACAGTCTAAAGAGTCTTTTATAAGTATGACCTCTTGTACTAAGCAAGACATATCTTTATCACAAAATAAAAGAACATCTACTTTTGATCAAGAAAGTATCTTGTCGAGACTCCTCCAAGATCACTTGATATCTCTCCCTCCAAGAAGACGAAATAAATTCTAGTACAATAGTTCATTTTGTGCATATCATAGAGTTCATGGTAATTCTACTAATGAATGTAAGGCTTTGAGTAATTTAATTCAACATATTAAGGATTATTGTGCTCTTCCTTGTGTTGAGGCACCTAGTTCCTCTAATTGATACTAATTTCCAAGTTTTTCATCAATCATCTCAGCTCATCCTTGTCTTGCACTAAGTGGGGTCAAGGGGTTAGGTAGCCTTGTCCTTGTATGGAACTTGTTGTTGTCTCTTTTGGCTAGTTGGCCACCTCCCATTTATATATAAGAGAAAGCTTGGGATGTGGATGGTATGCCTTAAGTTGGCTCGCATGTGACCTACTGAGTTATCTTTAGTTGTTGCATTTTGGGGGAAATCCCTTATCCATGATGTAGCTTCATTTAGAAACATATGGCTTGGCATAGGGATTTTTGAATAAGCTCTCATGTATTCTTCATTGGCTACTTTAAAGAAGATTACTCACAACAATGGTGTTAGCAATTGCTTTAAATTGGGGGCATACATTGACATTATCTTTCGATATTTTTCATGTTTCATTGTGCGATTTTATTTATTCTTGCGATACATCCTTTTCTTAGTGGTGTCATTGGGTTTTATTTCCTCCAAGAGCACGATATTTCTTTGATTTTTCCTCTCTTGGAGACATTAGGAATGATGCTCCCTAAGAAGATACCTTACATGAAATAAGAAAAGTCCCTTTGAACAAATATTTACATGTATGATGTTTTATTTTGTGGCACCTTATTGAAGTTATCAGGAGGGATAGCTTTGGTATCATTAGTATGTATGGGAGCCAAAATTAGGTGTCACTTCCCCATAGCCACTTGCTTGTCTGTGTCAGCGTATACCAATTGCATGTGTATGTGTCTCTGGGGGCTCACCTAGTGGATGGCCTAAGGTTCTAATTAATGTGAAATATGGGGTGATGAAATGTCACTCCACTTTCCACCAATAATTCAAAAATTTCATAAGAACCTTAGTTGGATTGACCATCAACCTCACAAGGTGGGTCAATTCTCAATTAGTAGGACTTAGGAAGGGGGGGAACATGTTATTTTAGGTTTTTGAGGGGTTCACCACCAACAAAATTCTTGGAAAGACAAATAACAATTCAACCTACAAAACCTAGTTATGCAAGCTGAATGAAAGATGCCAATGATGAAATTGTGCAACAGAAAGATAGGATGTGTGTACTTAGGAAGTCTAGATATGTTGTGAGGATTTTGGAAATGTGAAAATGTTGTCAAAATATGTCTGGGAGGACTAAGATTCCCTAGATGACGTATTAGTCCCAATCTGAATTTCTAGAATTTTTGAGTGTGGTCTCGAAGCTTAAGGTCTGCACTTCCTTCTTCACCAAGTTTCCAGATCTGAACCTATAAAAAGACCTACAAAATAAAGAAATTTGGATTAATTTTTTATGGGGGTTTTCCTTGGTCAAACCCCTTGTTTGGTAATTAAACCTTGATGAAAAAGAATAGATCTAAAAAATGGAAATGTGTGTGTGCCCTAATCTTAAGTGTGTCTAAGATTATGCAAGATAGAATATGAAGAAACCCTATTCAAATGCAATAGAATAATATTCCTAAGATGCAAATGTAAATGACTTATAAAGGAGATATCTAATCACCCTAACAAGTCACAAACATGAAATCTGCCTTCCTTAGGCAAAAAATAGAGCAATAATGGAAGATGGAATCAATCAAGAAACAAGTCTTTAGGCTTGGAAAAATGGCTAGTTGCATCTCCAACCTAGAGTCTCTCATGATCCACAATAGGAATCCATCACTAATCCTTGGCAATGCTAAATTTTGACTTGGAAATAGACTTGACAAACCTACAAAAACACAATAGAAGGCTGCTCCAAAAATTTGAAACTCTCCTTCAACTTGTTTTCTTATCACTTGTTTGATTCAAATTTCTTGCTTCTTACTTGCTTATGTGAAAATGAGGTGTAAATCTTACTTTTATAGGAATTCCTACTTAATAACCCAATTATTAGATCCCAAAGGTTGACAAAAGGTCAAATAGATTCAAATATTTTCATTTCCCGCTCTTAATTCTTGAAAACAAAGCCCCTGAGACTAAGACACCACCAAGCATGTCTTGGTCCCACAAGGCTTAGTTTTCCAATTTGAAATGTGGGTCACCAAGATTGGTGGTTGTTTATGGATTTTGATCAGGTTTAAAGTTGAAATATGCCTCGGGATGCACAAAAAGGGGTCTAAGGGGCCCATAATGAGTGACCTAAAGGGAGATTAATGCAATGGGTGCTAAAATAGGTCCAAATTAAGTGTGAAAATGCTACAAGTTCCACTAGCCCTTGTGGACATTGTGTTCCACTTGTAAACATTTTTAGACAAATAGCTTAATCTGATCCACATCACGTTGGAAAAATGGTCGAGCCTTGATCTGCCTTTATTTCTTTTCTTTAGTTATGCATTTGACAGTGTATGCTCATATCTTTTTGTTGCTTCATACATCATTTACATGCATGTTCTTTTGTGCCTATGTTGGTTTTATGTAGGATCTTGTATCTCGAGGGCTTGACCACCCCCTT